>BLAL01000215.1:600000-1200000 GCA_015698045.1 Rhizophagus clarus
CATATAAACATCACTTCTACCATGTCGACCCATTCTAACTCCCAGTGAGTATTTTTCAATTATATTATTTGCAGACTATAATGTTAACTTTAATATTATCCTTTTCCATAAAACATGATGCAGCTTTGTCATAAATTTTTTAAGAGCAGTATCGATTTCAACAACTGTTGCGGTATTGATCGTCTACGCTATAAATCTATTTGATATTATTAAAGAAATACAACATATACAAGATACTAATCACAATATATACGAAATTTATAATGGCATAAATATACCTTCAAATAACATTAGTAATATTAATCGTCTCTCTACATTTCTTAGTTAATGTAAATTATGCCACTTTGGGAAATTTGTTTAAAAAATTATTATTATATGGTGTTACGGACAATATTATTACATTTTTTTTTTTTAATAGATCGATTCGTATATCCACGTCCAACCCATTTTTTTTTTTATTTCAAATTTGTAGAAAATCCAAATAAATAATCAAAATATATACTTGAGTCCGTTGTATACTAAATAGAAACATGTTTACGAACCTTTCATTTTTTCATATCAACTAATCACATGTTATGCACGAAATAAGTTATATGTCATCAAATTTGGCATTTATATCATGGGAAATTACCAACAAATGACATGTAACCTAAATTTTATTTATTAAATCTTTAAATTTCATAACATTTAATACGATTTGACATATTTTAACTCATTTCTTTAAATGAGTTCACGCTCTTTTACACTGAGTTTTGACGTGATTTAAGCTTACAACAAAGACCTATAATACAAGAAAATCAATTTCTTTGGTTTAATATCAACTAATAATTCGACCCATACCGATATTTCCTAAACAAAAGGACAGGATCTTATCCTCCACAAAACACGATAAAAAGGCTAACACATTAATTATATGATGATGTATCAATATTACAAATTATTAAGAGTACCTGGGTTTTGAGTATATTTATTCTAAACATGGTAACGAAACCCCTGAGATCAAAATCTAACCCAAAAATTTACCATTTTAATAAATCTAAATTAGTTAATTATGGCAAAGATCGGGCGGCTGAAGATACACTTCATGTTGAATAAAGAAGAGATTGAAAATATGATAATATTGAACAACCATCAGAAATTTTGATTTGGATTGATTTTGACCATTCCGTTTCTGTGTAACTAACTATCGCGGGCCACAGTACTCCTCCTATATATAATACCCCTTTTTTTCTGACACATTTAAAATATTTTTCTGAATACAAAGTTTTTAAAATCCTTCATTTATAATTAAAAATTTCGTTACAGTATCAACCGACCCCCTAAAATTTGCAATACACCCGCGGTAGTAGTTGTTAATATAAATTAATATATAATTTTTTCTTTTAGTAACTAAGTTTCAATTAATTTCGGTTTCGTGTCGGAAATCGCTGTTTTTCGTATATTCCTAAACCCAAATGAGTTTCGGGAAGTTTTAGTCTTCGCACCCATATTATTTCGATTACAGCTGATGAGAGTAACTCGGTAAAACTCGGTAGAGGTCAAAATGAAATAAATATACTCGGATTAGTGCTCCGAATCTAATGATACTTATTCCGTGTTTGCCGAATGTAAATAAAAAATGACAAATGATATCTCACTAAATTTACTAAAATAAGTTTGGATGAGTTTCTTTACATTTGATTTCAAAATTTCTTTAAACAATTACGTTTAGTAAAATAAATAAAATTAATTAAGATTAAATAGTTTGATGAGATTTAGAATATCGAACAATAACTTCTTTCTTGTACAGCATTTTGACATTACTTTGGTTAATGATTTTTTCTTATAATGACCAAGAATTGAAACCTTCTTCATATTAAATTAATAAGGAGAAAATATTAAATATAAATTTTTATTTATTACGCCAATAATTTCATTCGAAATAATAGTAATAACAATCTATGAAAATGTCGTAGAAAGATTCAACCCACGGTCCATGAAAAGGAATTTCTAGTATTTTATTATAATCTTGTATTATTTTATACATATCCAAGCAAAGTCTGGATTAATTTTAAAAAAATGTCTAATTAGCTCACGAATGATTGAAAATTATTTGTTTTTTAAATTAAAATATATGTCAACACCCAAATTTCACGGGACGTTCGTCAAAACTTGAAATCATTTGCGTTCAACATGAAGTCACATGCATAATGAGACGATTATCATCACATGAATTCCAAAATACGATAATCTTATTTTTCTTTACTTTTTATTCAAAAGTTCGATGCAATAACTTTATGCGAGTGGCGGAAAACTAATTCCCGTCCAATGAATGAAGTATGGGAGGTTTTTACAATAAATGAAACTAGGAGCCTGGGAGTTTATAACCGTATGTACCCTTAAATTTAGGAAATCAGGACCATGTTTTTTGTTTTACAATCTTTTTACCTGAGCTTATATGCTGAAAAGGTCTATTTGCTAATCTTTTAGATATATATTACGTCTCTCCGCAGGATTTAATTATGAATTAGTTAATTAGTTAAACTTTACTCTTTCTTGTGTTGGATACTTTTTGCTTTGCCGGTTTATGTAATTTATTTAATTATAGATTCTTGTCTGTTATTTGTTTTTCATATTATATATAGATCTTGTTTTTAGCATGTAATTCTTGTTATAAGCGCTTCCCGAGAAGTGGTGGGTTTCACTAGTAATTAGTATATTGAGTTGTCTTTAGCTACTTAATCAAAGCTTTGTTTCCTAATATCGAATTGATTTTTGTGATATTGTTTATTAGCTATTTTGCTTTTTAATATCTTATCCCATTATTCTACATTACATCGTATATACCTTTGTTCTTTTGAAACTTTATTTTCGTTATATATTTTGTATTTACTGTTTAACCCGTTAAATTTATTTCATTGATTGGTCATAAAATATCAAAAGATAAATGGACCACAAAGAGATAATATTTTGGCTTTTTTTTTGAAATTAATTATAAGATCTTCTCAATGATTTTGGCATCAAATTGGTGTAAAGTAATAAAAAAAAAAAATAATTTTTTTTTCAAAGAACCATTTTTAATTTTTTGGCCATCGTATTCATTATCAATCTGATAACAAGGTTTTATGTTTTAATAATATTTTTCAATAGAATTATTTATTTTTTACTAATCAAAGTAAATTATTTTTTAAATATATAGATTGCTAACAACCAGTGATTGAAAGGTGTTACATGTTATTGATGACTAAATAAAATACAATCACGTAAGTGTTTCTGTTGAGCTAAATCATCAAAAGTAGGATTATTATTATTAGTCAAATTAGAGAAAGTAGAGAACTTTGTAGTATTTAAATAATAAATGCGTTCTAAAAGTGTGATTAACGTTTCCATAATAATTATACTAATGATGGAATTGGCCTTAAGATGAAAAGACAAGGGCATTCAAGAAAAATAATATTACATCTTAGCGCTGATGTAAAGAATTCTAATAAAATATTAAAAGGGTTTACCACGATAATTATTAAGATCTGAGTTGTAATTTCGGGTTCAATTGTAATTGGAGAAATCTTGTCACTTTCGTTTGACACACTCTTTTTTTTGTATTTCTTCATGAGTTCGCTTACGTTTTGAACTATTATTTACGCTAATAAAACCTTGATTTCAGATTCCTCTCGTCATATCTAAACCGATCTTAAATGAAATGGACTTTAGTATGCATCAAGATTAACATGAAGAGTCAAATTAAAAATTAACCTGCTCGAGATCGATCCTCATTTGTATAGAATATTATATCTCTTCGCTTGTTGATCTCAAAAATTATTTATCCGTTCCGAATTCTTACCATTCTTGAAAACAATGAATAGCAATTTCCCTAACAACAGTCAGCTCACAAATAGTCCATAATTATTGTATACTCACAGTACTAACATAATTTTCTAGGCAAAATAATAAATCCTTTTATTGATTTATATATTATGTTCCTTAATTTTTTCTTATGAATTAAAAAGGCCTGAAGTGTTTGCGAAATTTCTTCTTCTAAAATATATGTCTAATTTTTAAAAATGTATTCCTCCCCAACATCTAAAGTATATATACAATTTTTCTAATTAACAAGTTGATATTAATGAAAGAATATTAAGAAAACTGAAAAGATTCTTTAAAACGTTCTTCTCGGACCTTATACATTAATGAGCTTAATCCACATGTCAGTTAACTATCTCTCAATGCTGAGCCGTTACAAGATCTAGACTTTTTACGTAAAATTTTCTATTACAACATTACAACCAACAGTCTATCGATAGATCTATTAGGTTAAATTTTTAAAAAAAAATAACAAAAGCAACTTTTTTTTCGGCGTCTTTTTTATTATATGACGTACATTATGCGTTCAAAGAAAAAATTAATGCACCCAAAAAGCTTATTTGCTTTTTTTTAAAATATGAAACAATATATGAAATTCTGCGATTAAGTTGTAAAGAAGGGTCACATGTTGGAATAAACGTAATTTTTGAATGTATGAATTTACTGTACAACAACTTCAATATATATGACTATTAATTAGGATGATCAACCTGCAGATTTAATTTTGGCACGTCCTCGAGTTCTATGTACTGTACTATACGTTGCAAGGGTTAATCTGCAAGTAATTAACGTGAAATTAAAAATAAGAATGTAAATCTAGCTGTAAAATATATGCAAACACACAGAAGAAAAATATACTAAAATAATTAATCAAATATTGTATAATTCATGTAATACGTGTATTTATTTATTATTTTTACCTCAAAGTGCAACTTTTAAAAGAAAGGAGATCCACCAAAAAATTGGTTTGCGAATGGATCGCTCGTAATTTGTAAAGGTAGTTGTGTTATCCTGTTTAATGTATTCATTGCACGTCTTCTGTGCAATCTCATAGTTCTTCTTCCATAACGTCTAATTTGTCGTTGATTTCGACGTCTGTGAAGTGCAAGATAAAAAGAAATGTGCAAATTGCCGTTATTTAATGACATTTTTATATAAGAATTCAGGTTAAAATCAAAAATAATGAGAAGAAAAAAAAAAGTGAAAAAAATATTCATAATCGAATTTTGATGGATTTTATATGAAAAAATGAATTGATAAATTTATATTGAACACAAAATTACGTAGTAAGCATTAAAAACTGCTTTAAATAGTTGATGATAAAAAATGATATGGTTAAAATACAATAAACATATTGTACAAGCACCGTACAATCATAAAAGTTATAAATTTTATACATGCCTTGCGTATATAAGTGGATTATATTTTGATTTTATGTAACATTCATTCCACTTTTGAACCAAGAATTTCCTTCTTAATTTTTAGTGTGACTACACTAAACAACAAAAGTATTCTGATCTGCCATTCTGGTATTGTATTATATTATATAGGATATAAATTTTAGCCGCTTTTTTTTTTCAATATAACGTATTTTTACTTATTTTAAAGCAGGAATAGCGAGAATGAATGATTATGATAACAAGTCGATCTAAACGTTTCTTATAATTTTCATAAGCTCTCGTGTTAATTTTAATCCTTTAACATTAAGAAAAAATAAAATCTACAGGGTATTCTAATCATATATAAGCTAAATTGTGTAATAGAAAATCCGATAGAAATGAAATAAAAGATATGATTATCAGAATAAATCTTTGGTCGATCGTAGTAAGGAGTACGTAGGTAGATAACGCGTGAATTAATTATTGAAAATAATGATGAGCGTATATCATATTAATTTTTATTAATAAAGTCAAATAAAATTACGTGTTACGTACTATTATATCGATTGATTGATTTATTATTTATTTATCCATTTATATTCGTCCCACGCGCAAAACAAGGTTATATAATTAATCATATCTTCCTCGTATAATAATTGAAATCATCAAAAAACAATTTTAAAAAGAACACTGTTGATGAAGAAAATTACGGACGTAAAATTGTAAAATTGAATAGCGTAAAATAGTCGAACAAAACGAATAAATTGATCTAAAGGTAAAAGAATTACAAATTGTATATATATGACTAATACAATATCTAAAATATTGCGATTGGTAAGAAATAACGTTGAATACATGGTAATAATAGTAGCGGAAATATATGTAAATTAATAAAGCGAGCGGCTAATTTAGAAAGTTGAATGAGCGATTCCAGCGACAATAGAGCCAATCATTAGAAGGAGATAAAGGCCAATTTATCCAGTTAAATTCCATCGACTTGTTTATTGATTTTTATTTGAGACGTATCTCAATAGAGGTGCAGCCGGTGCTGCCTTAAGTTACGTCCAAGATACGCCCATAACGTGACTTAATATCATGCCAAATCACTTTTTTCATATTAAAGTTAACGTCTATGACATACACGTCATTAAGATCTCTACCATCACGTTGAAAGAATTATAAAATTATGCATACGCAGATACAGGTACCCAGATTTAACGGAAGCTTGTTACTACTTTCGAAATTCTTACTTTTGATGCATTGTAGATAACTAGATATGAATCACATTTTAAACAAATTTTGTTTGTGAATTAGATTTTACTATTGAAAAATATTTTACCAAAAGCATAATATATACTTTACATAAAAAATTTGATTTTATAAACTAATGGCTTACTAACCAATAGATTTTACAGCTAATTGTAAAATTGTGTGGCCACCTTATGATTTTTCAATTTGAAAATTTGTTTTTCAAAATCAGTAAAAAATCAATTCAACTCCTTAAAAAATAAAAATAGAAAGATATCACATGAATCAATCTAAACTACTTTATTAATTTTGAGGAGTTAGGTTATTGCATTTAAACTTCATCTTTTGCTGGATCTTTGAAAAATTCAAATATCAAATTTTCAAATTAAAAAATCATGAAGTGGCCGCACAATTTTGCAATTAGCTGTAACAATATTTGCAATATAAAATTAACATTATCAAAAATCAGGAATTTGTCAGAAACGATAACAATTGGTTTATGCAATACACAATTCACTTTGAAATTCAAAAGATTATTAATTAAAAACGATGCTTATAAATCATTTCTTGATTTTAAAAACAATATAAATAAGCAGCAAGTTCTAGCAGTCACCTAAAATTTTCAAAAAAAAAAAAAAAAAAATTCAATAAATATATCAGATATATATTTTATTCTGCGTTCAAATACTAGGAATTTGTGATTTTATTGGGTCACGATCACGTGAGAAGATCAGGGACCACAAATTCAAACTTGAAAACTCGGAAAATTCTTTTTATTGTTCGCTTGCATTACCGGGATCAGGGTCTGGTTCTTTTGGATTGGGTTAGATTATTATGGATTTAAACTTAATATAGGATTTTTATTTTTCTTTATTTTTTTTTATATGTAATAATAATAACTTGACTCCCCGTCTAAATAAATAAATAAATAAATAAATAAAATTCTTTTTATTTCCATACCTTCGTCTTACCTCATTTACAATCTACATTCTGCATCACATTTGCAAATCAACAATAAACTTTAACATGCCTGATTATTCATTCTCTATCCTCACATTCACATCAACAATTTCAAATACAGATACTAACAATGTGACTTCTACGCCAATATGATCCAATGTTAATATAGCCATTGGTTACAACAAATGTCTCAAATTACATACCCTCGAATTGACGAATCGTGCCATTAACCTTCAATTATCACATCAAATGTGAAAGATTGAACTTGATGCGAATGAATATATTTCTATTGCCAGTAACAAAGTAATAATCTAGTTTATCAATTATTATATTGAGATTGTTTCTCCCAATAAACTCAATAAGAATTTTTATGGTATCGATATTGAACCAAATATGGAACAGAAGCAAATTAGTTTTCACGTTCGATCAACAAAATCTTAATTTTATTATCACAATATTTAATCGACTATTTACTTAACTAAGAAATAGTGTAAATATTCCATATATGAATTTTTTTGTGTCTCGCTACCTTATTACAAAATAAGAATAATTTTAAACCATAAATTAAATTTTGTTGTATTTATCCAAGTACGATTCGAACATTATCTGTTATAGATTAATAACGTTATCGTAATAATTATTACTTGTTGTACAATGATAGACTAGTATTCATGAATCTTTTAAGGTGTAAAAAAAAAGAATCCGTATTAACATTTAAGGCCGCAAACTCGATTTTTCGGTTCACGTCACCGTCATCACCGGCCGGTCACTTTTTCATATATGAATTAGGCGTGAGCGGTCACCTCGCAATGTAGAATTTAGTTTACCTTAAAGTCGTCGAGAGCTGTCGTCTCCATATGAAATGAAATAAACGAATAAACAAATAATCTTTTCTCACAACTGATTAGTTTTTACACTTTTTTTTTTACAAATTTCTTTCTCATCGTGACTACATTCCCAAATTAAAAACAAAGTGCATCTTCAAATAATCCTCGTGAATAATATGGAATTTCAACAGGATTGCATGTTAAAGTATTATAGAGAACAATTCTTTCATGGAATCATCAAAATCTAAGTCATATGTAAAAAACACCAACAGATGTACATTCTGATATTAAATTCCGTCTAAAAGTCTTGCCAGTTCCTAAAGTCGAACGTATTCATTAATTACCTCCTTTAAAGTTAATCACCAATCAGATGTCACAGTTTGCATACTCACCGTATAAACTTTTTTCGTTATATCTGACTTCATAATGTACGAGACACATTCATTTTTATTTACATTCGGCAAAACCCGGTAAAACTCAGAATAAGGTGAAAATTATTAGATCCAGAGTTCTAATCCGAGTATAACGGTATATTTTTTATTTCATTTTGATCTCTACCGAGGTACTCTCGGCAAGAAATGTGTCCCGTACATTATGAAATCAGCTTTAATAACTAAATATAAACCCCGAGTCCCCGGGTCGATTTTAAATTTCAACATTACGTGAACCGAAAAATCGAAAATTTGAATTTGTGGGGCCCAAAAGGTAAAATGCAATAAAAATCTTATTTTGATAATAAACAATCCACCATTCCAACTATAGTAAGCTTTTGTCGGAAATGCACTCCGAATCTCCGATACTTCAGCAACAGTCGATCTTTTTTCCAAATCAATCACGTGTTTATTGGGCGGCATTATGACGTTATGCTCTAACAATGGATTATTCGACCGACGTTAAGAAATCAACCGCGTGACAAATTATATGTGACAAATAGTAATTTTGTACAAAGCATTCGTTCAGAATACTTGAAAAAATGGAGGATGTGACACGTGTGACAAATTACCTACATTAAATGGAATTACATACGTCATAAAGTCTGCACGCTGCATTTCATTTGTTTTTTAAATTACGATATTCTGCTTTATATTGAAATTATTAATTCAAAAATTTCATTAATACAAAAATGAAATCATAATGATGAAAATTAAAGATGATAAAAATTCATTATAATAATAGATTACGAATTACGGAAGTTTGCGCATACTATGATATTTTCTTTATTTTTTTTTTTTTTTAATAATCACCAGTTCGACATATAAAGATGACAAATAGGATTTCCTCCTATAATAACTCCCAACTCTAATCTAACCTCATAAATATTAGCTAATGGTTGTTAAACCTATCTTATTGAACCGAAATTTCTTTTTATGAGGCTTCGAACAATATTTTACTCATCCAATAACAATATGTAACATAATGCCTTCTCGCGTTCGCGTCAATAATCATAGTTTGATTAATTTGTGCAACAAATGGACCATCAAAATATCGATCAATTTGGTAAAAATGAATGAAAAAAAAGCAAAGTCTCTTAACAGGGGGTTCTTTGTACCTGATGTGCTTACCCGTACGCACTTGATATACATGATTGGACTAAAAAAATTCTAAAATTCTCCTATTCGCAAGCATTAATATTAGAAGATGATCGACGCATTACATCATATATCTATTTTTATTGTTCAAAACTCTAAAAATAAACCCAACAATATTAACTTGTGTTCAGGGATTAAAAACGAATAGAAATTAATTTTAATTGAGAAAATATTTGCAACAACTGGTAACTGATAAATTCTATAATCACGTGACTAAGGAGCCAAGACTTGCGCCAAGCTAAATTATAAAATATTTTCAGTGATACAAGTGACCTTTACTTAATATAGTTTAACTTAAATATTACATCATACATTACCGATTCGCGAAAGTTTATTATGTCAATGAAAATTCTATAATAATAAAAAAAAATTTCTCATATAATTAAATAATTTATCTTATGATTATAATATGCTTATTAATTAAAAGGTACGCGTAATATATTCAAACCGTAGTAGTGTTATGAAGTTATGAGCTAATTGTTATTTTTATTTATTATTCGGAGGATTATTACCGCCCCATAATAATGTGCATGCATTTTACTAAAGAACAATTATGTATACATCGGCAAATCCGGGTTAACCAAATTTCTTTTTTAAGTTTTCCACGGATTTTCCGCCAAAATAATAATAAAATAATAAAAAAAAAATCAATAATAAAATACTATTAATAATAATAATAAATAATAATAATAATAATAAAAAAAAAACAAAAAAAAAAAAAAATAAATAAATAAATAAAATGCTATATTCTGAATGGATCGACAACTAATAATTATGTAAAACTAGGTACTGTAATATAATTCTCTTCTTTGCAGTACATACATAATACATTGTTCAGACGCAAGTAATATAAAATATATTTACCCATTGCTCAATAGATTTCTCTATTTAGATATAAAATAGTGTTTCAAACACAAAGGAGAAAGTCATTTAAACAAACGTTTCTAATAAAGAATTCCTGATAAGATGATAGGATGATAAAAGAAGTTAGCCAATTTTCCACTTTTGATCTAATATTTTTAGAAATGGACAAATAGCATCGCGTTATTTTGATCATTAATTTAGCACGCCACTTTCAATATATTCGGCAAAAGATCAGATTATTTTTTTTTTTTTTTTTTTTTTATCTATAATAAACAATATATTTATATGATTATATATTTTATTTACATTCTTTTATAACAAGAGAAAATCAGAAAGAAATTCTCTTATCTTATTAAATTAACGTTTCATATATGTTAAAAAAGTTCATTATTATCCTTAAAAATCAGTAAAATAAATACGTATTTTGATTTATTATTTTATCTGATCTGAATTATTGTAGCCCACGTAATCAAATCAAAAGTATGCATCTATGGAGCAATGATAATGTTCGGCTATCAGTCACATTTAGGAATTTTACGCCCAATAATTTCATATGTAATTAACTGTCTGGGAAAGATATCAATTATATGGGAAGAAAGAAAATAATTTATATGATATCATGGTACATTTAAATCATAGGTTCTTTGTTTTTATGATTTAAATGCTCCCATAGTACAATAATAAATTAATCATCTTATATTGTCAGTCACGAGAAATTTATTCACACGAATAAGGCTTTAAATAGATTTATATAATGTCCAGTAAACGCCAATTGCCCGACTTTTGTCACGTGACATGACTGACATGTGATCTCACCGCAGAAAATGCAACTGTCACAACCTGCAGGAAATTAGTTTATATTTAGTTAGCGTCAAAAAATAACTCTTTAAAAATTTTGATAGAAAAAATAAAGAAAAAAGAATTATAGAAAAACAATAATTTTGAATAATCGAACCACTAATAAATCGAATATTGAATATGAATCGGAAATTTCCAATTAATTATTAGTACAACTATTTTATTATTATTATTATTAATATTATTATTATTCCTAAATATTTGTTAACAAATACTTTACCTTTCTTTTTATACTCACATATATTTACGCATAATGATGTATTTTATTATGTCAAGGCATCAAGTAATGATTTTCACGCGTTACCAACGCGAAAATATTATTAAGAAAAAAAAGATATCTTAATCAATTATTTTATTTTATTCCCTTTTTTTAATAAACATTATGCATATAAATGATTAATTTGTCTCTCCCTAAATAGTTTTACATTTATTTTACTTTTTTTTCTTCTTCTTGTGGCCAAAAACAGATCACCGCCCACTTAATTAATTATTAATTCGGCCGAATCATTTGATTATTATTTCATTAAGTTTCATTGTCTAGTTACCTAATAAAGTAATTTTAATATCTTCTTTGAACAAAGAACAAAAATTTTCGATCGTTTTCGAAAAATTGTGAATTTAATATAAAACATTAACGAAATTAATTAAAAAAAAATCACTCGGCAATTCGTTCGGGAAACTCCGTTGTTTGTTTATGCTCCGATAGAAAATTTTTTGTTTCAGAAAGATTATTAAATGCATTAATGAAATTCCATCTTTTGCCGTTCATATTAAGTTATTTTTTCCGATGTTTGTTTTTTTTTTATTTTTTATAATAATCAGTAACAGAAATTGATCAGCTGATACACAAAAAAAATTACCGAAGTAAATATTTTGTAGTCACTTCGAATTTCGATAAATAAATTATCGAGGTCTGCCCATATGGAATTATGATTGGACATAATTCAATACACCGGGATCGGATTAAATTGAGTAAGGTTATAATAATTGGTGTTCCCATAAGAACATTTTCTTTCGTTCTTCCCCAATTAGGATTGTTTCATTTGGTTATACACAAATACAAATATAGCACATTCTAACCTTCGTAAGCATATGACGTAATGATGCAACCGCCCACTTAGAAATTGAATTACTTAGATTACGCTATCAATTTTCAATTGGAGAAATGCAATATCCGATCAATTCCCTTTTATATTAATTTATGTAACGAAATTGGCAAAAAAAAAAAAAATCAACAATGAATAAATGAACTAACCAAACTAGATTTTAAAATAATGATTATCTCGCCAAGAATTAAGCCTTTTTTACAAATAAATCTGAGGTGAATTTACAATAAATTTTACGAAAACAGAAAATAACAATAAAAATATATATTTGTACAGTATTTATATAATCATACAGTATATATATCTGATATATATATATATTCTACGCATATCAATAATATCAATAATGAATTCGTAAGATAATGCCATCATCATTACTTCATACAGTGACTAATGAAACAAGTTTGATTGAAAGAAAAAAATAAATTTCTTCAGCCTTTGTATCAAAAAACATTTTAAATAAAGGTCCATATGTGTTTTTACATACCATTTGCATGTGCATATAATTGTGTTTACTTAACACCGCATGGATTTTTGTGAATGGACAGCTATTTAGACCATTTAAACTTGAATCTAGACGAAAGCTAGAAACACAATGACTCATTTTTTTCTTCCAAAGTTCCCGCCCATCTTCGATAACAATGTGTGGACTCCAAACAATGATGTATTTAAAAAAAAAATCGTACTTTTGCATTATTTATATTCACATGAAATGAATGAATACAATGATTGTTTGTTTGCTTTACGTAACATATGATAATGCATCTATTTGTTCATGATTTTCGCGATTCTAGAAATGTTTTGATTTTTCTAGTAAATTCTTTACGTCATATTTTTTAAAAAGAAAAAATAGTTCATTTAACACAAAGAAAATCGTTTTTTGCAAATTTGGGTATAATCGAGTATTAGATGGATCCTTGTAATAATTAACTGAATAATTAATGTATAAAAAAAAAGATAAAGAAATCTGGTTGTTCGCTTCTTTTACAAAAAAAGAAAAGATGAATAAAATTTCAAACAATCTCACATATAAAATATAAACAATATAAATTTGATTAAAAAATATTTTATACGCATGTATGTGTATATATATATTAATGTTAATGGATTAAATGTACTGTCCTGGCTGTTTCCAAAAAAAAAAGGACGAATTAATCGATTAAAATAACAAAGAATCCCTTGTGTAACTTTATAGCATTCAGTTACGCAGCATAAGATAACAAAAAAGATCGTACGTAATTGCAGAATTTCCTTGTCAATCAATAGAACAAATCATATCAAGAGAAAAAAAAAATGTTACAGTGACACATTTCTGGAAGTTCTTTTAATTATCAATCAGAGAAGCCACTTTTTTTTTTTACTTTTTTGTTCCGGTACGTAAAATTTTCTTTCTAACAATACAAAAAATGATTCTCCAATTTGGTCAATGAAGTCTTTAATAAAGCAAAGCAAATCCGATTCGAAACCCAATAGATTAAATGATGAGTGTGTTACACGAACTCTTTATTTGTTGTAACAATGATTTGCATATGTAATCTGCTTGGACAATATTTCAAGAAATTCTGTGTGATTTATAAATTTGGCAATCATAATTTGTATTACTATTTTATTTTTTTTTTAATTGTATTCATAAACGTAATGGTAATATTTTATTTTTCAATATGCGTAATGAAATAATTGGTCTAACAATGTTTTAATATTTAATATGTTTGATGAAAACGGCGGAAAACTTTTTGAGAAAAAAAACAAAAAAATTGCGTTTACTGGTTCCTATTTAGTAAAAATTCACGTAATTGTTTATAAGGATGGCATTTCTCCTCAGAACCCTTACTTCAGTCTTAACTTATATTAATTATATCAATAACGATTACTGGCCTTTCATTGTTTTATTGTTTTACGACAAAAAAGAAATGAGCGTGTGTTACAAAATTTTCAGCCGCATATGTTGCATAAAAATAGAAAGTTTAAGCAGAAAAAAAAGGGTTTAAAATGAACAAAGTTACAAATTAAAAATACTGGCCACTTCGGAGGGAGTTCAATGGTTTTTAAAGTAATTTATTCCGATTGATCTAAATTTGGATAGTCACTGATTATAAATAGGAAATTTGCGAGAAAATCAGGAGACGTTGTATTATCATTATTTATAGTAAAGAATTACCAGAAAAATGTAATATTTATTACGTATCTAATACACCTTATTATGAAATCACGCCCGCTAAAAATAAACATGAATTCATTTCATGAATCGTTCCTCTATTACCCGGTATTATTGCATATGCATACACGTTTGAATAATGCGTGTATAATGTATGCATTTATATAAATATATTTTTTAATGCTTTATGACAGTATTTTAAGCATCTCATTGGTTTCTTGGCTGCTTTAAAAGCATTTAAAAGCAGTTGTTAAACTTATTCACCTTCCGTGATGACGTTTATAAATATCTTACCTTTAAAGGGCAAAAAGAATCAGCTGTGGTCAAATATGTTACTCCAATATCAAACTTTTTAAATAGTTATTGCACATATTAGGTAATAATTGACACTTATGATCGCTACTTTATAAAGCACTTATCACTGGACACAATAAAATTAAATAATATTTCTATTGCAAATATATGAAACATATTTAATGTAGAATAATAAATATTAGTGGGTATGTGGTCTATAGTCTATGATGAAATAATATATATAAAATAAAATAAAAACATGTAACACATTATTGTTTACATATAATTAATAATCCAAAATATATTTTTCCCGCCATTTAAATTCCGAATAAATTGTGCAATGGTGTAGTACATCATATTACATGAAAAATGATTAATGTGTATATATTTTTTAAAGTAAAAATTATTATTTTTTTTTTTTTTTTTTTTCTGGGTTTTTTTTTATTCAGATTTGCCAATCTTATTTGTTCTATACAATAATGCTTAATCTTAGAATGAATATATGATTGAAAAAAAGTGAAACGAAAAGAAATCTCTAATAATAATTCGTATATTTACATGAGAAATCGTTGATTTATCGATTATTTTTTTTTTACAGTAATTTTCGTACTCGGATATAAAAAAAAAATGATGTATGAAAATTATGAAAATCGTAATTAAATTAATATGGGGTATATGGAGTGTAATTCCAATCAGTTATTTCAGTAGTTTCGCAAGTTGTAAACGGGCTTACGGGTGGGGTTAAAGTTATTGGTGTTATTGGTGTTATGGGAGTTATCGGAGAAATCATCGAATTTTGTAATTGTAATTGATTTTGAATATCGAATCTTTCGAGCAATACAACGTTAATTTGACTAGACAAATTTAAAAGATCCTCCGTTCCCATACTCGAAAAGTTCGGTGCGATTATCGGTTGAGGTTGTTGTGCAATATTATTATTAACACAATTATTTTTCGTTGTGTTTGTTAATTTCTCTACTAAGCTTTCTAATTTGCCGATTCGGTCGTTAAGAACATCGATATATTCGTCGTTTTGTTCACATCGTCTACAATAAGTGTTGTTTTGTTTTATCGTTTTTGGTGTTGTGGTTTTCTTTTTTGGAGCAGGAGGATTTGTTCTTCTAACAGTCATAATATGTGTCCTTCCTGTAACATCTATGTGTCCTTCACTTACAGCGAGAGCTTTTCGACCTCGTTTTGATTTTACAACAACGGGTTTTTCATCAAAAGAATTTGGTGGGCTCATTTTTACTAAATTTCGTTTGTAAAAAAAAAAAAAAATTCGTTTCTTTCTTTAATTTTTTTTTTGTAAAAAAAAGTTCGTTTCTCTTTTTTTTTTTTGTAAAAAAAAATGAAGGAGATGTTGGTGGTAAAGTTGACATTAACCCTCTGACTTATATAGAGAAAATGGGTTACACAATTCATTCAGATTATTTATGTTGTATTTTATTGTAAACAATTAAGTCCTTAATTTAATAACTGAAAATTGGAAAAACAAAATCATATGTATTGTTATTTTTTTTTTAGCAATATAAAACGTTTCTAATTTTAAATGAGAAAAGAATTTTCATTGTTGAATTAAACGAAGGAAATAGGAAATCAATTGATTATTTAAATTTTATACAGCAGTTCATAATTACTTTATTTTTAGATCTTTTTTGGTAAAATGTAAGAATTTTCTTCTTTGCTTAAACTTTTCAACAATTTGTTTCCTTTTATTGTCTCAATAGTAAAATAGTAAATAAATTATTAATTATTATTATTATTATTATTATTATTTTTTTTTTTTTTTTTTTTTTGAATTCATCCTATATAGAGATTTTCTTTTAAAGTTGAATTACTATTGTATGTATATATTACGCATATAATTTAATGTACTCATTTATATGTTCTTAAAAAAAAAAAAAAAAAAAAAAAAAATTTATTTATTTATTTATTTATTTACTTGACTCGATAATATTTTTAGTAAAATTGGTATTTCATATTCCTTTTTTTTTCGGAAAAAATTTCCGACTTGGCAATATTTCGTCTCTCGAATATTCCTTTTCAAACCACGTTTTTCCTACTTAAATTAAAAATACTGGTTTACGTTCCTGCGCTCGGAACTTCGGGTTTCGGACACATATTCGTACCGAAATACCGGATGATACTTATTCTACGAAAATATTAAAAACTCAGTCCTGTGCTCACAGTTCTATAGCATAACGTATTATCATTTGTTCAATCAATTTTTTCACAGTTCATGTACAGAGTCGGAATTGTTTTTGACAAAGAATATGCAGCGCAGTAATTATTATTATTATTATTATTATTAATTTTTTTTTTTTTTTTATCTTTTTAATCTAATTATCAACAAAGAAAGTATTTCATAATTATTTTAATAATTTTCGTTTTAAATTTGTTTCATTTTTTTTTTATAACAGAAAACATATAAATTCTAAATTTAAAAATCCATCACATGATTATCGCTTGTGACTCGCACAAAATAAAAAAGAAAAATCCGTACTAATGACATATCATATGTGAAAAGGTTCTTTGTTGTATTTCTATTAAAACATATATTTAAATATATTTTGAATGAATTTTGAATATAACTCATGGACCAAACATAAATATGATGAAAATCAACCTGTATATGATATCATAGATATTACAACGACGACAAGTTCATAATTTTCAATCAGGAAAGCGTAAACAATTAGTTTTAATTGTGAATGCTATATGTGCAGTACTAACACGTGCGGAATCCTGCATCGTTTTTGTTTTACTTCATATTTTGTACTTCATAATGACGAAATTTCCCGCTGGAGGGATTGTTGTTGATAAAGAAGAATGTACATACAGTATCTGATGAAAATCTTTTTTTTTTTTTTTTTTTTTTTTTTTGTTTCTCTCGAATAATTAGGGCAGAAACAATGTAGGTGAATTAAGAAGTAATTTGCGCACGGAAAAACATTTATAGAAATTATATTGTGCAACAATCGGTGTTATGCAGATCCTTTGTGGCGGTAGGTTTCATGTCCTTTGTTTTATAGGGATTTTCACAATATGATAGCGGTTATTTGCTCTCTTTCGAAGTTTCAAATCCATTGCAGATAATAGTGACTGAGAACGACTCATTATAAATCACAACCCGATGAATATTGATGGCTTTTATAAGCCTTTGTGGAGTATTATCTTCGAACGCCGCATTGTTTTTTGTTCTCTCCAATTAAATACAATAATAGCCACGAAAATCCTTTTTTTTTTTAACGAGTTGATATGTATAACACTGTGCCATATAGGAACGAGGCCAAAAAAGTCATCATAAGCATATAAATATTCCGATTGAGTATTACCAGAAATTTTGTGCATAATTATTTACTTAGAGGCGGGCATAAAAAATCACACGGTAACCTATTTATATAAAAGCATGTTTATTTTTTTTTTTTAAGGAAAATCACCTGAGAAAGTTTGGAGAAAGAATAGGGCTGATTTAATAAAAACTAATAAAGATAATTTGTTCTTTAAATTAAAACATAATGTAATATTTATCACCTGAGGAAAAAAAAAAAAAATAAAGTTTTTATTCTAAATTATTTTACTAAAAATAAAAACAATAGAAAAGAATCGCCGTTGAAAAAAAAAGGTAATAAATTGCCTTACAAAGTTAATTATTACAAAATAAAATAAAAAAAAAATAAACATTTTTTAATATTTATTATATATTTACAATATTTATGGGTCTTTAATTGTTTGAAAATTTTTTCTTTTGATTATCTAAATCAAGAAGAAAATTTAACACCATAATTATTGAGTGATGTGTTTCTTATCAAAAATTATTAAATAATAATAATTAATAGTATCAGCCGACATACCTGTTAAAGGAAGGTTTCATAAAAAATTAGTGTGTTTAATAATTATTAATGAATGTTACTAAATAATCATTATTAAAACGAATATGGATTTTCATTAATGAAACTAACAAATAACTTGTGTTTACGGATTTTGGATTTCATAAACCATTTTGTAAACAGGAATTAAAATTGTAAAACGTATGCAATTAATCATTAAAATATATTGACTAATCATTTATTGCCAAATATTTTAAATCCTATGATAGTTTGATCCCAAATGCTGATAAACTTATGATATTTTCATTATAAATTCAAATTCGGTTCTCTGAATACCAAAATAATTTTAGCTTGTGTAACTTAAGGTCAAGTTTTTCAGCAGGTTATTCTGCGGAATTATCTTGACTTTGTCTATCATGAAAAAAGAACATATATATGGGTTCTTCATAGAAAAATTTCTTTATGGATCTTTGAGAGTTACATGTTTCTAATTACTTTGTATATAATAAACTTGCTTAAAATATTGTCTCTTATCAAGCAAATCGAATATATATATGGGTTCTTCAAAGAAAAATTTCTTTTCTCTGCGGATCATTTAAAGTTACATATTTCCCAATTTCCCCCATGAAACTCTTTTAAATGTTTCAAAATCATTATAGAATTCATATATGGAATTTTAATGAGATACTCTCTACTTACACATATAAGTATTTCAAAATTACACCAAATAAAGGTTGTTTATAATGCCTAAGTTGGTCAACTAATAAGCCCAATAATACGTGTCACATGATCAATTGAGTTATATAATATTCTGCCAAGACCTAACCGTTCTTTTTTACAAAACTATAAAAGCATTAATATACTTAAAATAATGATTGATAAATTCTAGAATCTCTTTTCTCTTTTCTCCTTTGCTGGGATGATTGTTCGGTTTCTGCGGATAGTAACATTGACACAATATGCCCAATCTCGTAATTTTTGTGTGTAGTAAATCAATAACATATTTTAAATCTTTATCCTTTACAATCCTGAATTTACTCATTGTTAAGTTATTGATGCTGCGGAGATGAGGAAAAATCTTATGACATCGTCGCGATCAGAAAAAATGAGGACTAATTTTTAAACAAAGCATTAATCATGTATTTGGTTTAATTTGGCCGGCACTATGAGGAGCCTGGCACGTGACAAAAACTAAAACTTTTCAACTTGAATAAGATTTAACTAGGTAGATTAGGTTAATGTTAACTAGCATTATGTTGTTAGGTTAATGTTAGATTAGATTAGTTTAGTTTAAGTTTGGTTTTTGTTAGCATATACACAGCACAGAGATTATACAGAACGCTTTAGTAGTTTAGTCTTTAGTGCATTTATCAATAATCCGTGTTGGAATCAGTCATTGGCTCATTATCAAATCAGTGTTATAAATTCAACAAATTCTTATAGACGCAAGCGCATAATATACATCAAAGTCATGCGACGTAAACTTTAAAATGATATGTGTACTTACCGCTTATTCAAAGATACAGTATACGCAAAAAAAAAAAAAATATTATATACTCTTTATATACAAAAGTAGAATTATAATAATAATAATAATAAAAAAAAAAAAAAAGAAAAAAAAAATTTTATTTAAAATGTTTTAAATTTTCATTATATTTACATGTCCTACCCGCTAAGAATGTTTATTTACAATAAATTATACATTTTTCTCCGGTTCTGCTCCTAAATTAATCCGATTATCATATAATTTCAATTATTATATCAACCTATTTTGAACTATTAAATAAATGTCTACCCAAATTTTTCTGTACAAAGATAAAAAAAAAAAAAAAAATTAAAATTAAAATTATTTATTAGATCATCAAATTATTTAAATTACCTTAAATAAATATCGTATAGATACGAGACGATCTTAACAAATATTTGTATGTACGGGGAAAATTTGCACGTACGGAGAAATTCTTGCGCGTATAGGGCAAATTTTGCGCTGTATGCGTTATGTTGTGGAAATGCGCGCGCGCTGCGCCTACAGTGCCGATCCGATTTACGTCACTGCAACTCCAATTACTGAAACTAATTTCAGCCGAATTATGTTATTAATTTAGACCAACCTATATTAATAGAGTTTAGAACCGGTTGAAACCGAATTTAAAACGGGTGCAACCGGTTTGACCCTTTCAAATCGGTTTTTACAAACCAGTTGAAACCGATTTATGCACCCGGTTTATTAATTATCAATTTACCATAATAAGAAATGTGCAAGATGCTGATGAAGTAGTGCTTCATTTGCAACGAAAACAAATCAGATTGAAGGATGACCCATTAAAGAGGCCGTCAGTTAATGAGATTACTTTACTAATTTTAGCTCAAACTGTATTTATCCATCCTGCAGCATCAGTACCTAGTACTGTAGTGAGTGTCTGTTCTCTGATGCTGGCAACCACATATCTGCTATGCGGACTTGATTATCTCCAGAATTTGTACACAAAAGGTTATCTTAAAGATAATTAGAGATATTCTTGGATATTTTCCTCCATTAAATTTAGTCTAGTAGCTATATAACTTAGGTTTTTATATAAGTGTTGCTTATTAATAATAAATTAATATTTTTGTTGAGCAAATAACCAGCACTACATTTATTTGGTTATTGTCAAAATAATAATTTTATTTATTTATATATAGTATCTTACTAAAAATAAAATAAAATAACTTAGTATGTTTATTATTTTCTTCCATTAATTATATATATATATACATATATATATATTGTAAAATTTGCAAATTTGCTAACCTAGTTTTCAGACATATTAAATAATAAATTTTCACTAATATCAAACCGGTTTGAGCACCCGGTTTCACTCGTTTTAAACGCAACCCGGGTTTGTAATATAAATTTGGATTGAACCGAATCATAAAAGAAGGGTGAAACCGGATTTTGAAACCGGATGGTGCATCCGGTTCCAAACTTTAATCTATAATTAAATTTTAATTAATCTCTTTTGATACTTTTATTTAGTTTAAAGAAAATGGATTTAACTCTCATAATGATTGATATTTTTAGGAACATTTTAAAGATGGAGTATGCAAAAATCTTTACATTAATAAAGAATAATGATTGGTTGTACATACAATGAACTGAGTGAAGTTCGATAAACCGGATCTTCGATAAACCGGATCATAAGTTAAATCTTGATATAGCGGATTTGAGGATCGGAACGGATTATTATAATCTATAATGTAGAGAAGCGATCCGTGAATGTTAATCCGTGCAAATAATGCAAATATCCGGATATTGCGGATATCCGGATTATGTTTAGGTGCTACAGATTTATAAAATTTGCCCGCAGATAATCCACGAAAATTCCACAAATTTTAATTTTGTAGAAACGATCATGATCATGTAAATTCATGATTATAACACGTTTTCTTTCACAAGTTAATCCTCTTTTCTCTTAGTTAACAATGAGGAAACTATCCCGACCTATTGGCATTTGCGGATATTTGGCACATAATTTGCAAATCATTTATTCGGTTCCTTGCGAATATATATTAATTATTTTTTACCTGACGGATATTTGTTACATTCGCAAATAGTCCCGCTTCTCTACAGCACAATAAATTTAATCTCGATATATCGGATTTCTTGATATACCGGATTTTTGAAAATTTTTACTATTGGAACCACATTTATAATAAAATGTTATCGTTCAGATAACGACTAGGAAGGAATATGCGGGATTTGATAACTGGTACTTTATAAGAAATCCAATATTGAGAAGTCAGTATTAGTAGCATTAACCTTTATTGGTCGCCGCATTATTCCTAATGACTGAATAATAACTCAGTTATGTGGATATCGGTTTTCGACTGGTACATCTACTCCCTCATCTAATATATATCACTATCTTAAGTAAAAAAAAATATATTTTAAACATAATAAGTTGTATAAAACATATTAATGATTGATTTTCACGGGGAGTGGAACACCTGGTTTTTTCCCTTCAGGTGATATTCCTAACTTACCATGAAATTACTCAGAAGCGTGTGACTTGTTTACTATTATTATATCACATGTTTATCATTATTATTATATATAATGTTAGAGACTGTTAAAGTTTATTACCATGAAAAAATCTATCATGGGAAAAAACATTTATTTATAACTAATCAGGAAATTACGATAGGTCATATTTAGTGCGACAGGGTAAATTGTTCAATTATATTTATTTATTAAAAAATTCAAATTTTTTAACAAAATGAGTGGGAAGAATTGGTGTTAAACGAACTGTCCACTTTATTAATACAGTCTAACCTCGATATATCGTTATCCGGTATACCGATATATATTAAAAATTCGATATAACGATGGGATTTCATTTTCCCACCATATATGAAATATCGGCATAATTTTGATATAACGATATTTTTTCCAAAAATTTGACGTATCGTTATATCGGAGTTTGACTGTATTAATGTAATCTATTAGTTCCAACTTAACAGTTTAACCAAAACTTATTATAATACAAATAGATTAATAAATTTATAAATATACCGATTTATGTTTAAAACATGACAATACGTAACGACTTACTTGTACGTAAAAATCCAGCAGGTAAAATTAAAGATTCAAAGGTGTTGTTATCCATCGAAGTTCGTTCCGTTAAAAAAATCACCTTACAAAAGAATTGTTACACGTGATAACTCGAACGTTTCTCCGGTAATTTCATCGTGACAGTTTACTTTCATATGATGTACGTGATGTCCGTAATGTGATAAAGTGATAATATGCACCCAGTTACAATATGCAGATATGCATAATATTTAATAAATCTTTTTAAGAACAATAAACAATTATTAATTGTATTTTTAAATGAAAAAAAAAAAAAATTTTTTTTTTTAAAAAAAAAAAAAAATTCTTGTAAATATGATTAAATATGACGAGAAACAAAAACGCGACTTTATTGAGAGTACAATATAATTTAATACAATACAATTATAATAAATATAGTATACTATTTTAAGTATTTTTCCTTTTCATATATATATGTATATATAACTTAATTATAAAGCTAGATTGTTTATGGTCGGTAAGAACCTTGTGGCTAAGTTATTATTTATTTAGGCTGAAGAAGGAATCATACCTTTTTTTCATTTTTTTTTAAAAAAATAATATTTCCTTTTAAAAAGAACAATTCATTTGCATATTTGTATATAGTTTGGCAAATTCACATAACAGATCAAGCGAAGAAAAAAAAAAAAAGAAAAGAAAAGAATATCGTAAATAAAAAAAAAAAAAATCAAAAAAAAAAAATAAAAATAAAAATAAAAAAAAATCTTTCTATTGTGTAAAATCGACAACAGTTTCAACAATAACGAACATGTTAATCATTTTTTTTTTTTTGTTATTCTTACAATGATGATTAAAAAGCTAGACCCGAAATTTTTTATTGCCATTGACAATTTTTAAGTTTGGAAAAAAAAAACTGCGTGTAACACCAACTTTGATTGTCAAAAAAATTTTAATGCAATAGTGCTTCCGAAATGCACCTTCAAAGACGTTATTGCTTTCATTATCTTGACATGTAATTATTAATTAACGATGTTTCACATGTTTTTTTACAAGAAAAGAAGGGTTCGAAACTTAACGAAAATGAGTTTACCAAGAATATAAAAGAGTTCTTCGTAAAAAGGTTCACCATTTAAAAGCATATGATCAATGATAATGCAATTGCATGCGAAATTTGTCATTTCCTATCCGTTGACTGAGTGAAAATTACATGATTTCAAACAAGGGAAAAAAATAGTTTGCAAGGTCGAAAAAGAGAATTACTTTACTTTTTATCACGGGTTAAGTGAATTGATTTTTAACAAATCACATTTAAATAGTATTTATGCGCTATATCGGAGATTTTAACCAATTTCCTACATCAAAGTTCGATAAACCCTTTTTTATTCTTATTTTTTATTTTTTTTTTTATTTTTGGTTCTTTTTTTATAAATCCCGAACATTATTTTCCTTGTAAATATTTTCCGAAGAACAATAAATTCAATCATTCCCAAATTTTTTTTTTTTTTTTAAAAGAAAAAAAGAAACCAAAATTAGGTTGATTAATCAAATTGGGTAAATTTTAAAAAATACCAGGCTAATTTTGTAAATTTGTAAAACACACAAATAATGATATTTTTAATTTCATTGTCTCCGGAAATAACAATTATTGTTTCAATTTAGTCGATCATTTATCACATTTTATATATATATATATTTTTTTTTATCACAAGAAAAACATCTTTTTTAATTTATTCATATTATTATATCATTTTATGTTTTACTATTGTGTAATTGCATGTACGAATAAGGGTTTGTACGAATAAAACGTTTGTAAATTTTTTTTTTTTTATTTTATTATAATAAAAATACTTTTGTTGTTATTTACAAAAAAGCTACAAGTTTTTTTTTTACGGGTCATATGGTCTTAAAATTGCATATTTAATTGATAAAAAGAGTGTTTTATGTCATGCCAAGTAATGGAATTAGAAATTGGCCCAAGACCATATGACTACATCAAAAGAAAAAAATAGGCTAACAATAAAGGATAATAAGGAGAGATTAAAAAAAAAAACTGCGTATTACAATACAAAAAAAAATAATAATAATATAAAAAATAATAATAATAATAATTTCAATGAATGGATTATGTAAATACGCGTGAAAAAGAAAAAAATCAGAAACCTGTATTTCCGGTATTTCCGGTATTTTAAATAAAATAAGGATAATAAAAAGAATGTAAAATATGTGAACATATGCGTTCGTGTGAAATTTTTTAAAATAGCATCATTTACTACAGAATTATTCAAAGCCAGCTTTGAAAATACCGCACATGATAAAAATACAAATTTAAAAATACAAATTTTTGAATAAGAATTTTAAAAGATCGGGAGAGGAATAAATCAAAAATTAAGGTGTTAAAAAGAAAGTTATTAGAAAATCGATAAAATATCGATAAATTTCAATAAATTTAATAAAATTTTGTAGTTATTATTTTTACTTTTTAAATTTTTTTTTTTTTTTTTAAAAAAAATACTTTTTGTTAAAAAAAAAATAATATATATAAAGAAAGAGAGGGAATATTTTACAATAGTTATTTTTTACAAAAGAAAAAGGAATAAAAAATCGGTTCAATAGAAGGAAGTTCGTAGAAAAAAAAATTTTTTTTTTTTTTTTTTATAATTATGTTCAATAAATAATTAAAATATTTACAAGTTTACCAAATTATTTCATATTTGGCAAACCTTGCGTCTTGAAAGTTAAGATCGCTTAAAGGAATATTTGAAGTTTTTTGTTGAAGAAATGTCGCATTTTCGGTCAAAACATTTACACATTTTGACATACATTGAACGAATTCTTTCAAAATCCAATGCATTATTAAAGTTTTTTTTTTTTTTTATAAGAAAATTTATTATTTTTGTTTTTTTTTTTATAAAATCAAATTCAGGAACGAGAACAACTCCTGTGTAGTATTTTTTTTTTTTTTTGATTAGAGAAACCCCTTCATTTTATATTTGAGTCGTCCTGATTATAATTTCATTTTTTTTCGCGATAAAGCATAGTTTACATTGTTATGCATAACAAAAACCGGTAAAAAAATAAATTTGGTTAAAAGGTTTTAAGAAAATTTTCTGTAAATCACGTGCATGAAATTATATCATTGGTCGTTAGAAAATCATAAAAGATTTAGGGGAATATTATCGGAAAGAAACCTATGCATGCAGGACATTACCGGCAATTTCTTGCGTGCTTGCAGCAAAATGCGGGACACATAAAATTTTCATATGTTTTATATGAAAACTATTCTAGTTCTAATATTTCTTTTTTCTCGATCTTACCTTTTTAGATTTCATTCCCGTGTATTTCGATATCGTCCAAACCAAAAATGATATAATTAACCAACTTCTAATGGAGGTGAAACAGCTATATTTAAACATCATTTATAATGCTTAATTAAATTTAATTTTGTTCTCGACTTTTTAGTACCCATACGATCTAAACGTCTGTACGACAGTTATTATCTTTCGTGCATTTAAAGAAAAGTCACATTTGTGATATATTTATGTATCACGAAATAATTTATCATCACATGTGCTAAAAGACACGATAAATATTCCGAGAAGTTACTTGTTCGACATTTATGACGACACGCTTAAACGTCACTGCGACTGCCTTGTGACGTCGACTACCTGATGCATTTGTTTTTTGTGTGCCAAGTTCGTGGCGCAGCCAACAGATTGTGGCGCAACAAAAATCATAAAGAAAAAAAATTTTTTAATAACATATAACCTCAAAAATTATTGGTTAAATGTAATTTTGGCTGCTCTTCAAGTTTACTTAGAGCGACAATGGCAATTTTAAATATTTATTTTTATTTTTACAGGTGGGTACCACAGATACAGTTATATATCAAATAAGTACTAGACTACAAGGTATAAAAAGAAAAACTGTAAAAACTTTCGTCATGAAAGAGGACCCTAGAGTTATCGAAAGGGAAAACTATATGAATTCCAAACTCTAAGACTAGAAAGGTGGCACACGATTAGTAGAAACAAAAACAGAAGATGAATTACAATAAGAAGAAAATAAATCAGAAGATAAAAACATAGAAGTAAAAGGAAAATGATCTATAAAATTATTAACAGAAAGAGGAATTTCATCTATATATGAATGCCATATACCCGAATGTAAAAAATTACTTGACGCCCAAATTAAATGATGGGCGTAATTTAACGTGGGATGGGAATAACTGTTAGACTGAATATTAGGTCCAAATTGAGCAGAAGCGCTTGACTGGCGAGGCCGTGTTGTAATATGAGAAGTATTGGATTTAGAGCGACAGTTATTGCCGGTAGAACGATATTTAGTTCGGTAAGAGTGTTTTATTTTTGACGTGATATGTAAGTGAGATTTTTCCCAATTCTTCAAGGCAGCCGCGTGTGTGTTCCATATTTGAGTTTTGAAATCCTTAAATAATGACGTCAAATATTGAAGTAATAAACTTTTACGTAATTTAATTTTCGTAATAAAAACAACAATTTCTTAAGGAACGAAATTGTGGAAAAGGAGATAACATGGGTGTAAAGGAAACAAATCATTGTGTGTAGTTAAATATGAAGTTAAATTAAAAAGATCACAATTATTCACATAACGGGGATGTCTTGCGGCATAATCGCCGTCTGGCGATTTTAAATATCATTATCGACATTTAACAAAAACCTTTCTTTCACGAAATCCATTTTGGAAATGATCGACAAAGACGGTAGAATCAATCATTTATATGTAAAGTCAAATCGGCATTCAAAACCTTCTTTCAAATTTTAAGCAAACTTGCAGGGTAGGTGAAATTACATCCACAGTACAAGTTTGAAAACTTTATGTCGAAGAAAAAATTTCTTTAATTATGTTTTTTTAAATTTGCTGAGCCACGAACCTGGCACGTGCCTGACTGATTGATGACAGACTGTCAGACAAATCACGAGGTCTGACGCTTATTAATTGAAGTTAAAATTGCTTAATAATTTAACAAAACGATATATTTTTGTTTTTTTGTTTATCAATTATAAATGTAATACCGTATTTCACATATGTTAATCTATGTCACACTAATTAATATTCATATTTCGTATTTCATAAATTATGTATAATATACCTCATATATTTCTATAATTCATACTTCATACAATTCATACTTCATATAATTCATGCTTCATATATTTCATACTTCACATATTTCGCACTTCATATATTTCCATACTTCATCTTTCGTACTTCACATATTTCATACTCCATATATTTCATACAGTCATACTCCACATATTTCATACTTTAATTATATTGTATATGTTATTAGGAAACAATTGCTTATTAATTCAGTTTTGTTCAAAAATTCACAACTGTAACCCAACCCACTGAAACTCGGGATATCTAAATGAAGAAATTCAATATATTTACATTCATAATTCGTAATCCATTGCAACAAAAACAACTTTATTTGGAATTCAAAGTTTTCTTGATGAATAATGTGAATTAACAATGAAAATAAGTAATAATCTGTTACTTAATTAAATGTATCAAATAACAATTTTACTAAATATTCGTTTACTATAAAAGGAAAATGGAAATCGCATTGTGTCACAAACAATATTAGCATACATTTACCGAAAAATTAATTATCGAAAATTCCTTACGTTTCATCATTACGATGCACCATTATTTGGAATTACGTCACTACACAGTGCAGTATTTTTCTTTTTTGTTGTTAAGGTTTTGAAATAATACCTTTAATCTTTTTAAACAAAACGACATAATACAGTACATTATCTGTAAGAAGAATCTTTTAATATAGCACAATCGCATGATTTTGTTTTTTTTTTATTTTTTTATTTTTTTTCATAATTTGATCATTTTATGCATTTTGTTGTGGAGGTAAAAAAAAATATTTGCTCATCATAAATGCAAGGTAAAAAAATTTTATTTCCTACGTGGAACTCGTTTTCTGTCATGAAGTCCCGGTCAATTTTTCAATTGGTACCATTTTTGAAAATTATTTCGTCATAGGGCATAAAACTTTTCTTTGTAATAAGGAAACAATTTGCTGAAAATGTAAGGGTAATGACTTAAACTGTTGTATCATCATTTAAAATTTCTTCATATGGGCGATATTAAGCAAGAATTACGTCATTGTGCGATAGTGTGGCTAATGGCGTAAAATCATTTTATTTGTTTGTTGTTTATTAAAAAAAAAAAAATGATACACAAATTTCCTGAAACGCGTTTTTAAATTTAACTCTACGCGTGATAAACAACTGTAAGAAACATGTTGATTAACAGAAATTTTTTTCGACTTCAGCCAGCTTATATTAACAGGTAATAATTAAATATTTGTTCTATGTAATCTTCCCATCCAGAAAGAAAAAAATATTTTCATTTCATTTTTAATGAAAATCCAAAAATCCTGTTATTTGATTGGATCTCCGTCTTCTAAAAAAAAAAAAATTTGGATGGAGTTTCAAAATGACACATTATGAGATTCGTGTAACATTTTCATGAATTTTGAAACACGATAATTTCATTAAAGTTTCATGATGTTTTGTGCAACGCAAACGTGAACATATGTTGATAGAACAAATCAAATGTACTAATAACATGAATCCGTTGCTGTGAAGTCACAAATCTGAAAAAAAAAAAAATAAAAATAAAAATTAAATTATTATGCAAGAATATTATTTCTTTTTCTCCGAACCGTGAATTTTTCCACGTTATTATTATTATTTCCTGTTTTGTGCATAAAATGTGAATTAGTTTGTATCTGATAAACAAATAATATTAATCGAAGTAAATGCATGTTATGAATTAGTATTTAAATTATCGAAATCTGTAAAGGTTCTTTCTACGAGTATTTTCTTTAAAGATGTGCACTTTGATTTCAAAATTGATCGAAAATTCGAAAAAGAAAAAAATAGGTTTCATAATTATGGTATACAAAAAAATCAGACAAAGAATTTATAGTGAAATGGCTGCGTGGAAAATAAATTAATAAATTACATTAATTGATTTATGCAATCGTTAATCATGATCTAGTTGCATCTCTTTTACGCGTTTTCTATTTGATATTACTTGGAAACAAGTGAAATGTAATATCGAATCAAAACTAGAAGAAATTATTTTTTTTCTAACAAAAAAAAAAAAAAAAAAGAATATCTTTATTATTATTTTATTAATGAAATCGCAAATTACTGTACAATGAGAATATTATAGAAAAATGATTGAAAATAATGAAAATAAAAAAAAAAAATTATTCCTTCCAAAGTTTGAAATGAACCTTTTAACGAAAAAAAAAAAATAAATAAAAAAATAAAAAAAAATAGTTCTTGTTTTCATAACTATAAAAATCTTAATGTTCTTATAGTGATATATTGAAATGATAAATATAATGTTGTTTGATCTATATAAAATGAATAAGGAGAGGGTATGGAAGAAATAAACTAATAGAAATGGGTGATAAAATTTTTAAAAACTGTTCATTGTAGAAATTGCCAAATTTAAATTTTAATGTATTATTTACAATAATTGAGAATTCTTTCTATACAATAAAAGCACAAATTTAAGTGCTATCATTGAATAGTTTCTTTTCTACTTTAGAAATTTAAAAAGATTTCGCCCGCATATATATACTTAGATGGAAAAGAAAGTCATATAAAGCCAAATAATAATGAAATTATTGTTTTTTTTTGTTTCACGTAAAAGAAACGAGGCAAGATAAAAAAAATGGTGGATAATTTAAAATATATTTTGTCCGCTTATACTCGAATTCCAAAGTTCTGGCAATATATTTTCGTTTATATCGTTTATATTGTTTATATCGTTTATATTGAATTCTGTTTCTACTGAAGTTGTAGGCGAAACTTGTTGAGTATTATTACATAAGATCTGTCCCATAGTATCAGAAAGACGAAGAAGAGCATTTATATCTAAATTTGAATAACTATTTAATTCACTAGAATTAATAATTGGATTTTTTGGAACAGTCTTTACGGTTGTAACTTTATCATTTAGAGTATTAATTAATCCTTCTAACTTATTTACTCTCTCTTCAAGTATGTCCACATATTCATCATTTTGCTCACAATTTCTACATTCGTTGTTATTTATTTTCTTCTTGGGTTTTTTATTTGATTGTAGCCTTCGAACAACCATAAAATGAGTTTTCCCAGTTACGTCGATAACGTCTGGTGTGGTATAAGGTTTTCGTCCACGTTTCGCTGGAGGATTGGCCCTGAATGGTCTTGATTCGATATTACCTGATGGTGGTGACATCTTCTTATTGTCTTAAAATATATTTTTTAAAGAGGTTGGTAAAGATTTTTAAAAATTTGATATTGAAAAAAAAAATTAACTGATCGTGAAATACTTCTTGAAAAAAAAAAAAAAAAAAAATTCTTCGTATTTATACTTTTTTTTGGTTCCACATGATACCCTTTTAAACTTAATAATATATGATAACGAATAATTCTTGAGTATATAACACATGATTTGATGCTATGTCCGTTTTAGAATTTCTATAGTATTAGGATAAAATAAAAGGTAAGCGTTTTTTACAATTCTGGACAGGCAATATAACGAATGACCTGTCATATGAAACTGATCATTTTTATTTGTTTGTTAAACATTTTTAATATTTTTAACAATTTTTATACAATAAAGAAAATTAGAATTCAACCTATTCTAATAGTATTTATTTTTATTTATTTATTTTTATTTTTATTTTTATTTATTTTATTTATTTTATTTTTATTTTATAATAATATCTTAATTGAAAATTTGCATTTTTACGTTCTTTGATTAACAAAGATAAAATATTTCCCAAATATTTTCTTTGTAGAACGGTCCCTTTACCTGCGGTTTTTTTTCGACATAAAATGAGAATCTCTCGTACCCCGAACCAAGCTAACCTTAATTAAAAGTGAGAGTAACCATTATTGGTGCAATGTGATGAACCGTGACCGATGGTCATTTGATTTCCTGAGACCTCATAAAGTTATCAGCCACAATAAATTTGATGATGTGCACGAATTCAGCCCACATTTTATTATCAAGGGTTCTCGGAAAAATACAGGGAACGCACATTTACAATAATGAATGCAACAATGATGTAAAAAAAAAGTAAAGTAAGTGATGTATTAACATTTTCTTTCTCTTTTGTTCCAAAGGAATATATTATACCCATTAGATCAACAAGAAAGAAAATTATCAGAGAAATCACATGATTTTATCATTTTTAATCGGCCACGTTTCCTATTGTGAGATATACGCGTATAACTGTATTATTTCTCAATATGTTTAGACAGTAAAAGTAACCGTTATACATGTTATACAGTTACTACATCCAAATAGAACATTGGATACAGGAGGAACACAAAGAATTCATATTCTATAATTGTCCACCATTTAAGTTTAAGACAACATTTTAAATTTCTGTAAACATAAGCTGATTTGTGCAGTTACTAATTTTGTTTAATCCTATTTCCCTTGTTATATACATTATGTTTACTAAATTTCGCATAGTTTTTATGTAATCGTATCTGATAAGCCGATAAGCGTTGGTCATATGTTCTGCAACTCCCTAACGAATCGATTAATTTCTCGCGTGTTACTCAGCTGTTCAAAAAAAAAAAAAAAAAAAAAATTAATTAGGTTAATAAATATGATTGGTCTCTTTTTTATAATGATTATTCATTACCAAAATTTTAATCTTTAATTTAATTTAAAATCTTTAATTATGCATTATTTTATAAATATAATTACCATAAATACTTACTATCTATATTATTCCTCGTAAATAATCCCTTAGTAATTTATTTAATTTTATTAGCAATCCAATATCTTGATAACTGCCATATAAATTATCTTATCGTGCTTATCAATTCGCGTGAATTTTATAGAATAAATATAGTAAATCCTAAATCTTTAACAAACAAATGCAGAATGAATGTCCCCTTGAATTTTAATTTTATTGTTTTGAAACGTATTTGGAATCTAAATGATTAATGTTTTTTATAGTTTAGAACTTTACGAGTTAAACCTGGAGAGTTTTTTCCTATTTCAATTCCAAACATGGACCATTAATATTCTCAATTTGGATAATGAATATGTTTCCTTTAAAACAAATAAACAAAGTTTTTATTTTATCTAGATGGTCACATTGTTTCTTGAAAATGTTCCTTTATTAGACTTCTCCAATGTTTATATATATGTAATACAAATAAATAATAATTTATTCCCGAAGTCGATCGTATTAAATCTCATTAATCTCCGTTTTCTCCGGTCCAAATTATTTTTCATTGTTTACGGGCCCTTGAATTTCTAGGCTGAATTAACAAGTGACTTTGAACAATTTTAAGGAATTTTACATTGAAAGTTTTATATAATAGGTTAGAACTTTAAGTCATAATAGGTATTCTTTCAATATACGATAAGTATCGTAAAGAGTATTTTAATTTAATCATGAGACTTATCACATGAACAGTTTTGTAATCCAAACGTAATGTCAAAAACAGGTTCAAAAAAGTTTGCATAGGAAAAAAAAGAATTAGCTGCATATCAGAATTTTATGTCGGAATTTCCAAACAATTTGAACTTACCTATTTTTAGAAATCCAAATGACACTTTGTTACACTATTAGGTCATCTCAAATCATGCGATCAAAACTAATAAGAATTAATCGTCATTCTGCATTCTTCAACTCATATGACTTGGCGATTGATCAAATGAAAAACGAGAAAATTTGTAAGTGCTGTAGACAAAAAAGTAAAAAAAAGAAGATAACAATATTCTTTTTTTCTATTCCATTGATTTTCCTTTATTAAGATTCTATTTCTACCGAATTTCTTTATCTTATTCATCTCATTACTATTCCATTGACTACATTGACTGGCTTTATCAAGATCCTGAATATTTCTATTGATTTCCTTTATCGACATATTGTCTTTCCTTTATCTAAATTCTATTTCATTAATTTCCTTTATTAAGGTATTTTAACTTTACCAAAAGAATGATGTTAATAGTCGTCATCGAAATTTGAGTTGTACGATTTCTCGCATAAGAAACCAAAAGATAGTAGCCATATTTATCATGCTCGAATAAAATGAAAAAAAAAAATGTATTTTATCTTTTTTTTTTTTTTCCTTGAACATTCTTTAGATCAAAACGCGCGTTAAAAACTTATTGTTCCATAATTCATAATTCTTGAAGTTCGGAAATATTGTAAATCCAATATTATTTTTGTTTTTTTTTTGTATAATTTAATTTAATGTGGAATTAATTAAAATGATTTAATATTGCAATAAAATAAAGCTCTAAACAAGGTAATTTTTGAGTTCAATATGACTCCAATATTAAATAAAATACTTTTGAAAATACCAATAAATAATTATAATTATTTCAGCAAAATTTAAATATTTTAATGAGATGCATCACTTTTCCATAGGCTATTTATTTATTATTCAGCGTTCTGTCGATTGGCTCGCTCAATATTTGAATACGTGCGTTATATTTTTCAATGTGTGCACGTTCTATTGAATATTTGAACCTTTTGAAGATCAATGGACAAATTCGACATCCATTATAAAAAAAAAATTTTACGATTTGATCTAATAATAATTGACATGATGCAGTTAATTTAGTTAATTTACTTGAGTTTGTTTTTTTTTTTAAAAAAAAAAAAATAAAATTAAGGTAATTTTGAATAGATTTTTTAATAATATAAATGTTATTGAATTAAATCCAACTCTATTAATTTTATTCATGTATTGTAAATTAGTAAACAAGAATAAAGCAGAAGTATAAATGAATAGACGATTATCGATTATGAAACTTTCGATGAATATACAACAGACATAGTTCATACGATCAAAGATGATAATTGGTTTTAAACGAAAGTTCGATAATCCGAGATCAAATTTACAAGAAAATCATCAAGTTCACAAATCGTTTAAAACGTCGATTGAAACAGAAAATGCAAGGATATCAGAATAAGGAGTAAAAGTTGCAAAAGTTGTAAAAGTAATTTTAATTGATCTTCTGCAAATTTTGTTAACTGGAAATTTTTATATAAATTTCCAACATTCACATTTGTATATCCGTAATCAGTTATACTGCTATAATCTAAAATTTGAAATTTGAAATGAAATTTATTAAATTTTGTTTCTAATAATAATATTGACATTTTTCTCTCGTCTAAAATTTGTATATTTTATCATAGTTCTTATATACAATTAGAAAATTGAATATTTGAACTTATATATACATTAAATATGCCCGATTACTGAGGTCAAAAATTTTAAAAAGGTTAGAGATTAGGTTTATGATCGAAATTTGTTTACTTTTCAGTTAATTCCCAATTGGAAATTGATTGACTGTATTAAAACATTCATCCATCCAAATATGTCACTATAGCTTGATCCGATGAAGAGTTTCATGAACTACTAAAATTGGGCTTGATCAAATTAGGTAACTTAATACGTTTTATTAAAATGTCTCATTTTTATCATCTTATATTTAAATGTTTTATTCTTCTGGTTATAATCAATCAAATTTACGAGTTAAATTATTAGTTGACGTGTTAAAAGTCGAAGGAAATTTGGTCAAGGTTGAAAGGTTTCGTTGGAGGTCTGATTTTAGTAAGGTTAAGGATCGAAATTTTTTCCTTTTTTTGATGTTTATTTTTCAAATTTAGATTGTTTGGTTTCAATTAGAAATTGATTAACCGTATTAAAATGTTCATTCATCCCAATATGTAACTATAGCTTTAATCCGAATTATCCGATGAAGAGGTACTAAAATTGGACTTTATGACATTCATTTCTTTATTTGTTACCTAATTAGGTTTGTCAAATTATTTTCAGCAAGTATATTTAAAATATTTAATTTTCTGATTTTCAGAAAATTTATAAGTTAGAAGATCGGTCAAAGTCAAATTTCGATTTAGGTACTGAAATGTTTAAATTTGACCGAAATGATCGATTTTTAATAATTAAGATGTAATTTCATCGTTAACAAGGTTAGGAATTAGATTCGTTATCGAGAAGGTTTCCTTTTTTTTGACGTTTATTTTGATTATTTGGTTTCTCAATTGGAAATTGATTGACCATATTTATTAAAACATTCATTCATCCAAATATGTTACTATAGCTTGATCCTATGAAGGGATTCATGAACTACTAAAATTCGATTTTATGACATTCACTACTTGATTAAGTTGTTTAAATTGTGTGTTTATCAGGTAATTTAAATTATTTATAATTTTCTGATTATAATCAATCAAATTTATCAAATTTACAATTAAATATAAATTGCTTTGTTAAAAGTCGAAAGAAATTTGATTTAGTACTGAATTTGACCGACATGTTCGATTTTTGATAATTAAGTTGTAATTTCACCGTTATGAAGGTTAGGGATTTGCCTTTTTTTGATGTTTACTTTTTCAATTGGAAATTGATTGACTATTAAAACATTCATCCACCCAAATATTTCACTATAGCTTAATCCGACGAAGGTTTTCATGAATTACCAAAGTTGGACTTAATTGTCGATTAAATTATTTTCAGGTAACTTAATATGTTTTATTAAAAATATCTGATTCTTATAGTCTTTATATTTAAAATTTAATCTTCTAGTTATAGTCAATCAAATTTACAAATTAAAATATAAGCTATTTTGTTAAAAGTCGAAAGAAGTTTGATTTAGGTACAGAAATGTTTAAATTTGACCGAAATATTCTATTCTCGATAATTGAACATTGTAAGGCTAGGGATTAGATTTGTTATCGAAATTTTTTCCTTTTCGATGTTTACTTTCTCAATTGGAAATTGGTTTGACCGTATTAAAACAAAATATTCATCCCATCCAAACATATCATTATAGCTTGATCCGATGAAAAGTTTCATGAACTACTAAATTGGACTTTATGATATTCATGATTTAATTATCTAAATTGAGTTTTTTCAGGTAACTTAATATGTTTTATCAAATTTATCTAATTTTTATTAATCTTATTTTAACTTGTAAATTTGATTGATTAGATTATAATCAAAAAATTAAATCATTTTAAATCTAAGTTCCTGTGTTAAAATGTTGAAAGAAAAATCAGTTAAAATTAAAAGGTTTCATTCGAGGTCTGATTTTAGGTACTGAAATGTTTAAATTTGAACGAAATACAGTATTCGATTTTCAATAAGATTTAATTTCAATCGTTATTTATTTATTATTAATTATTATTAAATTTACCTACAAAATTGTATTAAATTTACCTACAAAATTGCAGGTATAGGTGGAATGGTATTGATGCAAGTTTTGTTAATTTCTATAAATTCTAAATTCTTTGTTATTTATTGAACCATCATTTGATTCAGTAGAATTTTCCCGACTACATATCAATTAATGTGAATTTATGGATAATTGCATTATCGAGGAAGATTCTCATATTAACTAATTAAATGTCATCAAAAAAAGTAAAATTTTATTAATAACCACATAGGTATGTATTTTTATCGTTTACTCTCTCACGTTTCTTGATTCTATACAAGGAACTCATCTTTCTGTATATTCGTCTCTAACATTTTTTACTCAATATTATTTTCGTTAATACTTCAGGAATCACGTGAATTAAAATTTATCAGTAATTCACTAATTTATGTTTAAATGAACATATCCAATAGAAACCGAACCAGAAGAGCTAAATGAAAATGATCGTTATTCATAACTTTATGACTGGGAAAGTCAAACTATCAATGACGTTTTGTTTATTGTTTGTAAGAATATATATATATATAAAAAAAAAAAATAATAAAAATAATTTATTATGTTGTTGGAATCTCAATTCGATGTTATCTTCCACAATGATTAGTTTGAAAAATTCTAGGCTGCAAGAATCGCTTTTGCAGCTAATAAATTTCGTACAACAACGTGGTTTAGAATAGAATATTCTTCTTCTTCTGTTTCTCATTGAACGCAATCTGTATATTATATATGGTCGGCCACCTGTCTTTGTAATTTACAACATTGGACTTGATGTTGAAGTATAGTGCACCATCCGTAAAAAGATATGTATGTCATCCATGATGGTAGTTAAGGTGAAAGGTGACTTGATGATGTAATTATAATTATTTGGAATATATTTATATATGTATATATATATATATTCGAATTTATTAAAATATTATAATAACACCTGCTCAAGAAAAAAGAAGTGATCTATAATTTTTTTTTATTTAATATTAAAATCGTTACAGTAAATCGTATATTATATAATTTTCTAAAATAAATTGAAATAGTAAATTATAAATTATCATTAATTAATATACAATTCATCCTGTTAGTAATTATAAATAAAACTAAATATTAATAGCTCTTCCTTCATCATCATCTATTCTAACCTTTTCATTAAGTATTTCTGCAGGATCTACTGCATCATCATTGTTTACAATAAAAGTATCATTCATCTTTTGTTCTATTACATTTTCTCTTGTTAATATTTCCGGTGGTTCATTCTTACTATTATCAAGTGGTAAAGAACCATCACCGGTTTGTGTCACAGAAGCTTTTTCTGAACTCTCTTTATAAAATTGTTCGTATGAATCAAAATTTTGTTTACAATCAAAATCCCAAGATTTTAACCATTTAACGCCTTGACATTCTTTTTTTGTCCATGGACTACTATATGATAGTGGTGAAAATAATGAAAACACATATATTGCTATTAATACAAACATTAAGGACACTATATAGCGGTCTCTTGTTTTTAATCGAATTGTAACTAAATCAAATCCTACGCCAATAAGTAAGATTCCATAATATAATGCTGGGAAATAGTGATGTAAGAAAAGTTGTCGATTCATTAAAAAGAATGGAAAATAATGACAGCACCATCCAACAAAAAAGAAGCCTGCGTTGGATTCAAAATGCTCTTTTATTGCTAAAAAAAAAAAAATGAAAAGAGAAATATATATATATACATATATATATATATATATATTAATGTATTAGTAAAAAAATTCTGAAATTTTGAAATTTAAAGACTGAACAATTTAACATATACCATTATGATCTTTATAACCTCTTTTTGCTCTCAAGAGTATAATTGATTTTGCAAAAACAAACACGATTAATGAAAATGCAGCGGTCCACCATGTTAGTGGGTTTCCAATTAAAAAAACTTGACGATGTTCTCTGCTCCAAAAGTTAATGCCATATTTCATGAAAACCCAAGACGATGGATTTGATTGGTAAGGATGAGAATCTGTCAGACCAGAATTAGTATTCCACATCACTTTATTAAGTTCAAATAATTTTTTAAAGAATCCTGGCTTTTTATAATTCACTTTCTCTGCATCATCAGGAACTAGAAAATATAGTAAATAAAGTCAACATAACATTTTATCCAATTTTTAAGGATTATCATTCCTACTTACGGTTTGGATGAAAATTTGATTCAATATACCAAATTGAATTTGGAAAAGTTCCACCTTTTGCACATGTAACCTCTTGTTGATCGAAACCCCAATCAGGTAATTTCACAGGGTGTGAAAACAAATAACAGCCTGTAATAGTATGCTGAAGACGGAATTTTGTATTAAGTGTACGAAGACGCAATTTAGATTCTGGATCTGATTTATCATGATCCACGATTATTACACGCCAAAAATCATTTGCATCCCCTTCAAATCCCTCATATCCATAAGCACTGTTGAAACATATTGATGGTAAATAACAATTATGAAATAAATAAACCCATTTATTTCAAAAACAACACACCTAACTTCATTCTGAAAATCTGCGTCAGTGACTGGGGGTCTAACGTCATGACTATGTAATCTCCTGCGAGTCGAATTATGTTCCAGTCGAATTACATCACCATCATAAACCCAAATAGGATTAGTTTCGTTTTGCGCAAGATCGGTTTGATTTTGTAAAACCCATAAATTATTATGATCTTTATGTGGATATAAAGTAATTTGTTGTTCTAATGAAATAAATTATACACATATTTTTTTAATATAATAATTAATTTAATATAATAAAATATGACGATTAAATATATTATTTACGTGTGCTGCCTCCAGGGTAATTGTGTTTATGAGAATGTAAATATCCTCCTTGTGTATTAAGATGTCTAATTGTTATTTGCGAATTAAATGCAACGTCTAAATAATTTAATAAATAATTAAGTTTCTTTAGGAAAAAAAAAAATAAACATAATTATTAAACATTTAAATCAATTCATACCTATTGGCATATCATCCATGTTATGCCCTCTTAAGGTATGTTGAAATTCGGAACTCATGAATCCGTCTCCATCCCCGCCATTTTGCAATATCGCAAAATGAATAGCAAAAAAGATACAATATAATGATATTGGAATCATAATTAAGCATAATGCTCGAGCAAAAAAATGTTTCACCCATTGAATCTAAAGTCAAAAAAATTTTTTTTTTTTAATAATCCGTTTTATAAATCACTTTTAAAGTTACAATAGAACTCCAAATAATTCACAATACATTTGAGACATTCATACCGGAGTTATTTTTAAATCACCAAGTAACTCCCATAATCCATTTATTGTTGATAATCCAATATGAGCAATCGTAAAAAGCCCGACCCACTTACAACTATAATGAAAAGCCAAAAAAAAAATTAAATTATGTCTATAAAAAATAATAATTTATTCTTATCAACATACCTCACTGTAAGCCCAAGTCCAACTCCGGTCATTGCCAACCAAACCCACCACCAAAGCTTAAAAGGTCTTATAATTAATTAATCCAGAATTCAGGATCAATAAGAGTAAGTTAACAAGAAAAAAAAAATAAACACGTATATATATCAAATCATACCTCATTTGCTCATTGTGGAATTTTACCCACATTAACACTGTAAAACCGGTGAAAGCTATAAGGGGTGCATCCAGTAAAATAAATCTACTTTGGGTTACCAACCCATTTTCTTAATTAAAGAACCCACATAATTAATAAAAATTTTGATTTTTTTTTTAAAAAAAAAAAAAAAGAAAATTATTCAAAGTTACCAAATATAATTAAAGCAGCTACTAAAAATGAGGCAGCACTGCTGAACCCCGATAATCTTATGGTTAAATAAGAAATTGGTATCAAGAAGATTCCCAACATAGCAGGTAATAAACGCATTGCTACATAAGGCACTTTAGGTTCCAAATAATCCCTAAATTACATATATTTATAAAAAAATTATAATAACAAGTCGGTAAGATAATAATCATTTTTGAACTTACTTGCCAATTTCTTTAAAATCAAACTTTCCATCAAACCCGCCTAATATACCAGCAAGTGTAATTAGTAATTTTGCCAATGGTGGATGCACATCCATAAAAAATCTTCCTCTCATATATTTTCTAGTTTAAATAAATAAATAAGTTTTAATAAACGTAAATTGAAATTTAATAAAGTACTAAACATACGTTGCAAAACCACCAAAATGTACTTCATCGAATCTGTTTACAAATATTAAATCATATAAATTTCTTAGTTTCTATTGTTATCAAATAATTGGTCGATAAATAAAACTAACACTTACACTACTGACGTAGGTTGATCTAACCGATATAATCTCACTACAAATGCTACTAAAATAAGTATAACAAGATTCCGTAAATCCTCTTTGCCTACGCTAAAAAGGGACCGAGATGATTTTCTGCTCTTATAATCGTATCCTCTTAAATCATATATCGGAACATTATCAGGGTCTTTATAGTCAATTTTCGACTTTCGAAATCTTATGTCGCCATATGAAGCTCCTGTAGAAGTAATTTGTTCTGTAAAAATCAAATTAAAATGTCAATAAACTTTTTTTAATTATGGCAATTAACACAATTAACACGTTATAAATATGTACCTGAGTATTGCGGTTCTGAAAAATCGCCTTCTTTATATTTAGAAGCCATTATTTACACAATAATATTTTTGGTCCGTTATTTATAGATTTTCATTATCGCTACACAAATGACGTACAAAATATGTATTGGTGATGCGACTATCACATTCACATGGACAACTTGATCACCTTTATCACTTAAGTGACTAACAAACTTTGTTTAGTGTTGGTTGAATCTTATTGGATTAAATCCATTAGTCCAATGGTCAGATAACCATCAAAACAAACGATAAATTGATTTTTAAGAGAATCATACCGTTAATGAACTTTTCATTTTTAAACATACAAACACCACCACATAAACCTAGTGTATATTGGTTTATTGCATGCTTTTTTCCATATGTACTTTTTATTTAATTATTCAAAATTCGAGTCAATAAGTATAAAAAAAAGTATATAAATAAATTCAAATATTTTTTAATAAATCTTTTGACAATATATTGGAATATCTTTGATTGAAAAAAATAGACAAAAAATGCTTTGACTATTAGTAACTTTCATGTGAACTATTCTTTCCAAAATTATTTTTTTTAAAAGTATATTATTCAAAAATGGAAAAAAACTAAAAAATCAATTTTTTAAAAAACATCTCTCAATTATTCAAAAGTATTACCATTCCATCCTACGTTAGCTCTAGCAGAATCATGAAAGAAAATATATCCACGATCACTACTGGCTTTTAATTCTTTTTCCAAAATCTTACTTAATTCCTTACTAATGTTCTTATTGGTCGTAGAATCCAGACCGATAGATTTAACTTCGACAATGTAAGCCGGCTCATCCGAATCATTAAAGGCCATTGAGAGGTTGTCTTGTAAAGAAACACATATATACGTCATCGGTTTGTTGAGAGCGTTGGCTGCGTAAGAGCTTAATTCTCTAATGAATTGTTTGTGGTCTTGCACCTAATTTATATTGAAAGAAGTGAAGAAAAGGTAAGCGAAAGAAAGAAATTGAGTAACGAGAGATTGGGAAAAAAAAAGCAGAAATAGAAAGAAAGTATATGAACTCATATAGCGAAATAAACATATAACATTTTTCACAAACTTATTTACCTTAACATTAGTTTTAACCTCGACATATGGCATCTTTTGTTTCTTACTGTACTTTTTTCAAAAGTTGAATTGTGAGAGAATTTTTTTTTATTCTCAATTTTATCATGAGAAAGATTGATTATCTATCGCTTATTGTATAACCATGTAGCATAGCACGAACGCATGATTTTAGTTACAGTAGATATCAAGATTTTTAGAATATAAGATTAGTACACGTTTTGTGTATTTAGTCTATAACAATTTTGTTATAATTACATTAGACAACATTCAAAAATGAACTGCTATATAGTTAGTAGGCCGACAATCTTTAACTTTATTTAGTAAGCAGAGATAAAACTAATTAAAGTGGTCGGATTGCCTTGATAATTATATTGTTAATGCACCTTATTTAGCAAAATCTTCTTAATGAAAGATTTCTTATTAATTTCGGCAATAAATGAATTGTCGATGCCAAAATATTCTAAATATGAATCTTTTCCGGAAGAACATATTATAATTTTAGTGATACCAACGAAAGTGATGTTAGAATTACAAATAATCACATGCAACAAATAGTACACGTGCTGAAATTAATTTAAAAAATGTGTTATTAGTACAAATAAATACGTTGTCAGATATATAGCACGTTTCTATTGGTTGTCTGAATATTAATCACTGTATTATTTGATCAGAAAAAGGGCAACTGGTATATCGTTATTAATATACGGATCACGTCATTAATAACGACATAATGTTATGTTAATTTACGTTTTGCGATTCAAGACATTTCTACCTTATATAAAATTTATAATTCATCTAGAATTTTCTCCATTTTGTCACTTTTTTTTGTATTACAAAAGAAAAGACGGCTTCATTTAACAAAAAAAAAAAAACTATAAAGTTAAACAAAACAGAGGTGAACGGTATTAAAATGTTCGAACAATCCATTTATTTTTTATATCCTTTTTTTTTTTAATCCTTTCTTTATTTATTATTTATTTATTTAAAATTTTTGAAATTTTTCTTTATCATCCCTCTTTTATATTTATATTCTTACACGACACTATGAAATTTATTTTATCATTAAGCAATAATTATTGTTTTGTTTTACTAATGCTGGAAGTTAGAAAATAATCGATTAATAACTAATATAGAAACTATATGATAAAAAATCGGGAGGAATCTAAGCTATCAAGTATCAGCTGTAACCTTGTAGCCCATCTTTCGGGTTAAGCAATAATAATTTTTTAAGCCTTTCATCCGTTAATCATGTTTAGATATTTAGAACTTACCTGAATATATGAAAATTGTGATAGATCGTTAATATTGATTATAGGGAAAATTGCTCTTTACTACACGGAAGGACGGATCAAGGAACAGCCACCTAATGATCTTTACGATCCTTTCAATTACGCAATTATTAAATATGTTTAATAATTACACAACGCCAACATACTATTATGACTTACCAGAACACAAGACAAGAACAATTCGCTTTTACATTTGAGCAAAAAAAAAAAGGAATTCATTCGACACAATTTCTGTAGTTTGATTTACATTTTTCTTCCTATTAACTATGTTAATTATATAATTTTTTAAATTGTAAAGATTCCATGCGAGCCCGATTCTATATATGTATTCTATATATATATATCCAATACATTTTGCAAAAACCGCATTGATAATTTCTTAATTTTTCAACTTGATAAATATATTGTTTCTTCTCATCTCGTTGATACTTGTAAATTAATGTAACAAATTCCTTTCCTTAGATCAACCGTATAAAAGCCACATTTTGATATGATCTTTTTTTAATAGATGTGCAAAGATAAAAATGTACTTTTAAGAGAGCGTTTGTGACTGTTTAACATCAAGTTTATAAAAAAAATTTTTACTAAAACAAAAATAGAAGTTTGTTTATTTTCTACTCAGGATAATCAAAAGCGGAGCCATTTTAAGTTCATTCGAGTAACAAAAGTCTCGGCACAGGTTTTTATCAAAATCTGCAGATCATTAAGATCAATACCATATTTAAAAGTATTTTTTTCCGGATTTTAATAACAATAACCTTTACTTAAATTCTTTTTTTTTTTCTCAAGTTTTTTTTTTTTACTCCCACCTTTTTTTTTTTCAAAAAAAAAAAAAAAAATGTCCACACAATTTCTACCTCACTTATCACAAGACTTATTAAACCTTTTAGAAAATAAAAAAAATCATGATTTTATAATTAATGTTGATAAAGATAATAATAAAAAAGAATATCGTGCACATTCAATTATTCTTGGAATAAGGTCCGATTACGTTCAGGACGCCATTTCTAATGGGTTAGCAAGAAAAGAAAATGATGTTTATATTTTAGAACTTCCTGATATTTCTGTTAATGTGTTCGATGTTCTAATTAGGTTAGAAATAAATTAAAATAAAGTAATTTACTTTTTTTTTTTAAAAAAAAAAAAAAAAAGTTCTAACGAATAATTAATTTTATCATTACCATTTTTTTTTTTAAAAAAAAAAAAAAAATTTAGCTATATATATGGTGGTACTATCAATATAGATAAAAAAGATGCTTCGGAGATCTTGAACCTTTTAATTGCTTGCGAAATATTCAAACTTAAAGAATTATACGATTATATTCAAGATTATCTTATCAGAAATTATCAAGATTGGCTAAAACAAAACTTTGCTTTAATCCAACAAGTTAGTTCCAAAACATCTGAATTTTCTAAATTACAAAATTATTGGTCAACAACAATTCGTAAAGAACCTGAAATTTTATTTAACGCGAATGATTTTACATCTGTGGATAAAGAAGCATTATTATCTATTTATAAAGATGAAGAATTATGTATGGAAGAAAATGAATTATGGAATCATATTATTCGTTGGAGTAAAGCTCGAAATACTGATTTACCAGAAGATATCAATGAATGGACGACCAATGATTTTAACATTTTAAAGAAAACTATAGATGATTTCCTACCTCATATTAGATTTTATGAAATTTCATCAGAAGATTTTTGTTACAATGTCATGCCATATAATTCACTTCTTTCTAATGATTTATATCAAGATCTTTCAAGATTTCATTTAGTATCAAATTGGACCCCAAAATTTAATAGTCTCACCCCAAGGAGAACAAACGTAACGTTGGATTCTAAATTGATTGATCGCGAACAAGCAACACTTATTTCTTCTTGGATTCAAGGAAACAAAGAGAACAAGATACAAAATAAATTTAAGAAAATGTATTATGATTTTCAATTACTTATTCGCGGAAGTCGTGATGGATTCACGAGTGAGGTGTTTCATGAAATGTGTGATAATAAAGGTCCTACAATTACAGTTATGAGATTAAAAAATGAAACATCAATCCTTGGAGGTTATTGTCCCATTAATTGGGATATTAAAAGGCGTGAAAAATTTGAAAAAGCTCCAGATAGTTTTATTTTTAGTTTCTTAGATGAGGAAATAATTCTATCCATTGTTAAACATCCTGATAATGCTATATATCAATTTGATGGATCAAATTTCGTTGATTTACAATTAAACTATAATTTTACTTCTGAAAATGGTGTATATTACGGTAGACGTGCATATGAAAAAAAAATACATAATGAAGGTAATTTCTCTGTTGATGAATATGAAGTTTTTAGTGTGATTAAAAAAAGACGTTGATGGTTGATGAGGTTGTATAAGTTAACAAATAAATATCATTTTAACTATTAAAAAAAATGTCATTAATAAAATTTGCTGTATATTATATTTTTTAAATGGGTATAAATAAATTTACTGTATATTTTCACATAGGGTATTGCTAAATATCGGCAGAGCTAAATTCTACCCCTAATGCTGGGTTGATATTTAGCAATTTTCTATATAAAAAAAATTGTATTAATTGAATAAATAATATTAAAGATTATGAAATATTTTAAAATATGTAATATCCCATTTTGTATCACATTTATTTAGAATGTTACTTTTGCATTTTTTAGGGGGTCCTAGAACCCACAAATTCTGGAATTTTCTTAATTTCAATTAAATTCAAAAAGTTTCGATTTATAAGTTTTTGTTTTGCCCAACATCATTATTATTTTTATATTAAAGACTCGAACATTTAATTGGATAGGTATTCGCATTGTGTCCAACAAATGATCTTAAATCGAAATCTAGATAATAGAAATCATTGGAGTTTATTCTAAATTGGAACGTTGGTATAATAATCGATCGATGATTTACAATAGTAATTAATATAAATATTTATTATTGATATAAAATAACAATTTAATATCTGTATTTTATACACTACAAAAACCCATTTTTTTTTTTCTTTTTTTTGTTTTACTTTTTACTTTTTACATAAGACTATATTTATGATTGTTTTAAAGCTAATGATTTTAATATGTCGAACTCTCCAGATTGCTTGCACATTTGATAAAATTTTGAATCAGGATTCGATATTAGATTATACGGACTATGATAAAAAAAAATTCTTGATTATTTTTTTTTTTTAAAAAAAAAAGGATAAATTAAAGGAAAATTTACCTGTCGAATTCAAGTACGCGTCCTTGATCTATTATAATGTGGGAAAAATAGAAAAAAAATTAAATATCGCACCTTAAGATGTAATCAACTCTCAATATTTTTGACCATCACATGACATTTGACCAATCAAATCCGTCCAATATTTCAAATTAACGCAGAACGACAACTTCGCAATACATAAAGCCTGATTATAAATGAAAAGTACGTACCTAACACCAATACTTTATCGTAATCAATAATGGTTTGCAATCTATGTGCAATACAAATTATAGTACAATCACTGAATTCATTTCTAATCATTCTCTGAATTTTTTCATCCATATCGAAATCAATACTAAAAAAAAAAAAAAAGTCGTTAAATTATTCATTATATTTCAAAATATAGAACAATTTATTATTGTTCTCTACCTAGCAGTTGCTTCATCCATTATAATAATTTTAGATTTCTTTAATAAAGCTCTTGCAAGACATAACAATTGACGTTGTCCCTGACTTATATTATTACCTTCTTCACTAATTTGTGTATCTAAATTAGAAAATATATTCACCAATTCATTTGTAGAATTAGAACTAGAACTAGAATCTTTTGCAGGCTTTGATGATAATGGCAATAAATTAACCCTTTTTAAAGTTTCAAATATTTCATAATCCGTGTGTTGTGAAAATACGTCAAGATTTGATCTTATTGTACCTAATAGAGGAGAAAATAAATAAATCAATATTTTTAACAAATAAAAAAAATAATATTATATTTACCAGTAAATAAAATTGGATCTTGAGGTATAATTGTAAGATTTGATCTTAATTCTTGAAGGTTTAATTTACTTATATCAATACCATCAATAAATATTTTTCCTTCTGTAGCTTCTAAAAATCTGAACAATGATAATGACATTGTTGATTTTCCAGATCCGGTTCTAATAATATCATTAAATAATTCATAATTAAAAAAAAAAGCAAACGTATCAATGTTTTTTAATATTAAGTGTATATATTGTATCACCTTCCAACTATTCCAACTCTTTCTTTCCCATTAATTTCAAAAGAAACATTATGTAATACACATTTCAAATTTTCGGCATATTTTACACTTAAACGTTCAAATTTAATGCTTCCATTTGTAGGCCAATTTTTTTCCGAATCTTCCCTTTCTTTTATTTTGATCTCTCCATGATAATTCTCTTGTTTAATATTTAAATATTCAACAACTCTTTCAATAGAATTTAAACTCATTTCTAATTGAGTATATTTCCTTATTGACCACATAATTTGAGATGTAAAAGTCATCGAAAATGACAATGAATATCCAGCCAAACTTGCGTCAATTTCTCGTAAATTCAATAATATCAATACACCAGCAATACATGGAAAGAATGCTCCCACACCATTTGTCCATATTTGTAACCAACGATTTGCCACCCAAAGAAAATAAAATGGTCGAATATTATTGTCTATTCTATATCATGATAAAAAAAAAAATATATATATATATATATTTTCAATGTATTTATTCTGAATATCTGATAAAAAAATTTTGTAATAAAATTTTTTACCTTGTTAACATTTTATTCATAAATTGATCAGTAATATTAAATGCTCTTATCGTTGTTATTCCACTAAATTATTATTCAAGTCAATTAAAATTAAGTTTGTTATATCATCTTGTACGCGTTAATTTTATAACTTACATTAAAGTTTCTGTATATTGAGAATATAATGGAGATTTTGTTATTGAATCTAATCGTTTTAATTCTCTTGATGCCTTTGCATATAATATTCCAACACTCACGTAAATAATAACTGACGAAAAGAAACGAACGAGATTGTTTAATCACAGATTACACGTTTCGTATACGTTTAAAAAAAAAAAATATACCAAATATAATTGCTGCTATTGCGAATTCTGTAAACAATAAAATATTACTATTAATAAATTTACGCGTAATAAATTAATAAAGCTACACTTAGTAATTACAACCTTTGGTGATTGCAGTTATTACTAATACGACACCAACCATCATTAATAACTGTCGTAAAAAAAAAATGGATAAATAATATTTAACTAGAATTTTAACTATAATTTTAAATATGATTTTAACTACTTACATTATGAAGAAATAATCCCAAATCAACTAATAATTAAAAAAAAATATTAATTCAAGTCTTTAAATGACCCTAAAAATATTTTTTTTTATGCTTACCTGACAACAGGCTATCAATTGTTTCAAAATCTTTACTAAACCTATTTAATATCCTTCCAATTGGTGTGGTATCAAAAAATCTTAATGGAGCTTTGATAACTCTAATAAACATTTGATTATATAATTTTTTTGATGCTTGTAATGAACCATAATATAACCAAGAAAATTGAATTACTCCAAAAAAAACAGATAACATTGTAATTAATATATAAATATTTATATAATAATCAACATTATGTTGAGAAGTATTTTGGGTTAAATTTGACCATACATTTAACCACCATCCTTCTAATGTTTGAGCAGCCCTTGTACTCATAAATAATATCAAAGCTATTATCCAAAATAAATAACTTCCATTAGATTTAAAATATTTTAAATATACATTTAATTTTACCATTCCAGATTCTTTTTCTATAAAATATAAAAATAAATAAATAAAATGAATTTCAATAAGGCATAAGCATATATTAGTAAATTATTTACCTTCTTCTTCTATAAGTGCTCTGGATTTATTATTATTATCATCAATTATTATATCATTTATTATTATTTTCTCATCTTCAATAACTACCATCTTTTTTTCAAAAATTTCTTCAGTATTTTTTAAAGTGTTTTCTTTAACTGGAGAAGCTTGTGATGGAGAATTACTAGTATTATTACTGCTTTCATTTTCAGATACAATTTCTTTTGGAACATTTATTAAACCATTACTATTCAATTCCGATACTTCGCCTTTATCAACAATTTGACCATTATTTATCATAACCTAATAAAAATTATTCAAATCAAATGATAATATTTCCAACATATCATTGTAATCATATAAAAAACTTACCACATATTTGGCAATTGGTAAAGTTAAATTTAAATGATGTGTAACAAGAATTCTTGTTCTTTTATCCATTAATGGGCCTGAAATGCATTCATTAACCAAGTAATTTGCCGTATTGGTGTCCACAGCACTTAAAGCGTCATCAATTAAAATATGTTTTGCCCTTGAATAGACAGCTCTATATGGGTATCAAGTATACATTAGTCTAAAAAAGATTAAATTATCTTTTTCCTATTAATTTCTTTTACCTTGCTAAAGAAATTCGTTGTTTTTGTCCTCCAGAAAGAGTTACACCTTGATCACCAATTTCAGTTAAATCACCATCCATGAAAGATTCAAAATCTTTATCTAACGCACACGATTTCACTACTTGATCGTATCTTTCTTTATTAAAAGGTAAGTTAAATAATATATTATTGCGTATCGAACCACTTTGTAACCATGTATGCTGCGCCACATAAGCAACACTATTATCTATTATCCATTCCGATTCATGGTTTTCGTGATTTTGTTGTTGAACTGGATAAAACACTTTACCAGATGGAATTTCCGTTTCTAAAAAAGTATTTGAGAATTGAGTTAAATTAAATTAAATAATTTTTAATTATTATAGTTATTATTTAAGATCAAAATTTACCTCCAAGTAATGCCATTAATAATAATGTCTATTAAATTTTGAAAAGTTGATACAAAAATTTAATTTTTTTTTTTTTTAAAAAAAAACGTATATACTTATATTATTTACAATACCTTTCCTGATCCTGTCGGTCCACCTAAATTAAAATAATAAAATTGTTTAGAAAAAATTGTACAGGTGATTATTAAAAAAAAAAAAAAAAAAATTATTAATATATAGGTATATTTATATTTACATATAATACTTAATTGTTCTATAGGAAATTCAATATTTAAATCTTTCATTATAAAAATATCTTCGATAATTTCCTCAGACTTACTCCACGTAATAGTTGCGTTCTCAAAACCAATTTTATCATCATTTTTAAAAATAATATTCTTCCCATTCTCATATTCATCGCTATTTAAGAATTTTTCAATCCTTAATAAACTAACTATGGCTTGTAATGCTAATATGAATAATTCTGCCAAATCATTTAATAAAAATCTAATTTCATTAAATATAGTAACAGAGGTGAAGGCGATAGAAGCCGTTAGTTCATTTCCTTGAATTTTAGTATATGTTAAAAAACTAACGGTTGTAATTAATATTGGAGAAGCAATCCATAATAAATTAAATATGCTCATTAAAATAAAACTTTTCTTTAAAAATTTTAATTCAATATTTCTCGCGTTCATTATTCTCGTTATCCAATTCCCTTCCCATGCGTTAAATTTAATCATTCTAATTCCTTGCAAGATTTCATTCATTAAGGATACTCTGTAATCTCTTGCTATCATTAATTTTTCTTGATTTTGAGAGAAATATTTACCAGACCATCTTTGAATAGGTAAAATTATTATTAAAACTAATATACCGATCAAACATGCACTGTTTATTAATTTATATAAGAAAAATAAACCGATACCAATTTGAACAGGAGCCTCAACTATGGAACCCCACCACATCATGAATTGTGAAATTCTATTGGCATCAACAGCCATTAAATTACTTATTTTACCTATCTCATTAACATTATTTTTAATTCTTAAACTTTTTGAATAAATCTCAGAATTTAACATTGAACTAACACTTGACTGTAATACCGAACAACCTAAATATTGATGTTCTGATATAGCAAATGTATGTAATAAACCTCCTATTAATATACCAAATATGCAAAATATAGCCCATTCGATATCATTTTTATCTCCTTGAAGAAAATCCAATAAACTATATAAGAATAATATTGGTAAATAATGTAAAAATGATGAGATTATAACAAAGAATGATTCTAACAAAAAAGCATTTTGATTAGCCTTCCAAATTCTATATAATAGATTATTACTGGGCCATTGTCGTATCTTATTATATAATTCAATCGCAGTATAATCATTGGGTAACTCATCCAAATCTGAGTCATCAAGTGAATTTTTTTTAAAAGATTTATATATAAGTGGAATTACAGTAGAAAATGTAATAAAGTTCCATATTGAACAATAAACGATTGATGTAATTGGTCGACCTCCTTTATTACACACTGGAGGACCTTTGGGAGTTGTTATAGATATGATGCAAAGTATTATTGAGTTCACGAGATTTAAAATAGCAATAATTAATTCTGTATCATTATGAAATATTGAAGCGATCCTTATTTGCCAAGTAGCACAAAGACATGCTGCTATACAAATCGACGTTGCATGAAAGTTTAAGGTCCATTTCCATCTCTCATGAACAAAACAGATCAACATATATAACGTCATACAGTAAATCTATTAAAGGGCAAAAATGGTATGTAAAAATAAGAAAATAATAAAATAGACAATATAATTTTATATATATTACCCAGCATATTGTAATTGATCCAGAATGGAAAATGTCTCTCCCATTTACGTTCCTAATATAAAATATTCTCAAGAACAACAATAAAGTAAATAAAATTACTTGACATAATGCAAAAATAAATTTAATGATGTCTCTTCTTGCAGTTGAAAAATGAGAATTATTAGGTTCGTTGTCAAAAGTTACTTGATTTGTTTTATATTTTTGAATGAAGAGAATTATTAAACTTATTAAAGTTATAACAGATATTAATATGGAATCGGCGATTATCAACATTTTTTATTTCTTTTTATTTTTATTTTTTTCCTTTTTTTTTTTCGTTCATTTCCATTCCAAATCAAATTTATATATTTCCCAAACATTAGTATACTCATTCTACACGTAAATCGCTAATGATCCAATTATATTGGTTTACTTGTTTATTTATGCGACTTCCCGTTTGATAAGGATCAATGGTGGATTAAAAAAAAATTAAAATAAATCCGCAGCAGAAACCGTTTTTTAACATTACTCTCTTTGAACGAAACCTTAATAATTGTGCAATGTTTATTATTAGCCAAGCGTACAACATGGATAATCTATCGTTTAACAATATTATTCTCGTCCAGTTTTATTTATTTATTTATTTTTGTTTTAAAAAAAATTAACCGTGAGAAAAAATAATAATTAAGCTATTAATCATCTTTAAATCTAAACTTCTATGATTAATAATTTCTTTCCTGCTTAGTGTATTTCAATAAGATCTTTGGTTACATTAAATTATTGGATTAACTATAAGAAGTTTATCCGGTCGATCGACTATGACATACATTTAACATTTTAACAAGTTTAAATCGTTCATTCTTAAAAAACTTTTAAATGTTGTAATTTTAATATTATTATTTTGAAAAAAAAAAAAAATTAGATCCGATTTTGTATAAACCACAAGTCGATCGATTTCTTATCAATGTTCCAATTATAGTTGTAAAAAAAAAAAAACTTTACGCGTCATAGACGTTAATATAAAGTTTCGTTAAAGAAATAAAAAATATTTTCAAAAGAGTACAGAAAGAGAAAAATCAAGCAAACATAATAATCTTTAATTAGTTTATGGATAAACGGATAAGGTTTTTAATTTTTAATCCTTTAACGAATGAAGGAAACATCACGTCTTCAATTACTTATTCAAAATCATTTTAAATTTATTATTCATTAAATTAATGTTACAATAAAAACTGGTAAAGTAAATGAAATAATAGGTAATCTGTCAATCACAATTGAAAATTTATTCTAAAAATGGAAAAATAAAATAAAAAAAAAATACTTTTCTAAAAGAAACTTACTTGTGCAATAACCTTAAAATCCTGTTGTTAATCAACGAAAAATAATGCCGATCATGTGACATAGTTGTTTGCAACTTACCTCAAAGATCGGGAATATCTATCTTTTTTTTTTTCTTTGGATTTTATTTCTTTGCTCAGATAAAAATTAGTTCTTTGCATAAATTGATCTCAAACGAGGAATTCAAAGGGAATCCGGAAAGTAAACAGTGACTGCAGATATATCGATAATAAGGTACAAGATAGAAAAATGACCGGATGATCCGAGAGCCAATATTTACAAAGACAAAGTGTCGATCATCATATCATGAATTGGGATGGTAAAGTTTAAAAAGTTCTAATAATCTTATAGAATGTTTGTGTGAAATTATTTCTTATTGATTTGTCGAAATTTAAAATTTTTATTATGAATTATCTTGTTTATGTTTTTAAATAAGGATTTATCCTTCTAAGCCACCTTCTAAAAATAAAAATAGAACAATTAATTCATATGAAGAATACGTCAATATTTGTAAGATCTCAAAGAGTGCGGATTAAGTTTGCGAATGTAAAACTTATGATTGAAATAATATAATAATGAATCTCTGAAATTGGCATGATGGCAAACAGTATCACTTTAAATGGAATGCATATAAACTGATTTTGATCCATGTTAAATTAGGATGGACGCGTGGAATAAAATTTATAATTGGTTGTTATCGTGTTTCTTGATACGGTAGTTTAGGAAAGATGGTGAACCAATGATACCTAACATAACACTATGTTGAGATGAGTGTAACATAAATTCCCGCCCACTTCATAAATTACCTGGACCTAAACTAAAAATAAGTAGGATCTTTACGTTAAAATGACCATCATATTATCTTATATGGTAATATCATTATGTGGTGTTGTTTTCACTAATAAGGATTTTGCACGAGTGGGATGGTTCGTAAAGCTTGCTTGAAACACCTCTATGGGAATTTTCAATATATGTCATAACGATCCTTTAACGAATGTGTTGCATTTTTAATGTAAATACAACAATTAATTGGCATTGGTAACTTAATTTAAAGAAATCAATATTTGTAAAACTGTTCAAATTATTCTTGAGAAGGTAAAATCAATGAATTTTGTGTAATAAGTCCCTTGAATCTTTATTATTATTTGCATCGTATTTTATTTCTTTCTTTACAAATGTTAGAATATATGTTATTTGAATGAAAATTTGGTTAAACAAAATAAATAATAAATATATATATACAGTATAATTTATAAATTATATACAGTAATTTAAATATTGATTAAAGTAAACTCTATTAACCTTTTAAGCTAATTCAAATCCTGCATTGGAATTAATAGCTATAAAAAAAATTATGAATTTGATTAATGAGAGATATTTTGAACTAAAAAAAAAAAAATTTCTTTTAAAAATAATACCTACCATATTTTAGTTTCTCTTTCATTACAGGCTTTTGTGAATATGCTGAAAGAAAGAATAAATTTAAATATCAAAACGAATTACTAATATGAATAGCTCAAAAAACTTGTAACTTACACGGAAGTTTTAATAGATTGAAACTAAAACGAGAAAAAAAAAAAATTAACTTCCCCATCTTTAAAAGATATCTTTAAATAAGAAATATTTGTACTTACCACGTTGAGCTCGTTGGTAATCTCCCTTTTAAGGCAGATTTTGAATGTCCAATAGAAGACAATAACGATCTAACGGCTAGTCTTGAACGCGACTGATTGGAATCAGATTCATCCGAAATCATATGAATTGTAAACGGTGGTTGAAGATACCTAAATTATAAATTTTAAGTATCACACATAACAAATATTAGAATCGGTTAAATTTTTAATAACGTTACGACCATTTTCAAAGTAATTCCTTACTTAAATCCACCGAGAGGAGGCTAAAAAAATTAAAATTAGTTATCGTAATTCATAAAAAATGCCTTTTTTTGATATGAATTAAAACTATGATAAACGTACCTTTGAACAGCTTGTTACAAATTTAAGTAATGCACTTTTGTCTTTTAAATTCATCTCTTCTAAGACAGACCAAAAGTGCCGTATACTAATATGCTGATCGAAATATCCACCATGATAAACTGTGTATTTACGCAAATCAGATACTTCTATAATGTTATTTTAATAAGTTAATATAGTGAAATAGATAGATAGAGTGTAGAATTAAAAGAATAATTTACCCCAATCAATATCTTCTCCAGAAAGAACACTGTGTTGTGGTTAAAGAAAAATAAGATAAATCTAATTTAAACAAACTAAATAATAACAACGATTATGAAGTCTCATACCGTTGTAATTCCGGTGGTGAAAACATCCTTAACCAATTTTCTGGTATCATGGATTGAAAACTAATCAAAAAACTTGTAATTAGCTAACGACACAAAAAATTTCAATAAGAAATACTAATGTGTTGGAAACCAACCCGTTAATAAATGCTCGCGTTTGCTCTTTTGCCTGCTGATTCAATTTGTAATCAGCTAGACAATATGAATACTAAATTACAATAATGGAAAAGAAATTTTATAAATTAATAATAATCAGCTTGATTCAGCAAAAATAATAGTCAAAAAACGAACTTGAATTTTATTATCATCAGTAACGCGTGAACCGCCCATAATATCTTTAGAAATAACTTTTCCGTTAACTTCCTCATCGATCGTAAAATACAATCCTAAATCTTCAACATTTCCTATAAAAAATAAATAAATAAATATATATATAAGCTGATTATTTTGCCATTTACGAGTTAAAAATAGATTTAACTACCTTCGTATTTTTTTACAATCATTATATTTTTCAATAATTCATCATCTAATCCAATTAAGTCTTCCAGAAAAACAGCTCTACCGGTCATTTTACTTAGGAAAAATCTGGCAAATTGTACGTCAACTAATATACCTTCTTGTATTGCTCTTGCAATCATTTTACCTAAAAATGAATATAACGCAATTTTTGTTGATGTGGCTTGATGATTTGGATAAAGTAGCGAATTTTTGGTTACAGCAAATAAACCGTAAGATGGATCAAAGGCTACGAAAACAAATTTTTTAAAAAAATAAATATTTAAGTAAATTAAAACGAAAACACAAAAATAATGAATATAAAAATTTGATTTTAACCTTCAGCGATAAGTTGTGTTATAAATTCTTTAAATGGACCTCCTTGATCAACACCATCTTCCAAAGCACCTAATTATTGGAAATTTTTTTTTTAAAAAAAAAAAAATTTAGTAATTAATTATAAACAAAATTATAAAAAAAATGAATTCTTACCAGTTTCATTTATGAATTTTACACGAATTCTTCCTTTTATTTTCGCGTCAATTAATCCACCCAATTGTTTATATCCATCATCCAGCACATGTGCCCTTCTAACTTTGATCGTAATACCAGTGGCTTCCGAATAATTTGGAATACTTTTATCCAAATAATCCCGAAAAATATCTAATCTTGTTCCAAATGGAATCGTATGGGGCAACAAATTAAGAATTTTAATTGATATGGGATCGTTTTCCCTAATTCGTTCCAAAAACGACATTCCCAATTGATCTTTGGTATTTGATGATGATGATGACTTTTTATTTTTGAATAGGTCTTTAAGAGATTTCGGTAAGGACTTCTTTGGATCTTTAATTAATAACCAAACATTTTCTTCTTTTGAAAATGAACGACGTGAATCTTTCAAATGTAATTGAAATAAAACTTTACGTGCCGACTCAAATATTGTTGGAGGACATCCTTCAGGTGATGAATGACTTAGTAATGCAAAACAAAATTTGTTAAAAAAAACAGACATTGGAATAATATCATTCTCGATTGAAAAAGGAATCTGCTTATCATATAATTCCTCATCATCTATCGTCCTAAAATTAATAATTAAAAAGTTTACAGCTGTTAAAAATAATTTTTAACCTATTTATCGTGAAACTTTTAAACTATACTCACATCAACCATATATTACAACATTTACAAAATAACTCTAAAATGCTCATCAAAGGTTCTTTTTCTGGATCTTTTATTACAGAATCTGAGAGGAAAATTTCCATGTTCCCTTTAGGTCCCAAACACGTCAAAAATTTCCAAAGACAAGGTATAAGGTTTGGAAAATAGGTTATATTCATAGTAATGTTTTGATTTTGACCATCAAGAAGTTTTAAAATTAATAAATAAAGACTACAAACTATTTGAGTTTCAATGGCGTAAATTGTAACTTTGCTCGAGACTAAGCTAACCTTTTTATCATTAAAACTACTTTTTCTTCTTGATTTTAATAGGCCACTTTGGTCTTTAGCTATAAAACTTAAAACATGATTAAATGCTTTAAGTATAAATGATCTTTCCCATAAGCATTCAAGTTGTGTTATAACTAAGTTAAAATATGAATTTGAAATTTTTGAATCATTTTTTCCTGAATACCATTTAAATATAGGGTGATATTGATAATGCATATTCTGTTGTTTAGATGACACAAAATTTTGACAATATTGAAGTAAGGAAATAATAATTTCAATAAAATTATAAAATTTTGAACTTGATTGTGTTTCATTTATCGATAAAGAAATTAAATCTGATCTCAACATTAACTCAACAATATTGCCCATCAAAAATATTGCATTATTTCCTGTTAATCCATTTAAAATCTGTAATAAAGAATCATCATTATGCATTATTTCAATAATTTTTAAAGGAATATTACATTTTTTTAACATATCCAAGCAATTGTCATCTAAAGAAGATAATAAACAAGGGATTGTCAATATGTGAATTATAAACATGATTAATTTGTTCTTTTCACTGTAACGTTTTTCTGTGAATGTTTGTAAATTACTTTCTCCAGAATTTGAATCCAATAAAAATAAACAGCATCTTAAACAAGCTGAAATCCATAAATTCGTAGAATTTAATTTCTTTTCGTCATCTTTTGAAAGTTGTTTCACTTTCATTGATCTTGATTTTAAATTTAATATGGAATCCACTCTGAGAAACATTCCTGATCCTATTGACATATAAAATCCTTTTTGTAATAGAAAATTATGAAATGCAGCTAAATTTTGGCTTAAAAGTGTAGAGATTGAATTTGAATTCGGCAAATTTCCTTTTATCATATAAAATTTAGGATCAAGAAAATAAATCAACAGCCTAATTTCTGTTCCGGTAAGATATAATGCGTTGATATTGTTGTTGTTTGTATATCCAATAATCCTTTCGACGCATTGCCAAAGAATTTTTTTCATTAAATTAAAAGTGAATTTTCCATGATTTTCGTTAAACAATAAAAAATGGAACGGAACAACTACTTTACTAGGTTGATCTCCTTTATTAGAAGAATTTTGAGTAGTAGTTGATAATATCAATCTACATAAATGTGAAAATCTGGCACTATCATGTTTTGGATTAAAGAACGCGAATAATAATTTTGCAAGAAGAAGAATTTCGAAGGAATTTGATAAATTCTCATTTGAATTATCATTGTCAATTAAAAAACCTGAATCAATATCCCATAAATTACGTAGTTTTTCAAAATTTTGCTTTTTTTTTAAATGTTTACGAAAAGTTTTCTGTATAACAATCGCAGCCTGTGATAATTTTTGCTCTTGCTTTTGTTTTATACGTTGTTGTTCTCTTTGTTCTCTTTCTGCTCTAGCATTATCAACAAAAGCTTGTTTTTTAGCGTTTTGTTCGTTAAATGGAAACATTCTTTAAAAAATAGTTAAGCTGCGATTAATCCGCAGCAAAAATTATCGTTAAAAAAAGCAAGAAATGTCATTTGTAAATTAAAATTATTCGTGTGTCCTTTATAGATTACAGACGCTTGTGATATTGTACAACAGCTGCTCATCATTTAAAGAAGCACTAATAAATGCACTAACCATCTGATATCACGTGGATTGAAATGTCTAATTAATTAGTAGGAAATGAATGTTATACAACTTAATTAATATAGTTAACATTAAGTCATTAACCATGTTAATGGTATTTTATTTTTAACCAAAAACTAAAATTGGTATATGCAAATATTTTTATAGCATCATTAATAAACCTCACAAATAAAACTTAAATAAAAAAAGTATGGCTTATTAGTAGTGCTTACAATGACATTATAAACATGGCACATTGAAACCTTTTCCTTTGTGAAGTATGTATAGTTGTATAACCATTGTCTTAAGCACTGAAAGTATAAAAGTGACCTATTAAAATGTCAGAAAGATGATCACATTACTTAATTCTTGAAACTACTCCTGTGAATTGCCTATATCATATGCTCAAATAAAAGATCTAATGTACATAATCATTGGTGGATGCTAGAGATGGAAAATTATCATCATAAAAGAGATACTTATCATATTTATAAGGCGGGTTTTTATGCTGATCGGATTAAATCTATCAAATGTTTCAAGATCCTGTTTGATTTTTAAAACGAAATCATATCAGATATATTAAAAATTATCTAATATATCTTATATTTCCAACTGTATTATAACTAAATTCCCAATCCTTTTTTTCCACATATCGAGCATCTGGTTATAACAAGTAGATTAGTCCTAAAGATTGAAAAATCAGGCGGCAGATTTGCAAATGACCATTCTGCGTATGGGTGTTCCCGATTTTATTTACTCAGGATGGGAAATAAAAAAGTACCACGTGACAAATTCGGCCGCATATATCGTATTACCACTATATGCATGAATCGAGTTCCATAAACCTTTCAATCATAACCCATTTCGCCAAAGTTGTCCTTTCGCCATCTTACTTTTCTCCTTTCCTTTTTTTTTTCACTTTCAAATCATTATCCATCTTGTCAAGAATACGCGTTAAAACGGTATTTAACAGTACCGTAAATAACCTTTGGTGCCAAATGGTGCAGAAACTTAATGCTTACTGGCACTAATTGTTACTTTCAATTTCTACCGACCTTTTAAGACTGTCTGAAGTTTTTTTTTTATTATAATAAAAATTTTTATTTATACTTCAGAAATAATAATAAGGTTATCCTTTTGTTTCAATCTTCCTGGTTTCTTGTTCTGCCTTATTCAAAGTTGTTTGATTCTCTGTGATCTATTAGTTTAATATTCTTATTACATAGAGTTATTACATTCGTTTCCTTTTGACGGAAAATGGGAATACGTTCTCCCGGTATTTCAATCAAGATTCCTGAGAATCGCTTTCTTTTCAATCACATGTCGAAGGTATGTTTTACAAAATGGGAGGAAATGCGATAACCTTTCAGGGGTTTTCACATGCCCCTTTGTGCACCTTGAACTGTTATAATACGGCAAGGAGAAAACTCACAATAAAGTTCATCTCTTTTGTATCCTTGTAATTTACCCATGGCTATTAATTTTTGTTTAGAAACTAAACTAAAAGTAACTTTATTAACTAAGGAATCGAATATAAAGATACCGAACTTGTTGTTTTCCAGCTCGCCTCCCACAGAAACGGATGAAACAATCGAGTGGGAGTTTGATCGTTCGAGAAACGAATTTAACCGGTTTAATCAGGATTTAGATGAGATAGCTCATTCAATGGAAAAATTATTCGAGGATGCTCCTGAATGGCTTGCAAATATTGAGAAAATTAAGCGAGAACAAGGTAGTAAAATATATTTTTGTTTTATCTTATTTTATATTATTATTTGATATATATTTTAAATAAATTCTTTTGTCAGATTCTGTTGAAGAAAGTATTTTAGCAACCCAAGAAAAGATTTTAGAAAATGAAAATCATTTGGACAAGTTAAAATCACTTCAAGTGGAAGTTACAGAGGATATAAACAATGACTTGAAAAAGATTCAGGAACAAATTTTTGATGTTAGTTTTTAATAGAACAAGATGTTCATATTTGTTCAATTTTATTTTAACAGTTATATAATAATTACTATTTTAGATTCTTGAAAAGCATCGTTCCGCAAGATCAAACGCAACAAACATTTATAATAGTCAATCTAGAACTTCCGAACAACTTGATCTTATGTTACAAGCTATACATGAGTATGCTCGTTTAATTCGAGAAGCAAGCCTCACAATTAAACATTTCGACGATGTTGGGTCTCCATTAAAATATGAATCGCTGGATTTATCACCGTTTAGACATTATCAGGTATTTGATAATAAAGAAATTTTTGGAATATTTTTTCAATTTAAAACTTTTATACTAACTCCCAAATGATGAAAGGGTAGCAGTTCCTATTTTGAAGACCATATTCATCAAGTAAATACTCCAGAATCAGAGTCTCCGGTATCACGCATATCACAGACATCACTAGATTCTCCAGAGTTGCCAAGCGCTTCTACTACAACTACTCACACTTCAGCGACGACACCAACAAGTTTAGGCGCCCATTCATCTGATCCATCTTCTCTTAACAATCCACAACCTCCACTTGAATTACCAAACTATGCAATTAAACATCAAAAACTTTTACTTGAAAGCATGAGACGTGCTGCAGTTGGATTAAAGTTCTTGCTGTATGCAAATCAATTAAATGATTATAAGAACGAATGTCCGGATAGTGATTGTGATTTAAATCTAGATTTATTTGATGACATTTCTACTGAAGAAGTAGTGACAACCACTTATAGGGATATCGATCCTAGTAAAAGCTGTGACAGTAGTTGTGATGATAACAACAGTGATAGTGGAGGAAGTGATCATGAGAAGAGTAAAGAATGCACTCCTGGCAAGATCTGTGTCACTATACGCAAGAGATCACTTATTGTTCACTCATATAATCTGTTTCGAATTGACAAGAGAATGTTGGTAAAACAATTAGGATAAATTTTCAAAGTTTAATTGTTGTAAGATAGAAGGATGGACTAATGTAATTTATAAATAAGGACTTTTTATTGGAATTTTTTTTAGTGAAAGACATTTGTTCTTTTTTTTTTTTTTTTTTTTTTTTTAAGATCAATTAACAAATGATTTATTTTTACTATAATTCCTTTGTTGATTTATTTTATTTCAGGCTTTAAAAGGTTGGTTTCAGCAAATGAAACTTTTGTATTTTTAGCCTTTGTTTTTATATAAATGACAAGAAATTTATATATTTCAGATATTATATATACATATATTTTCTTTTTATAAATTTAATACAATCTTAACATCAATCAACAAACAAATCAAAATTACAATTTTAGCATAGAAGTTTCAGATATATTAATAAATAATTATTTCTTAGTCATTTTTATTGAGTTTAAAAAGTAAAGATGCGATCTTGTAACAAATTTTAACTCGAGATTAAGCTTAAACTCAATAAATTAAACAAATCGGGAATTTCTCAATACTTCGGAAAAATACATGAGAGGATGCATGAAATGCAACATTGTTAGATTGTTTCTTTTTTTACCTAAATTTAGAATCAACCTATTACGCCTTTATCAATTATCAAAATCTCTGTTACTACTTACTAACCCAGAACATGTGATACTTCTTATTTTGGAAATTTTTGTAAACAAAAAAAACATCTTTTGTATCTTCAAAACTTCTGGTTTTTTTTTTGTTTTTTTTTTTCTTAACCTATTCAATTTTTTTTATTGTGTTTCTCTCGTTTGAATATATAAACTATGGACAAAAGTATAGATTCATCAACAATTTCAGCGGAACATGCTGAAACATTACAAGCTTTATCACAAACAGGCACAAATAGCGAAGTTGGTACGGACGAAGGACCTGAGAATGATAGCGATTATGATCTTCAAAAACAAAATGAACTTGAACTTTCCTCGAGAAGTTCGGGTGAAGAAAGTAGAAAACATGATGATGGTATTGAAAATGAATTAAAAGGAGAAAAATTAGATGATATATCATATTGTAGTTCTTCAGAAGACGAAGAAGAAGTTGAAGATTTTGAAAAAAATATAAAATCTCTTAGTCTGAGCGATGAATTGAACTTAAAAGACGCTTTAAACAGTGAATCAAATGAATTACAAGGTGTAAGTAAAGAAGAATATCTTCTAACAGTTGGTGAACTTAATTTTGTGGACGAAGAATCATTCGTTATTCATGATAGTAGACATCGAAAAATAAGAATGCCAATAAAAAATAAATTGTTGGAGAATGAAAAATCAATTCAGCAGAAACAAGAACGTAAAGTAGATCAATCGCATCCAAAACAAATTAATCAGGAAAAAAAGAATCAACTAAATGAGCAACGATTACGTGAAGAGAACTCGAAAGAAAATGAAGTACATTTGAAATACGAGAAAGAGCGTCAATCTCAATTAGAAAAAGAGAAGAAATTAAAAGATCAACAATTAAGACAAGATCAGAAACTGGAGTCCCAAAAGTTATCACAAAAGGAACAATTACAACGCGAAGGGCAATCACGTAATAGAAAAGAAATCCAATTACAGAATCAAGGACAACTATACCAATCTCCATTTTTGCAGTCTCAACCTTTGCAGCCTAGACAAAATTCCTCACAAATGCAAAGATCATTTCATGAAAACATATTTAAACCTGTAATCAAGTCACAAAATGAACAAACTTTACCCATTACACCTTCATTATCTATTAAATCATTTCATTTACCAGATCTTTCATTATCTCATCAAAGTGATGTTCGAAATTTCAGACAGATGAATGTTAAAGGTCCAGTTTCTGCTCTACGTACTCTTACAGATAATTATAGACAGCTTGAACTGGACAAGCAAAATGCAGATATAAAGGTTAGACAGCTTGAACTTGACAAACAAACCGCAGATGGGAAGGTCGATCAGTTAGAAAAACAATTAGAACAATACCGTCAGTTACTACGGAAGGAGCAATCCAATAATAACAAACATAGTGAGATAGAAACAATTACTTGTGGCGTTGGAGACGATTTTAAGAAGAGCAGTTCCCATGGAAAGTTTCCATTGACCGAAAAAGAAAGTAAGATATAATTAATTTTCGTTTTATGTGCAACGGTTATTGATCAATTACAAAAAATCAAAAAGTCCTTCTATATTTTTCCGTTTACAGAAACAAATCCTCCCATAGTTTCTCTACAGAAAAAGTACAAAGTTATGAAAAGACAATTAGAATATATGAAGACTTATGCGCGTAAAGCTGAAGATGAACGTGATGAAGCTAAGAAAGCTTTAGTCAAGACTCAACAAGATATTGCACAAATGAATGATCAGTTTGAAAGTTTAAGGGCATCTGCTCAAATACCCAACAAAAGAACCCAACTGTCTAGTATCGCAATTCCCACTCAGCCAATTTCTTTGGCTTCTTCTGAATTACCAATGAAACCTTTTGAGGAAACTAACGGACTCTTGAATGTTAATAATATTAAAGTTCAGGAAAATAATCAAATAATCGAGCCAAAAGAAATTGGACGTGATTCAGGTTCAGAAAAGAACAAATCTCGCGAAAATGTTGATGTAAGCATTGCGATATTTCAAATTGTCTTTTGTGCATTATGTCCATGTATAAAAATAAAAAAAACACTAATCTATTTGATTCTTAGCCAGAACAAATTAGGACAATTCAAGAAGAAATTGAGAGTCGTCGTATAGATAGAGAAAATTTGAGAAAGAAACGCCAAGCGGTAAGTGATTCCATTAAATAATAAAGTTGCATCATCAGTTATTAATTTTAAATAAATTTGATATTCAGATGGAAAAAAAACATAGAAGGAAAACAGTTCCTAAAAGTGAAATAACTTCAAAAGAGGAAAATGAAAGTGTTGAAGGAAGAGAGGATGGGCGAAAAACTGATAGGTATGGAGGACTTCATCGTTTCGTCAATGGCGAGGAAGATCTTCAAAATTATGAAGATTCGTGTAAGAATAAAAAGCGACCCACGAATCATAATGAAGATTGTTATATTGGTTCCCGTGAACAGCTGTATAATGAGTATTTAAAAGCGTTTAATAAACGAACTGCCAATAAGATGCAGTTTACCGGTTACAATGAAGGCGAACAATATTATGAACATTATGATGAAGATGAACCGCATGAAAATCTGCCATCAGAGTCTTCCGAGTTGAATCAATATATAGACCCTCGAGAGCAACAATATTATTATGAGAAACGAGAGGATCAAAAGAGAGATAATCTTTACATGAAGGAAGATCCAGATATTCATCCGAGCGACTTAAGACTATCTCCAACTAGAGGCGGAAGAATCTATTCACACGAAAGTCCAGATAGTGCTTACATACACATAAAAGGTCGAAAACAATATGTTCGCCATGCGTATGATGATTTTGAGGAGGAAAGTGATTATATTAGAGATTGCGGTTATCGGGAAGAATTAAAAAGGGATGACCTATCTATTGATTCGCAACAGGTTGGTTTCTTTTTCAATTATTCTATCTTTTTAAGGATATTTCTCCAATTTATATACTCGTTAGGACTATCCTGTATGGAAGGATATCAAAAACGGAAAATCATATTTGCGGAAACGAGATTATATCATACAAGAACCTGCTTCTAAACCTATGAGATCTGGTGATATTCCGTTCATTCTTGGAACTGTGTGTATATTAATCATTTAAGTTGTATATATATGATAACAACAATACAATAATATATTTTTTATCAAATTTACATAGGGTACAGGCAAATCACATTCTGTAACAGTAAATCTACAAAAAGCTTTTGCTTTGTTAAAGAATCATAGTTCCAATTCGTGTTCAGTTTGTAATAAGAAAAATACGAAAAATGCGGCTAATAAAAATAAATTTAAAAAATGTAGTGTATTTATATTCCAATCTTTTACATACGAATTTTAAAATAATTTAATTTTTGGACTGACAACCTTATTATTTTATTGCAGCGAGCTCTGAAAACGAAGAATCTCCAGATATAGCATTAGGGAGAGTTATTGGTAATCTAATGGACGAATTGAAGCATTTAAAAATGTATTTGCAATTTTTTAAAAAGTTCCTTTTTTTTAAAAAAAAAATTGGATTTAAAATTAATAAGATCATGAAATTTATAATAGGCATTATGGTAATTTAGTTATTGAGTATCAAAAGATTGACCCACTAGATAGTAAAAGTAAGAGGTCTGCACTAGCGGAAGAACTGAAAGAAATAATGGACCAAATGGAAATAAAGGTATTTATATTCTTATGTATGTATTTTTTATGCATGTTTAGAGACGTTTGACCTTTTTCTCTCTCATAAAAAGGGAGATCAAATTGCTACACTTTACGATATTCAACAAAAAACTGTTAAACCTTCTTTACGATATGGATTTACACAAAAGAATAATTATCAAAAACCTACGCGATCGATACATGAAACAAGACCTCGAGTAACGAGAAAAGTACAAAAACCATTAAACGATTTATAGCAAGAAATTGAAGGAACAATTCTAGATATAATTCTTTTTTATTTAATAACATTTTTGAAGTATGAATTGTAAATAATATTTATTTTATAAATATTGGTGTAATGTGGAATTGTGGATCATATATATATTTGATAAATTGATAAAATAGATCTGATATGCAGCCATAAATTTAAATTTTTTAGTATTATTTTTGAATTGACAAACCTACGAGAGTTTCAAACTAACAATGTCCTTTCTATCAGATTATGTACCGAATTACATAAAGTACTTTTTAACCACCACCTCTATATTTGCCTTATCGCTTACAGGTTTATTATATGCATATCAGTGTAAAATGATATACCTTGCTGGAATTCCTGCAGGATCGCGACAAATTGTATTATTTCATGCAATGTTTAGGTGACATTCGTTTTATGATAGTTTTATTCCAACATGAATATTTACATCTTTAGGTACAAAAACCCTCTGATTTTGGGATGGAATATACTGACGTGACTTTAACGACAAAAGATGGAGTCCGTATAAAAGCATACATATGTAAATTACCCCGATATGCAAGAGATAGGCCTACTATTTTATTATTTCATGTAAGTTTTATGAATTAGAAAATTTCTATCAAGAAAAAAACTAATTGTTACTTATTTTTATGAATAGGCCAATGCTGGAAATATGGTATATATTTTCCGATCTGATCTGTATATAATATTAGAGACTCATTAATTTGAATAATTAGGGACACAGATTACCTATTGCAAGAGAATTTTACGTAAAATTGAGGTGCAACGTTGTATTACTTTCATATAGAGGGTAAATAAATTTTTTCTTCAAATATCTCCTTCAATTTCACATTTACCGACATTTTTGTTAATATTAGATATGGCTTAAGCGAGGGAAATCCAACAGAGAAAGGTCTTAGGATTGACTCTCAGGTTGTATCCACACACACGTATTTAATCAATTTATGCCTTATTTATTTATTTATTTATTTATTTATCTATTTATTTGTTTAGGCAATATTAGATTTTGTATTAAATGATGAGGATTTAAAAAATACAAAATTAATTGCATATGGACAATCCCTTGGAGGAGCAGTAACGATTGATCTAGTATCCAGAAATGAAGATAAATTCAGTGGCATGATAGTGGAAAATACGTTTCTTAGCATTGTAAATAATTATATTATTATTATTATTATTATTATTTTGAAATAAGGTCAACAATAACACATAATTAATGTTTTTATTTATATTTAGCCCAAATTGATACCGCACGTATTTCCAATAATCAAACATTTATCCTTTCTTTGTCATCAAATCTGGCCATCTGAAAAATCTATACAACAAATTGTTAATGTCCCAATATTATTTTTATCTGGGCTTATTGATGAATTAGTTCCACCTTCACATATGCGTCAGTTATATGAATTATCTCAAACGAGGGCGAAATTTTGGAAAGATTTTAATAATGGAGATCATAATGAAACTGTAACTCAACCTGGTTATTTTAATGCTATTGAAGATTTTATAAAAAAAGTAGTTCTTAAAGAATAAAAAGGTAACAAATTATAAAATTACAAACTCTAGGCTACAAACTTCAGTATTACTTAATAAACTACCATTTCAATTAACTAGAAAAATATGAATATCGACATAATGCGAATCATCTTCGTTATTTCTTACCGGACTTTTTAATACCACCGCCAACTACATATGACACATAAATATTTATTTAGAATAAATTATTACAGATTTAAGTTACTAAAACGATGACATACCAAGAGGTCCACTTTGTTTAGCCTTTTCTTTTAATTCTTTAAGTTTTTTTGCTTCCTCCTGTTTTTTTTTCTTGAACTCGATGTCATTCTAAGTTGAAAAGGTAAACTTTAGTTAAATGAACCACTAAACTTCCAACGAGATTTTGTATTTAAATAAATTTAGACGTTACATCATCCAGATCTTGATCTTTCTTTTTAGATTGTTTAAGTGGTTTTAGTTTACCGCCTTAATGTAAAAAACATGTTCTTTGAATTAATATATATATATATTAAAAGTTTACAAAAACAATTTTCTTATACCTTGACGACCAGACATTTTAAATTTTCAGATAGTATTTATTGTTCAAACGAAGAAGAAAATGTAACTAGTGCAGACAAATGGTTGAAGCCGAATTTACTAGAAAAACAATCACGGGATAACTATAATTTGACTTGTGATTGGCCGGAAATCAAAACTATTATTGTCAGTCTCTTTCGGACTCATAATGGTATTATTAGTAAGATTATATAATTAAATGCAAGAAATCTGACTTCGTATTAATTTCGTGTTTTGCACTAATAACATGTAGGAAAAAGAAAAGTCAAAATATCGTTATACTTCTGAAATTCAACAAATGATGTTTGTTTTTGGTGAAGTTCAAGCACCTTTACTTGAAACAATAAATCTTGTGGAGGACATTGTTCGTTCTCAAGTGATTGAAATCGTAAGAATTCTTCAAATTATAAATATATTGTATAATTTTAGACAGTTTCACAATTTTATTAATATTTTCAGTTAAAAAGATTATACAAGCAGCAGCCCAAGCTTCAAAGCGCGGTTCTAGATACATGAGTGCCGAGGACTTAATTTTTTTGATCCGTCATGATCGTGCTAAAGTAAATAGATTAAGAACATATCTAAGCTGGAAAGATGTACGAAAGAATGCAAAAGACACGGGTGGAAATGATGCAGCAGAAGAAATCATGGAAGAACCAAATGCAGGTTTTGAGATTATCAAGATTTATATTGACGTTATTTATAAATGATATTAATTTATTAAATTGCTTTTTTTTTCAACTTATAATTGAATTGGTAAGTTTTCTTATATCATTTTTTGATAGCTAAGTGAATCTTATTAAATAGATTCTCTTCTTTAAAGACAAAATAGCCAAGGCGCGTAAAATGAAAGTTAAATTGTCTTGGGAACTTGTCAATTCGTTTTCTGAATTTTTGAATGCCGATTCTGACGACGAAGATGAGGAAGAATTGGAGGCCTATAATGATTCAATACAAAGACTAAAGGTATTATATTTATTTTTATTTTTATTTTTATTTTATTTTTTTTTTTTTTATTTGAAATAATTTACATATTTGTGAAAATTTAATTTTTTTGCATTTAGGATGCCGATGAAATTACTAGAGCTATGACTCGCGAGGAGTATGTACATTACTCAGAGTGTCGACAAGCATCCTTCACATATAGAAAAGCAAAGAGATTTCGCGAATGGGCTAACATGTCTGCATATATAGATATGAAACCTAATGATGATATTATAGATATTCTTGGTTTTCTTACATTTGAGATGGTGAGCACTTTGACAGAAACGGCTTTAAGAGTTAAGAGAGATCTGGACAAAGATCAAATGATCCACAACAAAAGTCTCAATCGTCCTAAAGGAATGTTTGAAGACGAGTTGGAAAATAGGGATGTGTACTTATTCTCTTCACCTCCTTCAGAACAAACAGCTTTAAGACCTTCACACATTCATGAAGCTTTTAGACGATTGCAAATGCTTCCTCAACCAGTCAAAAATTTCAGAGGCGGTCTAGTTAGAACTAAAGTTTCTCTTATTTAAATTTTGATTATTCATATATAATTATTATTACTAATTTATCAATAAATAATTTAAGATTAAAGAAATGCTATAATAAAGTTTACATTACAAACATAATCAATACTGTTATCGTATTATACGGTGTTTTCAGTTTTATACTGTACTAACTGTAGTTCCTACAATTATAGAATATATACGCGGTGCAAAAAGGATTTTATTTTACTTTTGTAATATAATGAAACTCATCAATATAGTAATTGGTAGACCATAAGAAGTATTAAAAATAAATAATAATATAATAACTTTCTCGAATATTTAATAATTTTAAAAATAAGTATTAAGTGTTTAAACTCATCGATTTTCTCTGTTTTTGCTTGATCAGCTTTACATAACTAATTCTTTACGTTATTTATCCTATACATGTTGAAAATTTGGTTTAACCAGTGTTGACGTCCAACAGGATTTTAATGCTCTTTAAATTATGTAACAAAAGCTTTAAATTATCATATTTCTATCATTTGATCTAATGAACTTTAAATCATGTTAAAATCTTATATATATGTTCAAATGTCAGATTTTACAGGTCTCTGTCCAAGAACTTGGTCTGTTCTAAAATGTCCCATCTAAGGACATATCCTTGGACAATGCAAATCGAGATAATGACGTTTGGTTACAGCGGAATTCGCGGCGGATGGTACGCGATAATCCAAGTAATAAAATTCGCGGTCATAGACGCATAGACGCGTAACCAATCTAATCAATCCGATCAATCTGTGCTACAAAAAAAAATTCTCTTCAGACAATTCTATTTTCTGCACTATTTCTAACTCTCCGAAACTTGGACGATGAAGAGAGAATAAGACACGCGTTAGAACTCATCTTTTCTCAGTTATAACTTTGTCTACAGGAAAGAAGCCGACATTAAGATAACCAAGTTTTGCTCACTGGAAAGGGAGGGTCAGTTTTTTCACCCTGTTAAACATTTTTAGTCATTAAATGAACGATCAATAAACACTTGAATTTAATTATACAGTATCCATCCCTCCCGGCGCTAAATACTGCGACTGAAATATTAAATCCTACGATGACAAATTTCAATCCACCTGAGACAGTTGAGTTTCTTCACTTATACGAAAAAGTGCATAGAAGTTTCTGTATAAATCTTGTGGGTCATGATGTAATGAATGATCATGACAGGAGAGCTGCTTTCTTTGACTTAGCAGATGACAATGCCTTTGAATTTGATGATAAAGGCTTAATCTCGTCTTCTCTTTGATAATCTCGATAAGGTTACATTCGAAGAGCATAAGGACTAGCTGGTATTGGTGTATAAATAAGAAGCGAAGAAATACCGGTCAGAATATAAAAACAAGGAGCTAGAGGATCCTCCGGATGCAATTTGTTTGCCAGCAGATAAATCGCGTCGTGAAAATCTCGTGAGAGTGTTAAGGATTGGAATCGATTATCGAACCTTTTCAAGATTTTTTTTATTTTATGGCCGATCAACTTGACTAAAAATCAGGAACTGATTTTAGAAAATGATCCGGCATTGGAAATTGCTCTATAAAAAATTGTTGAGAATCGATTCTTGAGAATCGATTATACTATTTAGTTTCGATTTTTTCAGAATCGATTCCAATCCCTATATGCACTGGAAATGAACACAGCCTGAAATTTGTTTTGCCGTATTAGTGCCATATTAGCATCAATCAGTGCCGCATCAGTTATCAGTATTAATATCAATAAGTGCCATATTAATGTCAATCAGTGCCTTATCAGTGCCAATCAATAAAAGTTAAGGATTAAAGTCTTGGCGAAATTACGAGGGTTTTACCAAACTGATGTAATACCGAAAAGATGAAAACTTGTTGAAAAGTTGGCAAATATCGAAACTGCCGAAATTATAATGGTAATGGCGAAACTGGAAAAAACCTGTTGAAGCTATATTAAATTCATATTAAAATCTTGGCAAATTTGAAGAGGTGTAACAGCCAGCCCTACAAGTTAGAAGATTAGGGAACAACCAATTCTGTTATACTTGATTGTAATTTTCGTGATCCTACTGAAGGAAATAAACTATATAATATAATTAACCGATCTTTCCGTATTATGTCCGCAGGACACTTAGAAAAAGGATAACTCAATTACCGTTGTGATATTAAAGGATGTGGTAAACCTTTTCACATATAGAGCTTCGACAAACAACATTTGAAGTGATAACAACTGGAGTAAATGGGTAGGCACGGACTCAATGTTTTAGAAAGTGACCACGGTGATCATGTAGACTGCCTCCTTATTGGAATCGATGTGTTAGATCCAATTTTCCTTTGTACACGAACCGGCTCAAGGGTTTAAGTTCCTAAGGGTTTCAGACGAGGTTTCTTTAATAACAACCTGCATAAATAATATAATAATAATTAACAGTTTTCCGCGTATCTCATGGTCTACAGTCACGGGATACTGCTCCGATCCGACATAACTTGTTTACGCTACATCGGGTTTATGTTTTAATGTATACTATGTATGGTACGTAGCAAAGCCACTATTGACAGATTTTTCCGCGATACTTTATTTAAAAAGTATTTCAAACTTCTATAATTCTATATACAATTTTTGCGAGAATTTTCTAATTTCACTTTAATGTAATTAAAAACTATTTTAGAACTACTTCCATTAGGGAAATTATTCTTTTTTTTTTAACATTTTAAAAAGCAAACTATTTTATTGTTTTTAAGTTATCATGTACTTTTAATAAGAAAGCACAATTTTAAGATTTCGGATCTTTTAATGGGAAAAATGCCACCTATTTAAATATAATTATCTTCTGATACAAATATTACAAGTATTTGTACTAGATTTTAAAATTTATATTATATCTAAATTTAAGTAATAATATATTTAAGATTTCATAGAATATTAATATTTTTATGTTAAATACAATTTTTTTATATCAATTATTTTATTAAATTTCTTTTATTCATCAATTAAATATTTAATAAACTCTCAAGATTAATTCAAAAGGAAATGTGAAGTATAAAAATATGGCAAAGTATACAAATAACCTTTACAATAAGTTAATAATCAGTTCAGATTTTAAATTCTTCTTGAATGTATCCACTTCTAATAATATTTAAATTATTTATCTTGCTAAAAAAAAATTAATATTTGAATAATATTTTTTTTTTTTTTTTTTTATATTAAGTTCCAAAAAGTTTACATGTTTAGATATTTTCACTGCTTTTAATTAAACGTAAAAATTATAAAATTTTTATTATTAATATTTTTCCTGTTTGCCCGCATGTCATTATAGCAGATTTTCAAATTTTTAATTTTCTTTTTGATTATTTTGTATTATAAAATTTATTAATTAGTAATTAATCTAAATAACTACATCCAAATTTATTATTAATTATATATTACTTTAAAGGTTAAACCAAAATATGTTTTTAAAATAATGAATTGAGACTGGCACTAACCATAATGTTGACTTTATAAATTACGCCTACCAGTTTTGACTTACCAAAAGTGGATAAGTCTAACTGTATTAAATTTTATAATTCTATAGTTCTTATATTATTTTCTAGTCTTCCAAAAGCGTGATTGCATTTTGCCGATCATTTATGATTTATCACTTGATTAAATTATGCTTCTTTAAAAAAGTGCTTAAATATTTTACAGATAACAATTGGTTTCTAAATGAATTAATATCAATTATATAAATATTACGCCAATTAAGTACCATGCTAGGAAATCGATTATTTATTACTATCCTTCTTTAATATTAAAGTAATTTCGCAATCCAATAAAAAAAAAATTAGATAAAAATACTAAATATAAGAGCGATTTTTCCGATTCAGCAATGTTACACGGTTACAGTTTCTTGTCACATTGTATTTTCAGTAATATAACAAATTTCCTAAAATTAGAATAAATTCATGATGCAGTACATTATTGATTTTATCAATCATTCAATCATAGCAAAGAAATATTTGAAGTGTTGATTGATAGTTAAAGAAAGATACGGGTAAATTACTTTTTGTATCAATGAGATATGGATAAAGCTTGAAATAGAACAAACTTTAAGTGAAAAATCATGAATTCTTTATAATTTATTATTTCATTTTCATAATGATAATTTCTCTAAATGTTTCAGTTATGAAAAAAAAAAATAATTTGGTATACAATAAAAAGTATTTATATTAAACAAATAATTATTAGCATTTATGTATAGTATTCATCTAAAAGGTCAGACTTATCCCCTGAAACGATCCCGGTTTTTCTTATTACCGCGCGTCAAACACAAAAACAAATAAATATATTTGTACCACCTTCATTTGTTACACACAATACATGATATCTACCTTTTTTGATTAATTAACCAATGAAGAATATATGTATTAATTTTGGCCAAATGAGCTTAATTTTTGCATCATTATAATCAGAGATCTAATATTAAATTAGACTTAATTTAGTAAATTTATTTTAGATTTACTATTTATTTTTTTTTAATTTTTATTTTTTTTATTTTTTTATTCTTTTTCTGCGAACGAATTCCATTTCGCCGAATGGCTGGTTTTGATGTCATACATATATATACAGTATAATAATCTATTAATAGAATTAAAGGAAAAGCAAGGGAATATTTTACATTTGAGTGATACATAATGCATGGTTTGTATACCCCTTACAGCAAAGAAAAATTATTTTTATTTAAAACATTCTCTAACTGTGTAACGTGTTTTTTCTAATGAAGTATTCAGTAAGAAGTAAAAAAAAAAAAAACTAAAAAAAAGTATGAAACCGAATTAACAATAGAAAGATAATACAAAGAAATCATTAATCCTTATTAATCCGATCAGAATTAAATTATCAATCCTTATTTAGTTATCTGTATTTACAATGCATATCAGTATCGCTGTGTAACATGTGTCACATTAAATTGTGATCCATATATAGCGCTCAAAAGTTTCTGATGAGTTTGAACTTTTTTTTTTGGCTGGCCAGTACTTTTTTTTTCGTGAACTTTCTCTTCCTTTAGATTAACAATCTGCAAACTTTTCACTAATAATTCGAAAAAAAAAAAACTACTGCAGCCTTATTTTTTTAAAAGAGAACTTTAACTACTTCATTCCTAATATAATTTTATCTAATGAAAAATTGAAATTTTATTTATATATATATTATTTATTTATATATTTGCTGTTTTTGTCTGCGACAAACCGGCAAAACTATATGCGTTGCCCCCTAAATACTTATAAAACCTGTACATATACTAAAATATTTATATTTTATCATTAATATCCTTTCTATTTTCTTTGAATAGGGGAATTATTTGCTGTTGACTGAACAAAAAATTCGTATGCGAAAAAAAAAAAAATTTCCCTCTTATTAAAGAATAATTAATATATTTTATTTATTATTTGACAATATAAAACTTCTTTTTGGAAAAAAAAATTAGATCAAAAAAATGGCCTCAAATTTAGACAATTCAACATTTTCAAACGGTGAAAATAAAGACAATAATAATTCTAATAGTAATTATAATGAACAACAACAGCAAACATCATTAAATGCTATAGTTTCATCCGGCGATTCAATGTCAATGACAAGTTCTTTTACTCATTCTCATTTAGAAACAGATACAACTTATTCTCATGATCATTTAACGGCTGGAATAAGTAGAACTTCATCTCCCGCTCCACACCAATCACAACAATCACAAGAAAATGATACATCATCACGTCAAGTTCAATTTCCAATACCGGAAAATAACATATATAATTCTTCCTCTCAACCTTCCCAAGCATTTTCACATACAGTATACAAACCTCCAACTGAACCTCCACCTTCAATTCCTCCTTATTTGTCTCCGCATCCAACTGATTCTGAACCACCAAAATATACTTCTGCTGATCAATTCCGTTCAAAAAACAATTCGGATCTTATACTTGAAGCCGGTATTCCAAATTATGCACATAATATTAATAATATTGAAGAAATTAAAGCATCTCTGCAATCTGATAGATCAGTTAGGATGGGTAAATATTAAATTTTCTTCTTAAAAAAAAAAAAGATCGGTTTATTTTAAAAAGGAATTATTGAATAAAAAAATTTTTTTTCCCATAGCGTTCGTGAGAAAAGTATATCTTCTTCTTACATTGCAATTGCTACTTACAATTACGCTTACCGTATTCTTTATGTATTGTGAGCCGGTGAAAGAATTTGTCGCTGAATAGTACGTGAAAATTCGTTCCGTTTAATAATATATATATATATATATTTTTTTTTTTTTAATAATAATAATAATTTCTGAAAAAATTTTTTTCACATTTATTTTATTTAGTCAATGGCTATTCTTTGTATCATGGATTATGACATTTATTTCACTATTGGTTTTATTTTGGCAACGAAAAAGAAGTCCTTTAAATTTATTTTTATTATTATTATTCACTATATTCATGTCATATGGTATCGGTACAGTAGGTAAGAAAAAAAAAAATTGTCATCATCTAATCTAATCTATCATACTTACATGATTTTAATTTTCTTTCAAATTCTTTTAGTGTCTATGTACTCATCCAAAGTTGTATTACAAGCATTTTTAATAACATTAGGAGTATTCTTAGCATTAGAAGTATTCACATTCCAATCAAAATATGATTTTTCATCATGGGGACCATTTTTATATGCTGCATTATGGATTGTAATATTTGCTTCAGTAATCGCGTGGATATTTCCTTATGATAAAGGATATCATATTGTTATAAGTGTTGTTAGTGCTTTATTATTTAGTGCTTATATCATTTTTGATACATATATGATATTAAAGAGAGTCAGTCCTGAGGGTGGGTATTATTTCAATTGATGCCCCTTATTTTATCTATTTATTATTAAGTACTAATTAAATTTTTTTTTTTTCTTTTTTTTAGAGTACATATTAGCAACAGTAGATTTGTACCTTGATGTAGTTAATTTATTTGTAGCAATTATAGCAATTATTGGAGGAAGTGATCGATAGCATTAATTGATTCGTACCTTTTTATTTGTTTTTGTTTTATTTGTACATGGGTAGAAAATTTATTTTGTACCTTTGTGCAATAATACTTATTCTTAATTTCTCAATTTACTTTTATTGATTTTTTCTTTTTTTTTTGTTTTTCTGAGAAGAAAAAAAAAAAAGAAAAAAGAAAAAAACAAAAAAAGAGAAAACCAATATTATTTTAGAGAAAAAAAAATTTTTTTTTTTTTTTACATTATATAATTAATAATTATTATTACATTTTTGTAAAATAATAAAAAAAAAACAATCATATTCTTTTGAGGAGCGTGTGAAGAAAAAAAAATTTTTTGTGTGATCATATGATATTATCGTTTTACCAAATGTTTCATGTGGATTTCTTTTTTAATTGATGATTGGTAATTATTATGTTTGTGTTGCAATGAATTAAGTACATTAATCTCATCTGATCATCATAATTTTTTTTTTTTTTTTTTTTAAAAAAAAAAAAAAAAAAAAAAAAAAAATCATGCCGACTTCACAAAACTCCGAAGGATCGAATGATGATTTGGATACAACAAAAAATTTTATGGATAATTATGTTAAAAATATAAATTCATATTTAGGTGATTTCTTAAAAACATCACAGCCAACTTATGATCCAAATGATACTTCAATTAAGGATTCATCATCAAAAACTCCAACGATAACGACGACAACAAAACAAGGACAAGGAACGCAAGGAAAAACAACAAAATCATCATCTGTTTCATTATCTGAATTATTAAAATCTCCTACTGTAAATCCTGATATATTTTCAAATCGTCCTTTTAAAGATGATAATAAAAATGAAACATCATCATCATCATCATCATCACCATCATCATCGTCATCATCATCACCGGTAATTGATAATCAAAAAGAGAAACAGAATCAATCATTGGCACAAAAACTTAAAATATCAGAAATAAGTAGTGATTATTTTAATCAAAAAAAAGAGATATGGAATGGTGCATTAATAAATTGTTCTGAATTACATATAAAATTACAAGAATGTATGTCTTTTGGTGGATTGTTAGATAAAGTTAGTTTATGTATTGATGCGAGAAAAAAATTTTGGAATTGTATGGAGGATCAAAAAGTAAGTTTTAAAAAATTCGGGTTATATATATATATATTTTCTTTTTTTTCACATCTTTAATTTTTTTTTTTTTTTTTTTTTTTAAAAAAAAAAAAAAAAAACAGAAATTCTTAAAAGATAGTGGATATGCTTCTCCTGGTAATAGTTTAGCTGAGAATGATGAAATTTTGTATAAAGCTGACTTGTATAATATTTCTAAACTTGCTAAAGAAGAACAATCATAAAATTACTAACTATGCAGTAAAAAAAAATAATCATGAAAAAGATATATTTAGATTCTTTTTTTGTAACATTTGAACAATTTAACAAATTTGTAATAATAAAAATCTTTTTTTAATTTATTTTTTTTTTTTAAAAAAAAAAAAAAATAACGAAAAAACAAAAAAAAATTTTAAAACTAACTAAATTATTTTAATTCCCCTTTGTTTCATTTCATAATTTATTTATAATTCCAATTTAATCATAGAATAGTTTATTTTATTCCCCTTTTTGTTTCATATATCTTTCTCATTATTTACAATTCCAAGTAACGAATCATAAAAATCATTTAATTTTAATTCCCCCCTCTTTTTACTTCATCATTCATTTATAATCTTCTAGATTTTCTTGGCCTACATCCATTAAAAGGTAAAGGAGTAGTATCAGTAATTCTTTTAACATTCCATTGATTTTCTACATTAGCCAAAGCTTTAAAAGCAGCATCTCTACCAGGACCAAATCCATTTATACAAATTTCAACATTTTTAACATTTAAATTTTTTTCTTTAATTTTTTGAATCACACTGGTAGCAGCTTGATGAGCAGCTTCATAACCACCTCTTTGAGATTTTTTAAACCCAACGCTACCACCTGATTTAGTTATTAAAATATTACCACGAGAATTTGTTAATGTTACTATAGTATTATTATATGATGCATGAATATGAAGAATATAATTTTCTTCGGATGGAACTAAAAAATCTGATAAAAGTTTTGCTACCTCAACATTTGATGTTGATGATGTTGAAGTAGTTTGTGAGGATGATGATGATGATGATTTTTCGGGTGAAAAATTAAATAAAAAATTATCTATCCCTTCTTTATCTTTTGATGATGAAGATTCTTCTCGTTCTTGTTTAAAAGTGGATGATGATAATGTTTCCTTAATGGAGAAGGACGATGATGATGATGATGGTTGGTTTGAACTAAAAAGACCCAATATATCATCAATACTTGGTTGATATTTTGAACCATCATTATTCTCTTGATTAGTTTCATTCTTGTCGGTTTCGTCAATTTCTTTCTTTTTCTCTATTTTATTTTCGTCATTATTATTATCGTTATTCGATGATGTTAATAATCTTTTTTGGAAAGAATTCGGTAAATTACGATATGAATATAAAGTACATAAATTATATGAAACCAATTTTTTAGGAATAAACTTATTCGAAGTATTTTTAAAAATTGATAACATGTTAAAAGGTAAAATTTTTTATATCTGAAAATTTTCATCAAAAAAAAAAAAAAAAAACTTGCACGTGACTAAAACTATCGCTAATAAACAATTCATCATACTTTTTATAAAAAAAAAAGCTTTATTAAATTTATTAAAATTTTTTTGAAATTTTTTTTTTTTGATTAACAAAAAAAGTCTTAATGAAAAAAAAAGAAAAAATAAATTGTTCAAAGACTTGTATTGTTCTGTGCTAAAATTCCGTTCTGTACTAAAATTCCTTCGCATCCCCATATAAAAAAAAAAAATTCGGAAAAGGAAAGAAAAAATTTTTTTAAAATGTAAATTAAAAAAGATTTCGATCTAAAATGAAGTATTATAGTCGTATAATTACAATGCTAAATTACTTCTCCTAACATTAATAAAGAATAAAATTAAAATAAATTAAATGTACATTTGATAGGATATAAATATACACATCCCTCACATAAATCAGTTTGAAAAAAATTTACAATGAGCTAAAATATCATATCATTTATCTAAGGGACACATATTGGTATCTTTTGTGAATGGAAATTGGACCAAAGAAAAAAAAAATAATAGTCCAAGTTGTGTATACAGAATAAATTTGTCTAGAATTTACAATATAAAGTCCTTATGAAAAAAAAAACAATTAATTTAATGACCTCCGTCAACTATCATTGACATCCTTTTTGTTGCTTGTTTCTTCAACATAGCTGAAGGATCATCAGACATAACAATTGTACTTCTTGGTCTGGGCCTAGCTGGGGCTGTATTTGCTCTTTTAGTCACAATAGGTCGAGAATTAGATGGGATTGACGTTGATTTAATATTTGATTTAATATTCGATTTATTTAGAGATTCGTTTGATGGCTGTACTTTGATTTTTGTGGACGTAGGTACACCCAATCTTCCATTGACAACATATGGTATTTGTGATGGTTCTGGTGTGGTTGGTGTAGAAACAGATGAAACAGATGAAGATTCACTTGAAGAACTAGATACGCTATCGCTTCTCTGTGTAACATTGTCATTTTTGTTATTACCAAGATATAATGATTGTCGGCGTGAAGCCTTCTCTTCATTTGATTTATTAGAAGATTTTGTTCCATTTGTTTTAGTTGTTCCATTTGTTTTAGTTGTTCCATTTGCTTTAGTTGTTCCATTTGCTTTAGTTGTTGTAGAGTTGGACATATATAATGAAGTTCTTCGTGAACTTGCGGAACTTGTGGAATTTGTGGATTTATTGTCTGATTTGGCTCGGGATGTTAGACCACTATGCGATGTTAAATCGATTGGACTTGTCAAGTACATGCTACTCCTCTTTCTTGCTACTGATATTTCTGATCTAGCTGGAGAAACTGCACGTGATGAAGCAACAGAACGTGCAGGTGAGACTGATCGACTAGATGGGAATGCTTGACTATTCCTTCGTGATTTTGATCCAAATCCTGATGGTGAAGTTGCCCTACTAATAGACATCTTAGGGACTACGCTACTTCTACGCGATCTCGTACCATTCGATGTGGGAGATACTGGTCGACTGGGTGCTGCTGATCTTCGTTGAGGAGCATCTCCATTCACAGAAAATGTTGGTGAAACTGGTCGACTTGCCGATACTTTCGTTGCCTGACTATCTCTACGTTTAGATGATCCCTTTGAATTGTCTTTTTCATCCTTCTTGCTACTTTGTTCGAAACCAAAGAACATTTGGTTTACAATACGTTCTGAAATTTCCGATTGCTAAAAAAAAATAAAAATGAAGTAATTAATTGAATAGTGTTTAAAAAATTTAATTACAATATCACTCTTCTTACCAAGGTATCCAAGTAACGTTTACTTTCATGCATAAAAGGTTTTCGTTCAGCTATATTATGTAGATATAAAAGGTTATGAAAAAAATTTTTTTTTTAAAACGGTTTATCATTAATTGATTTGAATTTTACCTTCTTCGTATCCAATACAAGCATTGATTAGTTGATCTTCTATTTTTACCAAATTGGGCCAGCAAGATTTACGCCATTTTTCTTCTTCTAATAGACGGAATGAGGGTTGGAATAAACGACGTGGATCCGAGGCCGACTTCTCAAATTCAATCATTTTCTGTAAAAAAAAAAAAAAAAAAAAAAAGGAGGATTAAAACGAATAAACAAATGTCCAAATAAATAAATAAACAATCAAACACTTAAATAATCATACCTCGATCAAAGCACGTCTTTCTAACATCAATCTATATATCTTGGCACATTTGATATAAAGATCTTGTAAACGATCAACTTCTTGGGCAAGTAATTCGTAAACTTCTTCAGCAGATACGACTAAAAAAGAAATAAAAATGATTAAATTAAAGTCAAGAAAATCAAGCCTTCATCATTATTAAGTTCATTTTAAACTTACGTGAACGTAAACTGGAAAAGAATTCATCACGTTCATATTGAGGAACCAAACATTTATCCCAAAGTTCACCCAATTGTACGGTATATTCTTCAATAGCTTTTTGAATCTTGGCACGCATGATTTCTCGAAGCCGTTCAAACTCAACTTCTAACTAAAAATAGAAATGATCAAATAAACAAAATAAACATCTGTTTATTTTTTGTAAAAAAAGCTCATGAAAAGATATTTTAAATTCTTACCTTATCTAAATATTCTTGATCCAGTGAATCGGTCAATTCGACTCTTTCTTCTTCAGGAACATCCAATTCATCATAAAGATTCTTGATGCATCGTTGGATCATAGACATCTTTTCTCTACGTTCTTCATAAACTTTTCCTAAATCAATCAATTTATTCTTTAAAATATCTAAATGTTCAGGTTTTAATTTTAATCCTTCAGGAAGTTGTGGTTTATAATAGACATATCCTTTTGCCTCTAAATCTAAATCTGAATCTAAATATAATTTTTGTTCTGAATCATTATCATCGTTATTTTCAATGTCCTTATTTTGATTATCTTGTTCTTTTTGTAGTAAAGCTTCATAAAGTTCATTTGGGATTGATTTGTCTAAAAATAATTGAGCTAAAGCTCTGTCTATTTCATCTTGTGGTTTATAGTTAAGTTTATCCCAATAATAATGAAGTTTGATAGCTGAATCTTCAAATGATCCACGTAGTCCTACCTGAAATTTATATTTAGGTTAATACATTGTAATATAAATTAATTAAATCTCAAGTATAATTAATTAAATTAATTAAATTAGATATTTTACCACTACGCGAGCGCATTCATCATATTTACACCACAACTATATTGAAGAATAAATTTTAATCAAACTGAAGGAATAAAAATTTTAAACTAAAATTAAAATATATATACAAACCGGTCGAACTACGGATGTACTTAAATCATTTTCAAAAATCTGAAATTTATAATTATTAAAATTAATATAATATAGATTATTCATATATTTTATTTCTCATTATAATTACCTCTGCTGATGGAACAGTATAATCAACATCAAGTTCTTGAACAAAGATATTAATTCCGGCCAACCATTTATTAACATTTGACCTCGTGATTTCGTATTCCTAAAGAGGTTAGATCCGAAAACAAAACGTCATAATATTAAACGTTCAATTAAAATATGATCATTGTTTGAACGTTTCGCAAAACAAAAAAAAAAAACCCCTAAATATTATTATATTATTACAAACCTCTTTTAACGAATTTCGGATAATCATAAGCCTATCACGCGTAGCATTATTAACTTCATAACTTAATAAAGCAGCTTGATCAATTAGTATATCGACTCTTCGGCCAAATATATGACAATATTCCTCAATTTCAGACTATCAATTATTTTCGAAGAGTTTAATTAGTATAGCTTAAGGAAAAAAAGAAAAAATTGAAATGTTAAAGAAAAGAATAATTTTTACATACTAAAACATCTTCTATTTCAGCAGTAAGAGTTGACTTCCATAAAATTTGTTCTTGAATAAGTTTATCAAACTGTGTCAAAATTCCCTAATAAAATGTTTCAAAGGAATGAGTACAAAGGTACTTGATGGAAAATTACGAGAGTAGGTCTCATTTACCTGTAGTTTATCTCGTGCCCACTCCCCGTGATCTGAATAGTCTTTACCCGAAGTTTCATTCGCAACACGATATTCTTGCCATAATGATTTTAACTGGTCAATTTTGAAATGAAGGGCGTCCATATTACCTTTTATATGAAGTTATTTTTATATATGTATACTTTTTTTTTTTAAAAAAAAAATGGGGGTTTTGAATCCCGTAGTTTACTAATTATTCTATGTAGGTTATAAAGGTTAAGAAAAGTAAATGTAAAGGAGAAAGAGAAAAAATAACAAAACTTTTAGAAAGAGTTGATAATGAGAATGGAATAAAATTATAAATAAGTTTGTCGATGATGATGATTGTTTCTTTTTTTTTTTTTTTGAAAAAAAAAAAAAAAAAAAAAAATAAAAAAAAATAAAAAAATAAACAATATATTTTTATCTAAAGTAAAAAAAATATATTATATATATAATAAAATAAAAGAGTAAGGAACGTACAATAACTAAATAAAAAGGAAAATGATATTCCGCAATGGAATTATTAACATGAAGGAAGAGAAAAAAAATGCTGTTTGGTTTCAAACCTTAAACCAAAATTCCAAGAAGTTATGTTTAACAAGGGAACACAAGATTAACGAATAAGGAGAATTTGTTTGGAAATTGTTGTTCCGCGCTCGTTCCAAGGCATGCAGCCGTCAAAAAAATTTTTTTTTTTTAAAAAATAAAAATAAATAAATAACAAAAAGTATTTCAAATTATTTTATAATAATATAAACCCGAACACATAACTTGATTGAAAACCTGCAATGATGCGTGTGAAATCTCTTTTTTTATATATTTATCATATATATAAATATATATAAAAAATCGTTTACTATTCAAGACTAGATTCAGATGTGAATCGTGTGATTTCGAAATCAATTAAATTCAAAAAATCCAAATAGAAGGATTTTTAATGATGATATCCTTATGATAAAATTCTGCTCTTCATACTAGACCGGAAGGTTTTTAAGCTTGTGGCTTATTTTCTTTTTAATTTTACCATTAAAAGTCATCAAAAAAAAAACTTCAAAAAAAGATTTTTTTTTTTTTTTTTTTTTTTTTTTTGATTTTTACGAAAGATTTTTGCAGATAAAATCCCAAGATAATTTTTTTTTTTATTTTATTTTATTGCTTTATTTGTTTATTTGTTTATCAGTCCCGCTTTTTCCTTTTTTTTTCCTAATTTTTTTTTTGGGGGGATAAGATTAAATATTGTTATTGAAGAAGAAAAGGCTACGCCACAAATAAATATTCGAACATTAATATACTATAAGTTTAAAATTCGGGATCTCGGAAGTGTAAATTTATTATTATATTTAATTTTATTGCAGATATTGCAGATTGATAAACGTTATTGGTCAAAAATGATGGGACCCGGATATAAATCATTACATACAATTGGTACGATTTAAAAATTTTTCTTCAGCTGCAAAAAAGAAACGCGATTAAATAGCCTAAATACATTAAAATTTCCTACATTTCATGTACATACTGGTGTAGACATATCACATATATAAAATACTAACCTAAAAATTTATCATACTATATCCTTTTAAAGAAACCATGCTGTAAATGTGTACATACTTTACATTAACATACATTACGACCAAGCATATCTTAAGATAATTTAATATATGTAAATATAGTAAAGTTTATGTAAAGTTTATAATAAGTTATTTAAGTTTGTACCAAATGTAATGGTACCATTTAATTACCAAATTAGAATCGACGTAACGCCCAAAGCAAACTTGAGTCAAGTAACTTTCAATCAGGTTACACAAATGGTCTGGAGTTGATTAAATTTTTACGTGGCAAATACATTTTTAACATCATAATACTTTCTTTTAACGCACGGTTGCGGTTTAGTAGACATTTGTTTGTTACCACATGTTAAAACCCTAAAGTTTATGTTATACAATTATATATAATTAACCTAAAAACAGTTTTATAAAGCATATATTTAAGGGAATTTATGAAAGGAGTAAAGTTTATAAATAAAAACGGGAAATTTTTGTATTTGTCGTTTTAAAAATGAGGAGAAGGAAAGAAAAATCTTTGTTGAAGATAACAAAGTCTTCTTGGACAAATTGGAAAATCTAAAATAGTTCAAATTACTTTATTCGTTTTAATTTCATTGTAATAAGAAATAATTATTATTATATTCAAACAGGAGTTCATAAATAAAAGGTTCTCCAGACAATCTTCGGATCTTATTATCTGAAATATCTGAAACAAAGAGATTCATGTTACAATGAATAAAATCAATTCTAAAGAAAGAAATTTCTCTAAACCCATTGTAAAATTAATTTACTATGATCGACACTCGCACAAAAAAAAAAAAAAACGAAATATCTAAAAAAAAATCCATTATTACATTGTTTATAATTAACTCACTAACTGATTGATAAGGATATATTAAGTTGTCAAATCCTGTTTGGGTAAATCTATTAATAAAGTAATTTGCTGCGTCTATTCTAACCAATTGTTTATGTTTATATATAAAAAAGGTCGATTATGATGAAATTCCCAAGCCAAAAAAAAATTAATACTTATTATTTCGTAAAAAAGATTATCCAAAAACTAATCTTAAATTACAATTATTAAATTTTTTTCTTTTTTGCATTATTAAAAATCTGGAATTTACCCTCTCAATATAATTAATAATCATGATTTTTAAGGGAAAATTAATATTTGTCATTGCTAAAAATTGACGTAACTCGTCGTGTAAATATGATATTTTAATTTGTAATCTATATAATTTTGACAAGATTCATAAACGATTTTTTTTTATCAAGAAAAATGTATAAAATGATCAAGAATTTCAGTTTGGGAATTACAAAGTCATCAAATAATTGGAACAAATTTAAAATAAATAATTTACAAAGAAATTTTTATTCAACAAAGATGTCCGCCGATATTCAAGCTTATCTTTGGCCAACTCCAAATGGTAAAATAAAATAATAATTTTTTTATATTGTATTAAATATATATATATATAATTATATTTTTTTTTCTGTAAAGGTAAAAAAATCTATGTAACACTTGAAGAACTCAACATCCCTTATGATGTTCGTTTAGTCAATATTGGCAAAAATGAACAATTCGATCCAGAATTCTTAAAAATATCTCCGAATAATAAAATTCCTGCCATAGTTGATCAAAATCCTCCAAAAGAATTTGGGGATGGACCTATTTCTATATTTGAAAGTGCGGCAATTCTTCAATATTTAGCCGATTATAAGAAAGGTGAAGGGGCTCCAGATTTATATCCAAAAAATCCTCGTGAGAGAGTTAAGGTTAATGAATGGTTATACTGGCAAATTGCCGGACTTGGACCCATGATGGGACAATTAAATCATTTCTCTCCTACAAACATTGATTATGCTAAAGAACGGTAAGTTATAAATGATTAAATTCTCTTTGCATCTAAATCCGAACAATAATTAATTGATTATTAAAAAAGTTATTCGAAAGAAACTGATCGATTACTTGGAGTTATGAATAAACGTCTTGGAGAATACAATTATCTTGCTGGTGATAAATACACGATTGGTTAGTACATATTTATTATATCAATTGTAAAAAATTCATTTTAAAAATTCGTAAAATTAAAGATTCTTTTTACTTTTAAATTAAAACAGCCGATATCGCATCATACACTTGGTTATTAAATAGTGACAAGATAAAAGCAGAGGATACACTTTATCCAAATGTAAAGGCATGGTTTGAACGTATTTCTGAGAGACCAGCTGTTAAAAGAGCAGCGGAAAAAGCAAAATTGTAAAATAAATTAATTCACACATGTATCATTTTATCACGTGAATTTTAATATATTGTAATATATCTTTGTTATGTGTGTCGGCATTTACTTACGAAAGTTCAAAGCAAGGATCTGTGTTATGTGTGTCGCCATATTTTACCTTTCTTAAATAAAAGATTGTATGATATGACGAAAGTTTCAAACTGTGTTATGTCTTATGTGTGTTATGTTTATAATCATTTGAATTTTGAAACTTGTAATCATAATACTTCAGGAGTCGTAATGAATTTCTACTTGCCATATTGATGTTATTACATTATGAAATAAACCATATTTTATAATTATATTATAAATGCCATATACATACCATTATTATTACACCATATCATACTACACATAACATAAATCACAAATAATGATATCATTATTATTTAATTCATGTGATATATGTAGATGTATACTATATATATTTATCCGGCATTATAGAATACCCGATAGCTGATATCTTTGATAATAATTAAAATATCATTCATTCCAAAAATAATATCTTACGCCGAGAAAGACAATATATATATTATCTATTGTTAAAATTTCCTAAAGTAAATAAGATCAAAAAAGGGTCCATTGTTTCATATTTCATACCTTATTAAGTACGAAAAATTTTCTTGTTTCCTTCTTTTTAAATGTCATTCCTGTCAGTTAATTGAATGAAACGAATAATTTAATACAACGTCTCACGGTCGTAACTCGTAAATCGTACCGTAATAGAATTAAAAATTATTTCCTATAATTAGGTTCACACAAAAAAACGTGATCATAAATTTTTACTGGCCAATGCATTTTTCTTTTGTGTCCCAAAAAAAGAAAAGCTATCGGGTTATTATAATTGCTAAATACGAAGGTTCGGATTTCGAAAAATTTTTGGTTGCCAAATTTCCGGATTTATCGTTTCCTTACATAATATAATTTAAAAAGTCTTTGTTTTCTTTGTATTAACAGTTAAAAAAAAAATGACAACATCGAAAAAAAGAACGCATTTTTTTTTAAGTTAATGTCGTAATACGTAATTGATTATTGATCATTTCCTTATAATAAAAAATCATCGTCATTTTTGGATTAGGCGTCATTGAGATCCCTGGGAAAAAATCCGCAAATCAATGTTAAAATTGGCGATTGACAACGATTTATTTGTGTGTAAGTATACAATCTTATGTCGAATTTCTTCATTGATTGTTCCTTTTTTCTTAAAGTGAAACATTTTTATAGTTGGGAATAATACGGTAATAATTATATTAAAATTATAATTATAAAAAACAATACTTCAATCCCCAACATAAGTTTGATTTATTCAAAACCGGAAATACATATACATATTAAGTGTTGGTGTATACATAAATACATAATAAGTATTAAAGGCTTTTGTTTACTAATTATAACACAACCAGGGTTGTTAAATTAAATAAGAATCATTTTTTTTTTTTTTTATTTAAACGGCGAAAAGAATTTTTTTTTTTTTCCTTTGGACAAAGAAATAAAAGTTCCCCGAAGACACCGTTAACAAGTTTGGAAATATAATTATTTTCAATTTTGCTCTTATTAATCTTTGTTCGTATTTTTTGTCCAATCAGATTTCTTAAAATTTTGAGACAAAGAAAAAACATAATTTCAAATTTTGTAAGCAAAAATAAAAATAATTGGTTCGTTTTAAATGATAATAATCCGAAAAAAAAAAAAAATTCTTAATCTAAAAACAATTATAAATTAAAAAATTCCCTTACCCTTCCCATTCTAAAAAAAAAAACAAAAACAAAAAAAACCTTTTATTAATATAAAAAGTATTAAAAAAGTGTTAAAAAGTGAATAATCTGGATTATCATTTTTTTAATACTTTTTATCTTATTAATTATTATTATTTATTTACCTTTAATTTTTTCTTTTTTATGTATTTTTTTTAAAAAAATTTGTGAGTAACATTTATCTAATTTTTGTAAATTTTTTTTGTACTCACGTAAATAGATCTTCTCTCGTAAATATTTAAATATTTATAAAAGGGCCGCATAATTCAATTCATCCTTTTTTACCCTCATCTTCCCTGTCTTTAAAAAAAAAAAAAAAAAAAAAAAATTAAAAATGGGGAATAAATCCTTTAAATTCCCTTCACGACTTTCAAATTCCTCTTCACATTCGTTATCATTTTTAAAATTATTTATTCCTCCATTAATCATTTTCTTAATTCATCAATATATACATTCGGGACCATTTTATCCTTTATCATGTCAATTATTTCATTTAAATTGTCCAAAAGCAAGTAACACGCTCTCAGGATTTGTTGATTCCGAATTCTCAGAGATAAAAAATATTTTTATAAAAAATATTGAAAGTGGATCAGAAATAGGAGCAAGTGTTACAATTTATTATAATGGTAAAGTTATAGCAGATTTAACTGGTGGTATTGCAGATTTGAATACTGGTAAAGTTTATGATAAAGATACTTTACAATTAGTATTTAGCAGTACTAAAGTATTATCCAGTTTAGTAGTTGCTAAATTTGTTGAAAAAGGAATTCTTAATTATGATGAAAAAATTTCTACTTATTGGCCTGAATTTGCTCAAGGAAATAAAGAAAATGTTACTTTGGGTCATTTAATGACTCATAGTGCTGGTGTTGGTTGGTTTGATAATTATTTAACAAATACAAATGATCTTTTGGATTTGGATTCTTTCTCTAAAATTCTTGAATCTCAACCACATAATTTTGGAGGAATTCCTACAAGATCTTATCATGCTTGTACAAGAGGTTATTATTTAAATGAAATTATACGTCGTGTAGATTCAAAACATCGTACCATTGGTCAAATCGTAAAAGAAGAAATTATGCCAACTTATGATATTGAATTTTATTATACTACTCCTGAAGATCTTTATAAATCAAGGGTTGCACAAATTTATTCTTATCCTATTCCAAGACTTTTAACAAAATTACTTTTACCTGAATGGTTAATTATAAATCCTGTACATCGTTTATTCCATAATATGTTTGATTCCAATACACCAACTTATAAAACTTTAGTATCTTCATGTCCTAATCAAGCACAACCACAAGATTGGAATAAATTAGATATGCTTAAAGTGGAAGGTCCTTCTTATAGTGGTGTAACAAATTCACGTAGTATGGCAAAATTAGCTGCTATAATGGCGAATAATGGTAGACCACTCCCTGAAAATGAAGATGTTGAACCTACATTATTAAATAATGATGCTTTGAAAAAATTTCTTGAAAGAGATTCTTCAGAATCTGATATTTCTATATTAGAAGATATTACCATGTCTAAAGGTGGAATTGGTTTTTTCCGTTTTGAAGGAATTGATGATTATGAATTTTTAGGTTGGGGTGGTTCTGGTGGTAGTTTATTTTTATGGAATGTAGAATTAAAAATTGGGTTTGCGTATTGTATGAATGCTTTTCATACCGCTCTCCTAGGTGATGAAAGAGGTTTAGCTATGTTAAAAGAAACTGTTAAAACTGCTTTACGTTTAAAACAAACTTCTGAAAAGTAATGAGTCGCGTTTTTTAATTTTCATAGATTAATATAATATACATATTACATATATACATTTTTGCATTCGCATTTGTATAATATTTGCACATTCCTTTTTTTTTTTTTTCATCTTCATAAAAACGCGTCTTACACAAGTATTGTATAATTTCATTTTTCATTCATAATTATAATATTTGTAAATTGATAAAAAAAAATTCGATTCAGTTTTTCTATATTTGTCATAATTAAATAAAGTTCATATTTCATGATTGGTAAAGATGTTATCATGAAAATGAGAAATTTAAATTTGTTTACATTTCCGCTCCGCCCAAATGTGAGATCTTATAAATTATTGGTTTTAATTGGTTTAAGTAGTTACGGTTATGTCACAACAGATTGATTACCATTGGGCATTGGATAATTTAATATTATAAATAATAAATCAGAATTTGTGTATTGTTTGTTAGTAATATAATATTTTTTTTTTTTTTCTCGTAATTCATATTTTAATTTCATCCAGATGTAATTCTTTCATAAAAATCTAATTTAATTTCATTTTCATATAGAAAACAATGTTCAAATTGTAAAAAGCATTTATTCAAAATCTTTTGATTTTCGTAACACTGTATCACTCTAAAGATCAAAAAAAAAAGCCGATGCATATCTTTTTTTTTTTTTTTAAAAAAAAAAAAAACTTATGCTGCAGTCATGTTTCATTCTTACCTTTTTAAGAAATTTGGATAATATTTTCGTCATCTCGTGAAATGCTGCTGAGTCAGGGAAATCAGTAAAACTCGCATCACGAGACTCTACTGTACATGTCAATCTATCGATAATTTTTTTTTAAAAAAAAATATAAGAATCAAACATTGAATATTCAACGGCGCGATATTTCTTAAACCACTTTTAAAATAACTATCACCATGTCTAAAGTCATAACCCCCGAAGAAGTTGCTCAACACAACACTGAAAGTTCCATCTGGATCATTGTTCATGACAAAGTATTTGATGTGACGAACTTTTTAAATGAACACCCTGGCGGAAAAAAAGTTTTATTAAAGGTTGCTGGTACAGATGCAACTAAACAATTTGATAATTTTCATAACTTGAGTATTTTGGAAAAATATACTCACTTACAAATTGGTGTAGTTGGTTCTGTTCAAGAGGAAGCTTCAAATGAAGCTGCTTCAGGTGATGGTCCATACGGTGACCTTGTGCCATTTGGTGATCCTTACTGGTATCAAGACTTTTACTCTCCATATTATAATGATTCTCATCGTCGGGTAAGAGCCGCGACACGTAAATTTGTTGAAGCAGAAATTATGCCTTATGCTTTTGAATGGGACGAAGCTAAAAAGATACCGCAAGAACTTTTTATAAAAGCCGGTAAAGCAGGTATCTTACCAGGTGTTTGTGGTGCTCCTTGGGCTACAAAGTGGGTATATCACATATAATGTGAATCATTAGATCAACATATCTCATGTATCACGTGTTTATACAACATTAATTTCTTATTTTTTTCATTTAATTAGATATACTGATGTTACACCTATTGGTGGAGTAAAACCCGAAGAATTTGATCATTTTCACGAATTTATTATTAGTGATGAATTAGCTCGTTGCGGATCTGGTGGAGTCTTGTGGGGTTTGACCGGTGGTACGTGTTTAAAACGTGTTCATTATTAATTATTTTTATTATAAATTTATTGAAATATATATATATATATATATATATATATATATATATAATTTTAATTTTTACAAGGTTTGGGTATTGGACTTCCACCAATTCTTAAATTTGGATCAGAAGAATTAAAGAGAAGAGTTGCCCCAGGATGCCTTAATGGAACAAAAAATATTTGTCTTGCCATCACAGAACCATATGCTGGATCTGATGTTGCAAATCTTAAAACAGAAGCCAAACTTTCTGACGATGGTCAATATTATATCGTTAATGGTGAAAAGAAATGGATCACAAATGGTGTATTTGCTGATTATTTCACTGTTGCTGTTCGTACTGGAGGTCCTGGTATGGGTGGTGTTTCCCTTTTATTGATTGAACGAGACATGCCTGGTGTAAAGACTCGTCAAATGGCATGTTCTGGTGTATGGGCTTCAGGTACCTCTTACATCACTTTTGAGGATGTAAAAGTACCAAAATCCAATCTTATTGGTAAAGAGAATGGAGGTTTCAAGGTAAATAATTGAAAAAGTTCATTTCAATTTGACATATTATATATATTTATTAATTTATTAAATTTTCTTTAGTGTATTATGCATAATTTCAATCACGAACGTATGGGTATTGCAATTCAAGCGACCCGTTTCGCCCGTGTTTGTTATGAAGAAGCTATGAAATATGCTCATAAACGTAAGACATTTGGTAAAAAACTTATCGAACACGATGTCATTCGTAATAAACTTGCTCATATGGCACGTAAAATTGAGGCAACACATGCATGGATGGAGTCATTAATTTATCAAACAAGTAACATGTCTGGAACTGAGGCTATGACAAGACTTGGTGGTCCAATTGCTTTATTAAAAGCACAATCAACGCAAACTTTTGAATATTGTGCTCGTGAAGCTGCTCAGATCTTTGGTGGTTTGGCTTATTCACGTGGAGGGTAAGTCATTAATGTCACATTTTTTTAGGCAATTATCTTTAAATAATTTTTGACTCTAATTTGACCAAACATCCTTTTATAATAATATTACAGTCAAGGTGAAAAGGTTGAACGTTTATATCGTGAAGTACGCGCTTACGCTATTCCTGGTGGTTCAGAAGAAATTATGCTTGATCTTGGTATTAGACAATCTCTTAAAGTTGCACAATTCTATGGTGCTAAGCTTTAAATTGTTTTATATTATTGTTTTTGAATTAATGACAAAATAATCAATCATAATGAACCAGTTTTAATCGTCAAATTAATCATTTGATTTAATGTTAAATAGTTTATGTAGAATTAAATTATTATTATGTATTTAAAATAGAGGTTCGATTTTTTATATATAATTTTTTTCTTTTTTTTTTTAAAAAAAAGAAAACTGAATTCGGTAATGAAAAACAGGAAGAATACGTTAAAAATCATTCAACCACTTTTTAAATACTTGTTATTATAATATCGTAAATAAAAATAATTCTAAATTATTTCCTTTTCGAAGTGGATGGTGTTACCTTATTGTTTTCCTATTAATTTAATTCTGCAGATCATCATTAAAAAAAATTACGAAAAAATGTAAATTAATCGCGTTTGAATATATATATTTTTTTTTCTCACGGTAAAATCTGACTTTGATGGGTCCTAACCTGAAAAGAAAAATTCATATTTATGTTATTCCCGCTTAATTAAGGGAAATATGATTTAATTGATTTAGGAACTCTTTAAGCACTTTAGCGATTAGTTGAAGTTGATCTTTCTATAACGATTATGAAAAACGGTGAATAATTTAGGGATATTCTTGAGTAACTTCCCTCCTGACTTATTTAATAATCTGATTGGCTAAAAAGATCGATTATAATGATAATTTTTGAGTTTTTCAAAACAAGGAGTTACAGACCATCTTTGTTTTTTTAACATATATTGTGATACCAACAGTCCTACGTATCCTACGTAGTCTTTGCTTACAATCTATTATGGATCCTTTATAAGGGTCAAACCATCTTTCAAGATTAGGTAATGTGAACATCAAAAATTTATTTTTGGCCATGTGATGATCATTTATAATTTATCATTGATTAAATAATCATCATTTTTAAGAGATCATCTAAATTTTTACGATAATAATACAAACATCAAAATCTTTTGAATATTCACGGTACAGTTCTTAAACGATTTTTTTTAAACAATTTACAATCATGTCTAAAGTTATAACCACTGAAGAAGTTGCTCAACACAATACTGATAGTTCTATTTGGATTATTGTTCATGACAAAGTGTTTGATGTGACGAACTTTTTAAATGAACACCCTGGTGGAAAAAAAGTTTTACTAAAAGTTGCTGGTACAGATGCAACTAAACAATTTGATAATTTTCATAACTTGAGTATTTTGGAAAAATATGCTCAATTACAAATTGGTGTAGTTGGTTCTGCTCAAGAGGAAGTTTCAAATGAAGCTGCTTCAGGCGACGGTCCATTCGGTGACCTTGTACCATTTGGTGATCCTTATTGGTATCAAGACTATCACTCTCCATATTATAATGATTCTCATCGTAGAGTAAGAGCTGCGACGCGTAAATTTGTTGAAACTGAAATTATGCCTTATGCTTTTGAATGGGACGAAGCTAAAAGAATTCCACAAGAGCTTTTTATAAAAGCTGGTAAAGCCGGCATCTTACCGGGTGTTTGTGGTGCTCCTTGGCCTGAAAAGTTGGTATACTCATATTAATGGGAATTGTTAGATCAATTCATCTCATGTATTTACGTGTTTATACATCATTAAATTCAATTCATCCTTATCTTCATTTATTTAGATATACTGACATTAAACCTATTGGCGGAGTAAAAATTGAAGAATTTGATAATTTTCACGAATTTATCATATGTGATGAATTAGCTCGTTGCGGATCTGGTGGGGTCTTATGGGGTTTGGCCGGTGGTAAATATTTATAACATGTTCATTATTATTTGTTATTCATTTTAAACAATAACATTGTTAAAAAAAACAAGAAAAAATTTTTTTCTTTTTAATATATACAAGGTTTGACTATTGGGCTTCCACCAATTCTTAAATTTGGAACAGAGGAATTAAGAAGAAGAATTGCTCCAGGATGTCTTGATGGAACAAAAAATATTTGTCTTGCCATCACAGAACCATATGCTGGATCTGATGTTGCAAATCTTAAAACAGAAGCCAAACTTTCTGACGACGGTCAATATTATATCGTTAACGGCGAAAAGAAATGGATCACAAATGCTGTATTTGCCGATTATTTCACTGTCGCTGTTCGTACTGGAGGTCCTGGTATGGGTGGTGTTTCCCTTTTATTGATTGAGAAAGATATGCCTGGTGTAAAGACTCGTCAAATGGCATGTTCTGGTGTATGGGCTTCAGGTACTTCTTACATCACTTTTGAAGATGTGAAAGTGCCAAAATCCAATCTTATTGGTAAAGAGAATGGAGGTTTCAAGGTAAACAATTGAATTATTTATTGTTAATTTTTATATAATATATATACGTGTATATATTTATTCATTTATTTTAATTTTCTTTAGTGTATTATGTTTAATTTCAATCATGAACGTATGAGTATTGCGATTCAAGCGACCCGTTTTGCTCGTGTTTGTTATGAAGAAGCTATGAAATATGCTCATAAACGTAAGACATTTGGTAAAAAACTTGTCGAACACGATGTCATTCGTAATAAGCTTGCCCATATGGCACGTCAAATTGAGGCAACACATGCATGGATGGAGTCCTTAATCTATCAAACAACTAAAATGCCTATAACCGATGCTATGGTGAGGCTTGGTGGTCCAATTGCTTTATTAAAAGCACAATCAACGCAAACTTTTGAATTTTGCGCTCGTGAAGCTGCTCAAATCTTTGGTGGTTTGGCTTATTCACGTGGAGGGTAAGTCATCAATGTCACTCATCTTATTAGGTTTAATTTCTATCTAATTTGATCAAATTCTTTTTATAACAATATCACAGTCAAGGTGAAAAGGTTGAACGTTTATATCGTGAAGTACGTGCCTACGCTATCCCTGGTGGTTCAGAAGAAATTATGCTTGATCTTGGTATTAGACAATCTCTTAAAGCTGCACAACTCCATGGTGCTAAACTTTAAATTGATATTTTATTCATTAAATTAATATTTTTGAAACGAGCCAATTTAAATTGTCAAATTAAATCACAATAATCATTTGTTAAATAATTTGTGTTGGATTTTTGAAATTAAATTAAATTATTTTACGTGTATTTAAAGATTTTTATTTATTTGATTTTTTATTTTTTTTTCTAAAAAAAAAAATTATTACAATTTGAATTCTTTGATAAAAAAAGGGGTCATCATAAAAATAAATATAAACCCTTATTGTTGAATTTAACAAGTCAATGTATATTACGTTATTTAATTTTAGATTATCAATCTTTTATTGTGTAACTAATCACATTCTTTTAACAACTTAGTTATTCAATAGAGATTTCACATTAGATACCACAAAGTTATCTTATTTGAAAGAGGTAATGTTGATACTCATATTTCATTAAATTGTAATAGTTGTAATAAAAGATAGAAGAGATACTCGCTTCAAAAATAAAAAGAGTATTTTCTTTTAATTGTTATTTGTTAATGAATAAGTACTTTTTATTAAATTATTTTTCTCCATTCCTGCTTATTTCCCTTATTGATCATTTTTAAATTGAATTTTGAATTTTCTTTTCGCATTTAGAAGCACCATTCTATTTAATTATGCAACATTTTGCTGAAGTCTCATTAATTTATTATATTAATTTTAGTATCATATTTTAAAATCCTGACATTTTTAATTGGTATTCTACATGTTAGGCATGTTTTCATTATATTCAATGGTGGTGATTCTTCTTTTTATTAAATCCTTTTCATTCATTATTTCATTGCAACATGCACTTTCCTTCTTTTAGTTTTATGCATACACTAAACTCCTTTTCATACTTTCACGCGTTAAATATGTTGCAAATAATAACTATAATATATTTGACGCTTTTCCTGATCTTAACACCACTTTTTTTTTCTGCAAATCGCATGATCACTTATAATTATGAACGTTGGTTAATATTAGTTCAAACCAATAATTTAGTTAGTGCTGATGAAAGAAGAAGATTATATGAAGAATATAAGGAAAAATGTAAAAGAGAAAGTCTGGAAGAGTCTTTCTAAGGAGTGACGCGATATTGCTCGCGACTTTAATGTTCTTGACGATCTTCAAGCAAGAGCAAGGCTTTTTCTGCGGATCTGACCAACTCGGCATATCAAAGTTCTTAATAAAATAAGTGAATGTGATTAAGCAATTTATTAAATAAGGACTCGAAAGGCTTCAGAGGAGGGTAATGAAAAGTTGACTTAGACTATGACACGTGGCTAAGTCAAATGAAAGCAAGCGAACGTAAAACTCAACAAACAACATCGGAATAATCCAGATTGGATGAGGCTCAAGACTTGCACAACGGATTATGATGGTTTAATAACATAAATAGTTTTATGGATCAAAGTATTAATAGAGAGTTTAGAATAACTCGTAAATCCTTAATTATAGACATTCTCAAGTAAATAGTTTAAACCCTTCAATGAGCATTAACACTAGTACTGTTAATTTTTGATTATTATCAAATATCATCTTTCAGGAATTGAAACTTTACTGATTGTTTTATAATATAACAAAATTCTAATAAAATTATATTTACCAATATATTTGATGTATTTAATACTTTATGATAATTATACTTACACCATTTTGAAACTGGCGATAATCATTTGATTACGGTAATTCTAGATTTAAAAATTAATAAATCCTAAATTTGAATTTTAACTTTCGAAAACCTTTTCCAGTCTTCTTGTGACATAAAGTGCTAGCTTCTAATGTTTTTTGTAAATTATTCCAGAAAAGAGAGGATCATTCTCAATAATATAAGTAAATAGAAAAAATAAATAAATTTTTCTCTTGCCAAGTGTGCAATTCCTATTTAGCACGTGGTGCCTGGTCACGAGCATATAAGCGACCGATGGAAATTGGCAATCTTAGTAAGGATGAGTCAATAAGTGCAAAGTCAGAGAGGAAGAAGCAGAAAAGTTATACGAGTTAGTTGGTGGTCGTTTTGTTGATCTAAAATTTGTTGTTAACGAATCTCTGGCTGGACAAACAATCGTTTGAAACCCTTAAGATAGAATTATATTATAAGTTAATATAATACTGAAATGGTGAAACTTGATGGATTCAAAACTTTAAATTTACTTTCTTTTATATTAATATATTATACTAGACAAACCTTTAGTTAGTTTGAACTTACTTGTATATTCATATGAATGTTTGATTTTTTTCTCTGTAATGCTAAATTACATAACAAATAAAGACAAATTTGCCAACCCTAATTTTTGATAAAATTAATTCTTTATTATGGGAAAATTTTAAAATTACATATGATATTAAAAACCTTTCTAAAATGTACTATCTACTAAAGAAAAAATTCAAATTGCTAAACTTTTCAAATAATACTAATCATCAATTTATCAAATCTAGGCATCTTGTCTTTTTTTATAAACAATAATAATGTTATTTAGTCATCATCATAATCTCCATCTTCGTTTCCAGTGATAAAAGGAATGGGTAAATGTAAAAATCTAGCAAAATATAAATGGAATTATTTAGCAACCTTTTGATTAAAATTTATGTTAAAACAATTCTTATACGAACCCTCCATGCCCAGAATGTCTTGAAAAGTAATCAAAGTCTATAGAAACAGCTGCTGCCAATATAACAGCACGTTCATCCAATGACAAATTTTTAAAAGAGCTTTGTTCGGAATCCATCCTTATTACATATTGCCCTGTGTCGGTAAAAATCTATGAATGATTCATTTATATAATGTAAATAGCAATGAAGTAAAATATAATGAAGTTGCAATTTAGACAGAAAAAATCAATTACCTCTCTAGCAAAACCTGAAAAATTACGATTAACACTTCCGAGAACATCTCCATGTTCATCTTCAATATTGAAATCCCATGATAAGAAACCAGCATCAATTCTTGCAAACTGTTTTTGACTTAAGAATAAAGTAATAAATTTAATATTCAAAGACCAATTTTCCTTTCCTTATCACAATACCACCCCACCTATCACCATTGTCAATAAAAGTGATTTAAAATATGCTATATTTACTTAATAAACAAATTATATCGTCTTCGTAATGGGTGCCATTGCTGATGAACTTCTCCAATTAAGTACTCGTCATTAGTACTGATAAATATACGAGAATTGATCCATGCAAATGGTCTTCTAATCTTCAAGATCAATTGACCTTCCAAGTCCATAATCATGGCATTAAACCTTCGATGTGTTCTAAAAAGTTGTCTCAAAATAGTTGAAGCGAAAGATTCCTCTTCAACAATATACCCTACATGATTTCCATTGGGATCAAGCATAGCATATCTATTTGCTTGTTCAAATCCCTTCATTTAATATTTACATTAGGAAATTGATAGTTCAGTTTAAAAATTTAAATCAAGATTTCAAACAAATATATCAAAAATTACCAAAAAAACATTAAGCATTTCCAATTGCCGAGCTACTACTAGAGCCGAGTTTTGTAAAATTGATGCTGCTGGATGAGAGCGCTTTAGAATTCCAAAGGAGTTTTGCATAATATTTGGTTGTATTTGAGTATATTCGGAAGGTGCATCTTTTTGTTCTTTTCTTTTTTTAGATAACTTTTCAATATAATTGTCTGCATTAATTCGATTAATGCGGCTAACACCTGGTCCTTGAAATTCGGTAAAAAAAAAAAAGCTCTGAAATCGTGAATATAATTTGTATCTTCGAGTTTATCAATGTGAATTACCTTTTGAATCGTGCCGTCGTAAAGATGTAAAGTACTTATATAAACTTAAATCTTTATTATATTTGTTAAGTGTAAAAGAAAATTTATTAACGAAAGATTTATTTATAATATTGAAAGAATTTGTGAAGCTTTTCGAACGATATTGTCTGATAGTCCACATAGTTAAAGTAGAAAAATTTTGGAAAGAATGAGATTATCTCCAAATACTTAACAGGAAATGATCGGCATCGAGGTAAACTCGCTTATGAATGTGAGCATTATAAATCTAGAAAATAAGATATCATCCATACATCCAAACACAATCGTTTAATAATTAAATTAATTGGACATTTTAACCTTTATCAAGTATTTACACAAAGTTTATTTAAATAAAAATAATATTAAATAATTGTACATAATATATATATATATATAATTCTATATAAATAAACATTTAATTCGATTGTTCAACTTTTAATTCACCAAAAGATAATTTACCGGAGGATTTCGGTATAGTTACTTGGGAACAAACCTCTATTTCTTCTCGTATCATCTAATATTTCTCCTTCCCACCAACCATCACTATGGGTATTTAAAACAGCTATAATATCGCCAGAAGTAAATGAAATTTCTTCGGGTATAGTTTTTTGATAATCATATAATGCTTTAACTATAAATAAATAAAAATTTTAATGTATATTTCAGTGATATGAAGTTAACATTATATGTAAGGTTATACTTACCATAAAATTCGATTGGTTTACCATCTTCAGTACGCTGCCGATTATCTATAGGAATAATAGGTCTTTGCATAAGCGATTGTTGATATTGTATTTGAAGTGATCTCGACATTGGTTGTAGTGATTGTTGTAAGCCAAATTGAGGTAATTGTCTATGTAAATGAAGCTGCTGAGGTACTTGTTGTATTTGTTGGAAGCCTTGAACATTTGTGGCACCGCTAACGGGAGGTCTTTGATATTGAGCCATTATAGAAGCATTATAGAGATTTTGATCCTGAAAACTAAGAGGTTGTCCAGCAAGTTGACCTCCAACAAGTGGTTGCTGTTGTTGAACACCAATAGAGCTTTGTAGAGTAGTTCTTGGGTTACCTTGTGGAAATGCACTAGTCAGAGTGGAATTTGAATTAAGAGTATTATTTCTATGCAGTTGTTGTTGCGGAACTTGTTGAGATTGAATAATTTGTTGCTGTCTAACAACCTGCTGGGGTTGACCACGATATGAAGATTGTAAATTAAAATTATTATGCTGATATACTTGCTGTGCTTGCGGAGAAATTTGACCTTGAGGAGATAATTGCTGTTGTACTCCTTGAAGGATGCCCTGTGTATTCACTTGAAATCTAGCAGATTCAGGTGGTAGTCTACCACCATTTGTTATAAAAGCTTCAGCTAAATCATCTTGTTTGACGCGACCATGAACATCTAATTGTATACCTAAAGAATTATTACTACTAGTAGTGGAAGTGGTACGCATCGTATCTGATCTGTTTAAATCACTGCTGTTGTCTTGTGGGGTTATTTGTCCTTGTATTTGTTGTTGTTGATACCCACCCTGTTGAGGTGGTACCTGTATAGGTGTTGGTGAAGAAGACATTCTTCTAATATCACCAGGACCCTGTTGTTGTTGCTGATTATTTCGATTGGGTTGAGGTTGGGATGATGATCTCATGCTCATATTTTGAGAAATTTGTTGTTGTTGTGAAGAAACAGGCCCATTATTATTGGAATCTGATGATTGTCGCCTTAAGTCTCCTGGTCCATTTATATTATTTATACCATTACTATTGGTGATTGTAGAGGGGGTGATTGTAGTGATTGTAGAGGGAGTGATTGGAGAATTATTGTCATTTGGTTGGTATGGATTGAATTGTATTCGAGTTTGTGAATTATTGTGTTGATGATGAGGTATATTGCTTATCATCTGCTGCTGCTGCTGCTGCTGCTGCTGCTGTTGTTGTTGTTGTTGTTGAATATTGGGTTGATTATTCGGAGGATTTGAAGGTGGAGGTGGAGGTTGTGGTTTATCAGTGATAAAATTAACTGGTAAAGGCTTCCTATTTAATCCACCTCCGTTAAAGTTCATTGTATTATTTCCTGAGATACTTCCGCTAGCGGAATGAAATTTTAATAAATCGATAGTAGAACTAATGGTAGAATTATTGGTAATAGTAGGTGTTAGGTTTTGATTATTATTATGATTATTATTATCAGTAATATTATTAATTCTATCAGTTAATTGCATATTTGCTAATGCTTGTTCTAAATCATTTTTTTCTGCTACTTTATCGGTATCTACTTCAAATACATTGTCTCCAATTGATAACATTTGTTTTGCTCTGGGATCAACTGGTTCTTCTTCCTCGACTCTTTCGACTATTTCTTCCTCATTTTTAATATTAAAGTTGTTATTTATAGTATTTGACGTTGTATTTGCATATAATTGCGCTCTTTCTATATTAATACTATTATATTCTTCTGAATCGTTTCTTGTATGGTAACCATTACCATTAGAATTAATATTTTGCGCTGAATTATACTCATGTAATAAATTCGGATCTAGTGTTGCTGTTGTATTTCCGTCTATATATGCTGGTACTCTATCAAATGATGCTATCGTATATCTCACTTCATCCTCTTTTGGTCCTGCGTAAAAATTAACATAAAGCGGTGGTTCTGTCAAAATCAGAGTAGGAAAAGTTAGTTAACAAAAATTGGCTTAAAATTTTTTTAAAAAAATCTTGCATTTTTATTACCAGGTATGTTAGGTCCTGTTGCACCCTCTTTAATAAATATTTGTATGTCTCTCTCAACACTGCACTGTTCCAACGAAATTCTAATTCTCTCACAAGACTGTTACAAGAAAATGAAATAATAATAAATTTACTCCTCAAATCAACATTTAAGTGCGCTTAACATACTGTTATTAACTTACTTCATCATCTGCTACACAAACTGTTGAAATGAGATTTGCATAAGTCCATAAAAAGGTTTTTAAAGAATCGATTCTTTCCTCTTCTAAATCTTGGAATTTATCACACGTTGTTTTCCAGTCGTGATTCCATTTTTGTGTTATGTCTTGTCCATCCTTAACTAATTGTATATATTCTTGGTCCGCTGTTTTTGCTGACATTTGTGCCTTCTCTATCTTCAAATTTAGCTATATATATCCGATAACATTTTCACAAAACATGATTATATTAAAATATGCGTTATAATAGCATTAAGGAAAAGATTAAGAAACTATCTTACCTTTTCTAAATCTCTTCCCATTATTGAATTTTTACCAGCTAATAGTCCTTGTATTTTTATACATTCTGAATCATACTTTTCTTTGGCCTAATTAAATGTTTAAAAGTTAATTTAATGTTAAAAAAAAAAATATGTCGAAAATATTTTAATTACCCTTTGAACTAATACTGCATGATCTTTCTTATTCCTCAAGCTTTTCTCCGCAATAGCTTGTTGCTAATAATAATAAATAGATAAATTAAAATATAAAACAAATAAAAAATTATTAACTTTAGTTAATCCCTTACTAATTTCCTAGTTTCTTTTTGTCTGTCTATAAAATGTGTTATTTCTTGTTCAAGTTCTGTTTTGATTTTTTGTGATAATGATATATGTTCTTTCGCTGTTTCTTCTAATTCTTGTCTACACACTTCTAATGCTTCTCGTAATGTCCTTTAGTAAATTAACTAATTAGTAAATCATCTTTTTTTTTTAAAAAAAAAAAAATTTTATTAACAAAAAAAAAAAAAGATTTAGTATAATACCCAGATTCATCTTTCCCAATCGGTATTTTAGAAATTCTCATTAATCTCTTTGCATACTCTTCTTCTATTAACGCTCTAATTAAATAAATTATAAAATCAATTCACCGAAGTCTCATTTTCTTAAGATTAACTAAGCTCGATAAATATACCTCTCACGAAACATATTTCTAACATCCTCACAAGTTTGCTTAGCTTGTCTTAGTTTTGAAGTGAGTATTTCATACCCTACTTCGTCTTTTCCCTATTATTCAGTACATAAAACAGTCATGTTTATTAGAGAAAATCGAATAAAAAAAATAGTCCTATTTAACTTACCCAAAAATTGTTCGAAAATATTTCATAATCTCTTTCTCCAACTCCGCCAACTCCATTTGAATTCATATTTGGCATGCTTTGTATTTCCATGTTTTTGTTATATTAAATCCTCCGAATTTACTTTTAAACGAGCTTAAACAAAGTGTTAAAGAATTCAACACGTTTCTAACAGCAAATTAATTCAGTGACTGAATTTATAAACAGACAAACTTTTTCCGAAAAATATTCTAGTATGCTACCAAGAAAGTAAAATTATACGGTTTATATTACATAAAATAAATTAGAATATTTTATATAAATAAAGATAAACAAGAAAAAACGAGGTAGAAAAAAAAAAAAAGAAAACGTTTTGAATTTCGGTTTGCATATTGACGTAATAAACCCCCATGCTTGAACACTACATTTATAACTACTATGGCAATTTAAGCTTAGCGTTATTTTATTACCTTGTCACACGCTAATATGCAGAAGGATAGTTGTTGCATATAATAAATAACCCTCTTTCTTAAAACGGAACCTTCGAATCATATGAGATTCTGTCAGATCCGCAATAAATGGATTTAAAATTGTACATTAATTTATTTTGAAAAACCTTCGATACATCTATTTAATCACACATAATTCCTTTTTCAGAAATTTTGAATGAGAAGATTTCGCCACATTTTTCGTCACAACCGGGTAAAATCAATCTCCCAAAAAATAAAGGTTCCTTCAATAAATTTCTTCTATTCTCATCTTTCTCAACCATTTGTGGTATTATATCATCAGAATATTGCGGTAACAATTGTTTTGCTATAACAAATTTATATTTTAATAAAGAATCCCAATACGGGGACAATACTGTTGTATAATTTAGTTCTTGTGGGATCTTTAAATTTATATTTGTTTGGGAAACCGTTTTTTGCTTATGTTCTGATGGACCAAATACCACCCAATTTGTTGCTAATATAATTAGGTTAGTCGATTGAATCAATATTTGTAACGCTTGAACTATATAATATTGAAATTTATGAATACTTGATGTGCTGCTATTAAGTCCGTTAATACTTGACCTTGAATGGGATTGTCTTCCATTATAGTACATTGGTGAAGACGTTGGATCAATTCCTTCTTCATTTATAATCTCAAAATTATCCAATTCTCCTCCATCATCATCTGAATCCGAATCAACACCATTTCCCGAATTAATTGCTTGTTCTCCTATTTCTTCAGATTTATCCTGCCAATAAAATGCATTGATTGAATCAATCATTAAATAATTGAATCCATAGCCTTCTTTCTCTTGAATCTCTTTAATGTACTCTGGTAACGAGAATAACGTTGCTAAGTATTCAATTGACATATTTGGCTGAAAAATATGAAGTTTTTTCAATGAATTCCTTGCTATCATATCGAGTTCTTGCTCTGTTGGAAGCGAATCGTTATTATAAAATTCTCCTTGTTCTTCTTGTGATGGCTGTGATGATAAAGATGATAAAGGAGTTGGTAGTTGTAAATGTGCCTCATCTTGTTGTTGAACCTCCCGAGAATTTCGTTCTTTTACAATCTGTTCAATTCTGTTTCTTAAATAATACATAATCATTGTATATAACCTTTTAATATCATGTCTACCATCCAAATCAAAAAATAATACTCCTTTACCGAGTCCATTCAATTCAATCTTTGCATCTTCGTCATCATCTTTATTACGCGTCCAATATTTAGGAATAATGGTAGTAACGATAACATGATATAGTATTGTAGTTTTACCTCCACAAGAAGGCCCGTAAAGTTCTATCACATCTCCGTTGTGTATATACGGTTGATCATATAATTGTGTTGAGGGTAAGGGAGCATTTCTTTCTTGTTGCCGATTATGATATTCGTATACCTTTTTTATTACGTTGTCGAGAAAAGGGAGATGGAAATAATTTGGTTGAGGTTTTATACGAGGGATATTTACATGTTGCTGTCGCTGTATAGGTGTATGAGGCGTGATTTGTACAGAAGACGCGGAATGTTTTGCAGGAGGACTTTTTGGGGGCTGTATTAAAGAAATTGCATGTTAAATTCTTTTAACCTTTCCATTTTTAAATAAATGAATAACTTTGTACCTCAAAAGTTTGATTATTAGCAGGAGTTTTCGAATATCTTTGTGTAGACATTTTCTTTCATTTAAAAACGTTTGTGTGTTCGTATCTAGAAAATCAGTCATCAATTCGACATCGACATCACAGATCACTTTGGAAGGTTGATCATTGATCAACGGCTCGATCAACATCATAGTGAGTTATTTATCTGCTCTTATATGGTTACTTCTACATCTTTCAAATTATTTCCCTATGATTTTATTAAAATATTTGCAAAATATCCTTACTTGATTTTCTTTTCTATGGTATAAATTTATAAAGCTTTCAATTCTGCTAAATTATATTAACAAATTAATTGTAAAACTTAACCGGCCAAACATATTTGTATTTACATATTTTTCAAGAAATTATATTCGATAATATTTTGTTTTATATTACATACTTTTTTTATTATTAATTGTTTTACTTCTCCTAATTAAATTTAGTAATTAATTATATTAAATACAATTTACTATAACTGAAAATTAACTATATCAATTATGTTATTGTTATCAAAAATTTTCCGAGACAAATAAAATAAAAAATCAATTTTTTTTAGCAAAACTAATATATTTTCCTTTTTTTAAAAAAAAGATAAAATAAAATGATTTTTTTGTTTTCAAAAAAGATTTCTTTTAAAAAAAAGGTATATAAAGACAAATAGATTCTATTTGTTCATTAACTTTAGCATAAAGATTAGGTATAGGATCACATGATATAAATCTGCAATTAGGGTAGTACAGAATTAGATTCATCTCTATTCGCGATAAAAAACAAATTATATATATGTTCCATTTTTCGCGTGAACTGTTGTCCATACAAAGAGGAATGTTGGTCTTCTGAATGCCTGGTTTTAATGTACGACAACAGTTATTCATGTTCAGAAAATCAACTGTTTGCTGATTCTCTCCGAATGCTTGTTTGGATGCACTGGTTTATCACAATATCGTTTACGCGTGGTCTTATATGTAAAATATATTACATCGTTTTTCAACTTCGCTTTTTATAAGAGCAAACAAAATTATGGATATGAACTTGACGTTTTGTTGGCTCCATAGAATTATCAGAATCTCGAGATATTTGTGTTCACGAATTTGGTTATTATCCATTTTCAATCATTATTGTATCGTTTATATAGTTTAAATTACCTCCTTCATCAAGATCGATAACGTCACAGGATATTCATACGCGTTAACTAGTGCTGTGGTGACGAACATTATACCAGTGTTGCCGGGTAAACAATCCTTTGAATATCTTGAACTAGAAAATATTAACAGGTCAAAAAGCAATAAAAGTCTCGATTCTCAATCAGAGGACTCACAATTAAATGCAAAATCTAATATCGAAGAGCTTTTCCGATATTAATAATTTAAGAAATACTCGACGTAGTTAGTGGAAAAAAAAATTTGAAAGCTTACGAGAGGGAAATAAATAGAAAATTTGCTGGAAAACGAATTTCAGCCACTAAAGATTTTAAAACTTTCCAAAAAATTTAGTTACGAAAAAAATAACAGAAAAAATAATTTAATTAGAGAAATTGGGAAATGAGATGAGAGAACAGGTAGAAACACTTATAGGACTAATCAATCGAAGAGGTTAGAAAAAAAAGTTAGAAATGAAATAGTTTATTTAAAAGAGAATTTAGGAAGGGTTAAAGAGTTAGAAGAAACGTTAGAAGAAAGAGCAGGGTAGATAATGATATTGTGAGTGTATTAAAGAAAATAATAGGAATTACAAAAATGTCGAAGTTAAAAAAGTGAACCAAACGCTTTAAATAGAAGATTAAACGCCGAGAAACAGTGATTGAGATCTTAGGACCTAGGTTACAGGTGGCAGTCAGCAACCATTTTTAACGATTGAGGGCACTGAAGATGTTAATTGCTTAATAGAGTATTTGTTTACACCATAGGATGTAGAGAATTTTTATTGTGCTTATAATCTGTTGCGGATCACCGATTGTCGTCTAAATCAAAATAGGTAATCCTGCACAACATAACATAAATAAATATCGTTAGGATCTTTATCTCCTAACGGTACATATGTCGTCACATATAGTACAGATGATAATTCAATTGAAGGATGGATTGTAAAAAGTTATAAACTAAAGGATCAGAAGAAAAGTTTGAAGAAAGTGTGGGTACTGGATAATAATAGTGTATTAGAAGAAAATAATAGAGAATTAGAAAAAAATGTCAAAGTTAAAAAGTGAAATGAATGCTTTAATAGAAGATTGAAATATCGAGAAATAGCAATTGAGGACTTAGGACCTCAGTCGATAAGCGTATCATCTATGTTTACGCTGAGAGATTACAAATGCAAGTCGTGACATCGACGTATGCGCACTCGGCGCGTACATTCATTTATTTTATTTTATTTTATTTTATTTTTTTTTGATATATATATATATATTTTTTCATTTGTATATGCGAAAAAATATTATTCCCATCATATCAATGCCCACCACCCACCCCGAAGATTTTTTTTTTTCCGTTTTATTTTTAAATTTTTTTAACGAATCTATCATAAAAATCGTGAGATATGAATTTGACCGCGTTTCCGATGGAAATGCGGATCAAAAAGAAGTTTATTCTGAACTTAGTCCACTTGTGCAATCAGCTATCAATGACAATATTTGAAAGTTTGAATTAGTTCATAGGTGGCAGTCAGCAGCCATTTTGACAATGAAGATGCATGAGCTTCTTTCTATTAAACTTATCTGAAGAAAAAAGAAAGAATATGTGTGGTTTACCTACTATACGACGGCACGTGACATCCAAAGTTTTATTGAAGAAATTAACACATCATCACAATTTAAGGGCCAACCATGTGCATATTTTTTTTTTTTGTAGTTCTAATATATTTACAAATGTAGTAGTAGAGTTTGCAATCTGGTAATCATATTTTTTGTTCAAAAATTGTTACATGCTCGAATTGTGGAAGGTCAATCCAAACAGTTATGGAGCGATATTCCCCAGAGGTTAAAAAAAACATGATATTTTAGTTTTACAATCTAGTTAAGCGGATCACCGATTGTCGGTTAAATCAAAATGGGCGATCCCGCACGACGCGCATAACAGAAAACAAATATCGTTAGAATATTTAACTTCTAATGGTACATATGTTGTCACATATAGTAAAGATGCGATTCAATTGGAGGATGGATTGTAGATGATTATGAACTGATTCTAGATCCTCAAGCAAATGTTTATAAAGTATCAGAAGATGTTAATATTAGATGATAAAGAAAAATAACAGAATTAACGACAGAACACTTTTCTATAAGATGGCATGGCTGGAGAGTGATTTAAAAATTGACGGAAATAATCTTAGAAATAAATCTAATTGTTTAAAGCAATTGCTGATGACAGGCTTTATTTGATTTATTTGATATTATGAACAGAATCTAGAAAATTCGTTAAGAAAAGAACGACGAGAAGAAGAAAGCCAATTGAAAGACATAGAACAACATCAAATTAATTATTTAAGAAAGAAAGAGATAGATTATTAGGGCCTGTCCTTTTTTTTTTTAATTTAAAAGAATTAGCCCAAAAATTGGAGTTCTTGGAAATGTCTAGTTGAAAAAAATGAAATAGATCAATAGAGAAAAATTAAGCAAGAAAGAAAGGTCTAAAAGAGATTACTGATAACTGATAAGACAAAGAATTCTATCTAAAATTCAAGAAATGCGTAACAGGAGAAAAGAAGATGGAAGGAATAAAAAATTACCGAGTCCGAAAGATGAAGAAAGGGAAGAGAATAATTTCACGTCAGATAAGACAACTTAAAGAGAGAAAGATTGCAAGAAAAAAGGATTATGAAACATATCTGGGAAAGTAAGCGTTTTCGGGAAACATTTGAGGAACTTAAAACTCAAATCGAAAAACTTTCGCACAAAATAATTATACGCTCAGGAGAAACAACTCAGTTTAGTTAAAGTTGGTTAAAGAAACCAACCTATTGATTTATGCAGTGTCTACCAAAGTCAGTCAGCGTTGGGTAAAGTCAGTCAACGATCCTTTTAATACTTTTAATATTTCCTTTTATATCTTCATCTAGAATTGCTTCTAATTCCTCGTCACCAACCTCCTTAATTCTTTCGCTAGCGTTATCTATTATAAATTGTTTATAACTTCACTTGGATTCAAAGCCATTGTTTAATGTCTTGAAAATTAGCGAAATTATTCTACATATATGTATATTACTTAACAGTTAGATTATAACCTATTAAAATGCGCCCACATATTCAAAAATTTCTTTTCCTACATTAATAATCTCAAAATTTCACCTTTTTTACCTTTTTTACAAAAGTATATACATTTTCGCGAAAAATCAATATTTTCTTTAAATTATAACAATGAATAATAAATATAATAAATGTTCATTATATTATCAAAGCATTAGAGTGATTAATGTTCATGGTCTTACTGTTATTCTGAATAGTTACTCCAGAATGCGAATATTTAGCCAAGAAGATGTTTTCGTAGTAAATGACAGGAAGAGCTGATTTAAACATCGGGATCTGATAATTTGCTGATTTGTCTTGCAAAAATTGATATCATGTAATTTTGATGTCTTTTACATTTTTATTTATCTATTAAAACTTAACAATAGTAACATGACATTTTCCTCACTATTATGAAACGTAACGGCTTTGGCCGATGATGGGCATTGGAAGCTTCCAATAACTTTTATTGAATTGGAAATATTATTAGAATTAGATGAATTGGAAGTTCATTGATCCTTGCCATGGAAAAGCTTATCAGTTAATGTAGCATTAGTTTATTTTTGAATCGTAAGCTAATCCGATTGATTACATGATCCTTTATCGAATGAACATTGTAACTTAGGAACAGTCAATCAAGACGAAAAAGAGTGGCTGGCTTAACGAATACCAAAATTATACTAGATAAGAAATAAATATTTCGCGAGAATGTATTTCTTATAGATATTAGAATAAAAGATGAGTATATTATTTTGTTGATTCACGAATAATTCCAAGATGGGTGAACCTAAATATAACCCATAACAGATAAAATGAGATATAAATATCAAAAAACTATAGCAACATATTGTACATCTATAAGCTGGAAAAGTTTAGCATATATGAATGGATTCAGAGCGAGTATTTTGCGAAATTATTCGTTTTTAACGACTTTAACTAATGATTTTCCCTTGGCTCAATAATTCGGGCCAAATTTCAAATCACATGAATATTATCAGTTCTGCGGATAATCTTTTTTTGAAATAAATATTTTCAAACTAATCGAAATTTTGTTTTCGGCCAATTTAAACTTTTCGCTCCATAATGACGCTGAAAGGGCGCACGCATATTTTGAAGTTTAGAAAATAACACTTATTATTGTTGTTTTATTGTTTAATTTGAAAACAATTTTTATTTATTTTTTTTATTCTTATTTTTTTAAATTTCCTTTTCTTTTTTTTTTTTTTGGACTTACCCTCGAACGTGTTTTATTCACAATAAAAATGATTTGAATTCTTCATTTATTCATATACAATCGTTAAATCCTATTTACACTGATTAAATTATTTTGTTTATAAAAAATATTATTAATTTATATAATCGCTTATATTATATAATTTTAAAATCAAAAGAAAAAAAAAAAGATAAGTTTTAAACGAAAAATTTTATAAGTTTTAGTTTTATTCAAACTTTGGTTGTTAGATGTTGTATTTAACGAATTCCATTTCAAAAAAAAAAAAAACGATGACAAGCAAAATTAGGTAATTCAATTTCATGTTTTTATCTAATGTTCACTTTTAACGTATATAAACTTTTAATTACTTTTGTCAAAAAGTTCTTTAGTATAATATTTGTGTGTAAATCACAAAGGAACTTATATTCAATGACATATAAGAGATTTGTAGAATATAATCAAGACGGGTCGACTCAAATATTACCAGAATTCCAGTAATCATTCTAGTGATGATGGATGATTTGATATTTGCAAAGTTACTATTTCTGCTATTGAAGATTTCTTTCAATATTAAATTATTAGATTACACACTAATTTCTTCCTTGGAGTGGATATCGTGATGGAGAATACTTCTCTGAAGAATATTTCTCTGAAGAAAATTGTGTCGAAAAAGGTAAGGTTTTGAGGGTATTATGGTGGAGAATGTTACGAGGCGATGGATTTAATAAAAGTAAATTATAATATTTGGTCGAAATTTATTGATAGTTATTTACATCAAGGTTCTTTCTATTAATGAGATCATGTAAAAAAAGATTGTTCGGTTTCTTCTACATGTATTTAACATGAGGGTAAGATTTTATTATTGTTAAATCTAATTAATCTAATTATTAAAAAAATTTTGTGATCTCATGTAACCCTATCTTAAATATTTATCAATAGCAAATTCATTTTACTTATTTATTAGATTATATTATTATTTAATTTTTTTTTTTTTAAAAAAGAAAAAAATTTTTAATTCAATCTGTTTCTATTAACGATAATTCGATATTCTTTTCATTAATGAATTTAATGGATTAATATTAAATTCAACTTCAAGTACGTCGAAAATTGGGTATGATGAATTCAGAATTTGTTGATGAAATTTGAAGGTTTTTTTCTTTTCTTCTCTTTTCTTTTCTTTTCTTTTTATGATGAAGGGATAACAATTTTAAATCCAAATTCGTGACCCTTTTAAATAATAATTAAATTTACTAATATCGGATGGCTTTTGTTAATTCTGAATTAATTTATCATTAGAAACGTGCTATTTTTTAATGACGTTTAGAATTTTCATTATGACATGATTTTTTGAAGATTAGAGATCTTTAATATTAAAAAAAAAATATGATTGTAAAACGAACTTTAAATAAAACCATCTGATATAATATTTTGGTTTCACAAAAGCCTTTAGCCCTTTTTGACCGTTCAAAAACGTCCTTCTCTATTTGGTTAGGAAAACTTATGCATTCCACACATTGACATGTGTATTTTTATACCCTGATTTAGAATTAAAATTTTCATTTATTCCAAAATAATAAATTAATTTAGTTGTAGGCATTAGATAATTGACTACTTTATAGCAATCTATTAGGGTTGATGAACATGTGGCATATCCATTACCATTTGAAACCTTTTTTGGCAAAACAAACCATCCCCCACAATCATGTTGCAATCGTTGGTTGCATAGATAAATAATTTTCAAGGTTTGAATGGTAAACGTGGTCAGTCATTTAAGAATTTGATGACAGTAAATTTTGAAGATAAATTGTTGAACTTTATAAGTGAGTATCAGATTTCTTATGTTTAAATCAAGAATTTAGAATTCGAATTTACCAGCTTCCTTTACAATTAATATTGTTGATTGAGCTTTGATTGGTCTACGATCAACCAAGTTGTTGTAACATAAATTTGATGAAAGTACTTTGATTGGATAAGGTAAATCGCGTATGTTGCAAAGACTGAGATTTTTAAGAGTAAGAAAGAGTTGTTTGTGACTACGTAACTGAAATGTTGTGTGATAAAAGAACAACCACTTTCGTATCATAAGTAATGATCATGATTGAGTTTATATAGGGTTGTTATGCTTTTAAATTATATCAGATTATGCAGACAATATTTGTGTACTTACAGATTAATAATCTTTGATTCCTTTATTTAATTAAAAAAAAACATGTAATTGTACCTTTCAAATCTTTTACTATTATGCGCAAATGTATATTTGACATTTTTCATTATAAAGAACATTTATCTCAATTTCATTCTTCCTTTCAAAAAAAATATACATTGTGATATAATTTTGACGCTTTGGCTTTTACGATACGTCAATACGTGTAAATTAATTGCATTTCTCTATTGTCCAACTCTTAATAATAATTGGATACAATTTCATCTCCTTTAATAAAGATTATGTACCCTATCAATCTAATGCAAAACATCAATCAAAAAAAAAAAAACTATACATTTTCATTATACGAAACGGCCGTAATCGTTAAATTTAGAAAGGTGGCATTCTATTATTATACAAATATCGTAATTTAAAATTCTATTAATTTTTACTTGATAAGGTTACGAAATCCAAAGAAAAAAAAAAATAAAGCTTGTTCTTGATTAACATTGAGGCTATGCTAAAGATTGCATGCATAAAAAAGAGAAAATGATAATAAATTTTAGAAATTAATGCATGCCGCGGTTAATAGTGATACCATATTATGCATCTTCATTATACGATGCTCAGCGATTGACAAACTTCCTAAATAGGAAGTTACCATTTCCATGCGAATAAAGGAAAAAAATAGTAAAAAAAAGTGTTTGTTTTTATTATTATTTATTATGTTTTTTTTTTTTTTTTGAAATGTGATGATTGAGTGATTTTTGTGGCTTAAATCAAATTTTTTACTTAAAAAATTAGAATTTAGAAAATTCTTTGAAACATTTAAAAACCTATCCCCGTTTTAAATTATTTAGGCTATAATTAAGACATGACACAAATGATGAGCTAATATCATGTGATTACCGTCGTAGCATCACCATTACATGGAATTTTGGGTGAAAATCTCGGCTTAAACAATCTTAAACAATCAACATAGTGTGGCTGATATCCGAGTTGTAAGTAAATCTGTAAATCTGGGAATATTTATGTCGCCGTTTGAAATAAAAAATCCCTTTTTTATTTTTCATTTATTTTCTTTATTTGTGAAGTTTTAAATCTTTAATAAAAACGCGTGAAAAGTATTCCAAAACTAAAAATAATAGTTTATCCCGAGTCAAAAATTTTCTTGGAAGAAAATCTTGGGATACATAAACAAGATTTTTATCAAGTTTTTCCTAAATACGCCCAATTCGCCAATTCGCCGATTCGCCCAACGAATTTTCGAAAGATTGTTGCCAAGAGGATTGTTGCTTCTTTTAAACAATTTTATTATAACTTAGTAATTAAAAATTATTAATTGCATAAAAAATTATAGTAGAAGTTACTACAATTTTCCATGGTCTAAACACGGAAATGATCTGCAAGCATGAAAAGGAACGGAACATGTTTTATATAAGGTTTAACGAACCTTATTTCAATTACAGTTATTAAAATGTTTCGCAAAAATTCATGAAAAAAAAAATAGAAATCATTTATTTATTATACTTGGTATTATGGCTTTTTTTTTTTAAAAAAATTTTAAGATTGAAATGATCGACAAATTAAAAAGGTTAAAAACGGAGAAAAATTCCAACAAAATAAATAGGCAAATAACTATTAAATGGAATACTACAGGGTGATTATAGGGAGGTAATTGAATTCGGCGATTAAAAAATTATTCGGTTCGATTTACATAATTACTTACTTATTCGTTCCCATTCATTGTTTTTGAAATGACGTTATTGGTGGATTAAAAAGACAAGAAAAAAAAATTCGCGTAGATAAAAGATTACATGCATTTGATTGTGTAACGATTGATTCAAGTTATTTTTTTTTGTTTTACATATTTCGTTAAATTATGCAAAAAAAAAAAAGATCTTTGATTCATAGATTATTATGGTAACTTCTTAAAATGTTTTTCAAAATCAAAATAAATGACTCAGGATCAATTCAGTGAAAATGATCAAAAACCCCTTTTGTTATTTTGATTTAGTAATTACCTTATCTGATTTCATTATTATTTAATTAATTATTTTTTTTTAATGAATACATTTATGAAATTAACCTAAATAACGATTTTAGCTTAAACCTTTAAAAGCCAAGAAAATAAAATAATAAAAATAATAACTTGATAAAACCTCTCACCCCTGCTTTTTTTTTTTATTCTTATCCCTTTATTGATTTGATCCATTTGTTTACAAAAGAGAAACAAAGAAATGTACGGAGGGTTTCAAAGGATGAGTACAAAATTCGTATAAACGAATGAAAAAAGAGAATGAAAACTGTTGTAAAACAAAATTTTTTTTTTTTTTTTATTGCTTTTTTACTTTTCTCGGAAAATCAAAAATTCCTTTGATCAGTTTTTTTTTTTTAACAGATTATCATACTGTATTTGCATTGTATTTAATATAATGCATGAATAAAATGACAAATGTTGGGGGGAAAACGTTGGGCGAATGATATGATCTGATTTTTTTATTATTATTATTATCTTTCTTTCTTGATAATGATAATGAAGAGGAACGACCGCAGCATGGTTTTTTATATATTTATCTTTATTTTTTTATCCTGTATTACATATTTATTTATCCGAACCAATGACAAAATAGCGTGATACAATATCAAAAACGCGTGTTCATTTTTTCGATAATGGATTTCTTTTTAACTCCCATTTATTCTACTTAAAATCCCTTATTGCATGATGATATTTACCATAAATGTCGCGTCATATGAAAAATAAATTATTTCGTAAGAATTATCCTGGGAAAAAATTTATTTAGTAACGGCAAAATATTTTTTAGGATAAACTATTTTAATAAATGAAATTTCTTGGTGTTTGTGAAAAACTCATTTAAAAAAAAAAAAAAAGAATTATTAATTCTTTTTACTATATTTGATTTATACTGTGTATATATATACATATATAAATAAATATATATGTGTGTTCGTATCGAATTCCTTATTAGAGAGAATCATAAATTTAGCCAAGCCAAGAAGGACAAGAAGGGCTTAAAATTTAATACGAATATATATGTGTTTCAATATTATACTTTCTCAATAAGTATTAAGTAAATCTTTAAGCATAAATAAATTAAAACGTGATCCAATAAGAGAAACTTGACCGTATTTCTGTTGAAAGGATCTACATGGACTTGGCTGATCATAGTAAATGAATTTCTATTAATTCTCGTCATCGTGATTGGATTAGAACGGATTTATTCCGATGCAATGTTATAATTTCAAATTTAGAAAAAAAAAAAAAATTATAAATGTTTTTCTTATACATTCATCGAAACTTCCAAAATTTAATAATTACATAAAGAGTTTCATTTGAATTTTGGTGTAATTGTGAAATCGTTGTAATCGTGTAATCACATGGAACCTTTTTTTTTTTTTTAGTAAAGAATAAATAAAAATTATGTAAATTCAAATAAAAAACTTTTTTCTATATTTTTCTTTTAAGGGTCAGGGATGTACGCGTTCACAATTTTTTTTTTTCCTGCACTTGATCATATTGTATTGTCGTAAGTAAATAAATTTATTGGATATTCTATTATAGATAAATACTTTTTTTTTTTCTTGTTCTACGGATAATTAAATTCATAATTTGGTTCATAAATTAAGTTCGACACATTTTCACAAAGTACTCCGAAAACAAAAAATATTTTTTTTTACGTTTCATTTGATTCATTTGATTCATTTGATGTAAGATGAAAAAAAAAAACTGCAATGTAACTTATTTAATTGTTACCTTTAAGAACAAATAAATCACACCAATAATTAAACCATTTTATATAATAAATAAAAAAAAAAATAGATTATTAGATTATTATATATGCAATGTTTTTTTTTTATCCCCCCCCTCGTCTTGACTCTTTGTACAATTATGATTTATTGAATCATGATCCAATCATGAGATTGTAAATTTTGCTGCTGCATTTTATGGATTATCCATTTATGTCAATTAGATTTGTAAGTTTATATGCTAGATAATGACAGCACAAAAAAAAAAAAAAAGATCATTCTAAACTTCCATTAATAAACAAATAAACCTGTTTTTTTTATTGCATTTTTTTTAAAGTATAGATTTTTATAAAATATCGATTAAGAAAAAAAAAAAAAAAATTATTTTAAGCCTGTAAAATGAAAAAAAAATGGTAATTAATAATAAAAACGGTGAATAGCGAGATTCTTTGACTTTTTACGCGTTTTATTATTTCCGCGCGATTGGGCTACAACATAAATGATATCATTAATTATATTTATTAAGTATTTTATTTATAAATTTAGACAATGTGTGCAGAAACACAGGGCGCACAGGTTATGCATGCATTCAATAATTACGACACAACACATTCCATTGTTTTATTGGCCCATTTATTCAATAATGATTGGATAAATGGTTTTTCTTACGGCTCAAATAGTTGTACCGTAGAATTTACATATATGGTTAAGATATTACATCAGCCATAATCTTAATGATTACAAAAAATTAAAAAGTTTTCTTTTTTAAAAAAAATAGCTGCGTTAATTATTTGATTTATAACATTTGTAAGCAAAAAATAAATTATTGAATAATCAAGTTCATTTATTTACGGTTTTTATACCGGCTCTATTGGGTTTTTATATGGGGTTTATTGAATTTTAATTTTAATTGGGTTTTATATGAGTTAATTTGGTTTTATATGAGCAAATTGGATTTTTATATGGGTTTATATGGGTTAATTGACTTTTTAATACGGGTTTGTTTATATGGGCTAATTAAGTTTTTATATTGAAATTTATTGAATTCCTTTTTTTTTTCTTAAAAAAAAAAAAAAAAAAAAACTGCCCCGGATTAAACCATAGCAATACCCGCAATACCGAATTGAAGAGTTACATAAAATTTTGCCGTTTTACGTAAATTAATTTTCACAATTTTATTATCTAAATTCGCTATGGTACTTGTTTATCGATTTCCTATTTAATATGAGATACTTTCTTTTTTTTTTTGAAAAAAAAAAAAAAAATCTCTTTCGGACTTAAATAAAGAGCATTAAAATGAATATAAATACTAAACCTTTCCCTAATTGACCATTTGATAAGCCACATGTTCATTATATTCATTATTATTAGCATTTTAGCATTTCCCTTCCCCCCCAAAAAATTATACTCTGATTCCTGGTTGGATTTGTAATACATGTATGCTGCGGACAATACTAATTGGTGTAACATGATCCCCAATTTTGTATAAATTAAAAATTGCAAATTCCTCCTTTCGATCAGGTTATTCAGGTTATTGGTGACACACACAACAAATCCCCTTAACTTCAAAGGCTGTATCATTCATTGTATGCTTTTCAATATTTTTTTTTTTTTTTTTTTTTTTCATTTGAAAAATAAAAAAAGTCACACATTCAAGGTATGCTATTATTGTTAATATTTACTTGCTTTTATTGCTATTATTTATTGGATTTGTTTAAATATACAGTATATATGTTTCCAAATTAACGAAGATCGATTCCTTTTTTTATAAAGAAAACTAACTTAGCCCATGTAGTTATTTAGCCAGCCCCAGTAGCCTTATGGTAATAACCCAGAAGGAGATCGAGAAAAAAAAAGTTTGTCAGCAAAAAAAAAAAAAAAAGATAAATAAATAAGTAAAACAAGGTAAATCCTTTTATATCATATATTTTTTATATACGTTTCTTTTTTTTATATACTTTTATACTTTTTATATAAGATTTCGATTAAATAGATGAAAAAAAAAAAAAGCTTTTTAAAACTAAAAATAACCGATTTTAACTAATCACAGAGATTAACTAAACATAGAAATATGAGAACGTATGAAAAAAAAAAAACACACAAAAGGAGTTCTTTATTATTATCATTTGGGAGTTTTGTTGGGGAAAATTCTTTTAAAGGTTTTAAAATGATTTTTTTTTTTTTTTTTTTTTTTTTTTTGAAGTGATGATTCGAAAAAAGAAAAAGTAATTTGGTAAAGTGGCTTTTTTTGGCGTTCCTTTTCTTTTTCCCTCAACGTATCAAAGAAAAGGAACTTTGATTATAACGTTACGTTATATAGCCAAGACTCAAGAAGAAACAATTAAAAATTTCTCAATAAAGGAGATAATAGCTATTTTTCACAAGATCAAAGGATTGTATAATCGGTGTTAATATCGATTAATACGTATAATTTATACATAATACCGAGTTCGTAATTTTAAAAATGTAAGTATATTGAAATATTAAAAAATTATACGATTGGATCGTGTAATATTAACACTTAATTTACTGCATACATTAATATATTAACCTTTTCAAAATACGAGACAAAATTCGGTAGATTAATTCTTTAAATGGATTTCAATTAATAAAAAAAAAAATTTTTTTTATTATTAAAAAAAAAAAAACCAGGTTTTATAATTTTTAATTATATGTTTGGACACGCGAGAAAAGACTTATTGTATTTTATTCCATTTTAGGTTTTAAATTATATAACAAAGAAAAAAAAAAGATAGAAGATAATTAGAGAAAAAAAGATAATGTATCTAATAATTCTCACACATTTCGGAGCGTAATATCCGCGATATCGAATGATAAAAATGAACATGTGCATCCAAAAAAAAATGTAACAGAGATAAGGATTTCACTCGCTAAAACTTTAATAACAGAACTTATCGAAGTATTTCTAATTCATACAATAATTAAGTCTCATGATTACTTATTTAATGCATGATCAAAGACCAAAAAAATGATTTACTATGATCCATCCATAAATAAATAAAAATAACTAAACGCAAAAATAATTTTCCCATAATAAATTATTAATAATTTAATTCCCAGTCATCCCACGTTTGAGTGATAAATTATAAATTGTGTTCCGATTACACAACATCAAATATTTATTTATTTATTTATAATTTGATGAATATTCTTAAATACACAACACAACACAACACAACACATATTATCTCATTTATTACCTCACAACTTTTCTTTGTTTAAATTTATTTATTTCATGTTTATTTATTTATTTGAAATTTATCATTTTATTTATTTAATTCATCACTTATTATTATTATTATTTTTTTTTTTTTTTTAAAATAAACAAAAAGAAAACTTCTGTCGGGATTCCAAACAATTAATTTTGTCTTCGTCAGGATTTTTTCCATAAAGAGGAATTTTTTTTTATTTGATATGAGTTCGACTCGAGGATCCAATCAAGATTCATCATGTCATAAGTAGAGTGGGAATATCATAAATATCATCTGACGGGGACATTTGACAATTGTGCAAAATTTGCATGTTTTGCATATTTGAGTCATGCACCTCTTTAGCATATTCTTCAACTTTCTCGAAATGGAAACGTTCTTTATCAAAATCTCAAACATGACAAATAATCTAAAACTATTATCTATTTGAAACTATTTTTATCATATTATTATTCTCCCCCCGTAAATAATAATAAACAATTCCGCAGTAAATATAATGTGATACATAAAGAGATAATACAATAATATCATATCAAATAATCGATAGCGCATGGAAATTATTGTGTGTGTGTGGGGGGGGGGGGGGGGAGGAAGATTAAAATCATGAATGAATGTGTGAGAAATAAAATTTATTTGATGTTTTTCTTATCTATCATCTTATCTTTTGTGTTCTGATTTCTCTACTTGTAATCATTGGTCATAAACTATTATCTCATGGAGTACATACACTACGGAATATATAGGATAATTCCATCTCCGCAAATAATATCTCATCAGAAAAAAAACATATATCAGTTCTCTGAGATGCCTCTGAGTCACCTGAGAGATTATTTCCTTATTTAGGGGAATTTTTTTTTTTTTAACATATATTTAGAGTAGTTTTTTTAAGTAGTTTTAGATAAGTAAATTATGATGCATTTACCTTGCATAAATGTTTATAAATTTGAATATCAATCATTATCATGTTAAATAAAAAAAAATCATTTAAAAATCGAAATTCTATTATATTCATTCTATTATATCACAATGATGAAGATCCTTTATAAAAAATAACTCCCTTAAAAATATTAGAAAGAAAATTTCTATCAAAGAGATTCACTTGATATCTTATCTTATTGCATGTATGCGTATCATTTATAATTATCTATGTAAAATTTAGTTAATCCGACTTGATTTTGATTTACCAAATATAATTTGTTCTTTGTGCTTTTTTTAATCGTCCGTGCTTTTTATTTACTCCTTTGAAAAATGTCAATATTCATTATTATGGGAAGATCATAGTACCCGAATTTTTTTCTCTACCAATATTAATATTTGTTTGTTGCGACAATATATAAATTAATTCATTTTAAAATTACTCTTTTTAGAAGATCTTTTATGGTCCTAAAAAAATAACCCCGCCACATTGTCAAAATGGTCATCATTGAATCGAAAATTTTTAAAATGTTTTAAGAGTAACCAATTATCATAAAAAATTTTATAAGGGTCCAGCTCAGTCGTTCAGTCAGAGCAGCTGTACAACAAACGTAATCCAAACGTTTGGTTTTCTAATTAAAAATTCCCTTTTAGCGTTAAATGTTGTGCTTCGCTTGATTATTAATTTTGTTATAAAATAAAAAAAGTTTCAAAATTTCAAATTCTACTTTTTAAAGCAAAGTAAAAAATTGAGTAACAAATGAATTAATTGTTTTATTAAAGTTATTCCTTTTTTCAGCAATCATTCTCTTTTTTTAAAACTTTAATTTTGCCACGTTATTTACACTAAATAAATTACGCCAAATGTTGATGTTTAGTAAGTTATTTGTTATTCGTTCAATATTTTTTCCTTTTAAATATATCGGCTTAAACAATTAATCGTTGTATTACCATTAGTTCAGCCATAAAACTTGAAAGATTTTTGTCAATCATTACAAAATTTACCTGTTAAAAACTTGATATTTTACTTTTTTGGTTTAACCTGTGAATCATGTCGGCAATAATTATTGGCAGAATTGCATTTTTGGTAACCATATTTAAAAAAAAAAATTTCTTTATATGCTTCAACATTTTACCCGAAAAGAACAAAGAAAAAAAAAATTACAAAATTAAATTGGAACCAAAAATATCCAATTTTGTTAATTTTGTTTTGGCGAAGCCTTTTCTACCTTTCTTGATGGAATTTTTCTTACCGTTTTACGAAATTCATCAAAGATTTTTATTTATTATTTATTTTTATCTTTATAAAAACATTTGCTAGATAATCAAAAAAAAAAAAAATTTATTTTTGACAGTTACTCGTGATATTAATAATAATAATAGTAGTAGATATAATGTAATAGTATTACCCTAAAATCTAATATGTAATATTTAGTAATTTAATAGGATGTTCTAATATGTAATAGTATTCTATAATGTTATTCTAGTTATTTCTATAATTAAATAAATAAATAAATGATAATGAATAATATTTAAATAATAATAATAGTAACAGATAATAATAGATAGTAAAATTATTCCGAAAAAAAAAATTACTTATTATTTATTTTACTTATGTCATAATTGTTTTTGGCTTGTCAAAGGAGAAAAAAAAAAAAAAAAAAAAAAAAAAAAATTTTTTTTTTTTTTCTGTTTCTTTGTTTCAAAAAAACTTGAATTTTTACCTGAAAATTTTCAGGTTTTTTTATATTACTGTACTATGAAATAATTTCTGCCTAAATTAAGAGATTTAATGTTTTACATATTTTTCAAGCCAATTGACTTAAATAAGAACCAAAATATTTATTAAATTTTTATCCGTTTAACTACTTAATGGAAAAAATTAATTAATATACCGGAAAATATTGGATGAAAAGATTTCCTATAATGTCCAGTACCACGGTGATATAATTAAAAACAAGGAAAACTGATAACAATTTTATCTGATAAGATTTTTGTTGTTAAATAATTCACTTTATATAGTAAAACTTGGTTAAATCCTTCTTATTTGGGTTAATATTATCGTATGATAAGCAGGATACGCAGGATAGAATATTCGATTAATTTATTTATATCCAATTTCTTTTCAAGAATATTCCTCTCTTTCATTTATGTTTTATTTAAAGGTATTAGTGAACATTATTTAAAGGTATCATTCGATATTATTTAATGGTATCATTGGATATTATTTAAAGGTATCATTGGATATTATTTAAAGGTATCATTGGGTATTATTTAAAGATATCATTGGATATTATTTAATGGTATCATTGGATATTCAAAAGTAATTCATTTATTAAGTAATTAATAACCGTTATTATTAATAAAGGGAAAGTAACCTAAAAAAAAAAAAATTATTATTATATAATTACATTCATTCATTGTGAAATCAAATCTTCCCCCCTTTTACTTAACATTCCTGATTATATAATAAGTTTATATAATGAAAGAATAAATTTTGGGTAAATCTAAGTGGGCAGTGTTAATAATATATGGATAAAATAGTATTAGTTACTAAATAAAGGATAGGTTTTTTAACATTAAGGGAAATTGGAAGGAAACACAAGTGTTGTTTGTTATGTCTGACATTATTATTACGGAATATTTTACGTACATTTTTTTTCGGGTAAATAAATGTAATTTTTAATCAAAAAATAATAATTAGGAGATCAAAAAGGTTATTTAATATTAAAAAAAATCTTATTTAACCAGTTTCCGAATTCAACTTCTTTATTTTTCATTGTTAATAACATTAGATAAATTGGGTTAGTATTGTTCTTATCGAATAATATTATTTCGTTTACCTTTTTGTTATATATTTTTTTTTGTGTGTGTGTGTGCGATTTTGTGCAATTTTTTTTTTTTTTCTCTCAGATTTTCCTTCAGATTTTCCTCATTGAAGAATTTTTTTATCCTCTGCGGTAAATCATTTTCATTGTGTAAACTAATTAAAGTTTAAACCAATTCAAATTTCCAGGGGACAGCTAATAAAAGCTTTTGTTGGATTATCAAATAAACGTTCTGTTGAATTGTCATGAGTGATTACAAAGCTTTACTCCGATAGACCATTGTATGTCTGTCTTTCTTTACCCATGAGAAAAAAACAAATACTACGGAAAATTAGGGAATTTGCACAGCAAAAAGCGCAGCGACACTTGGTTGGGACGATCGACAAGAATGGTTAAAAATTTTTAAAAAATTGTTGAAAATTTTTTTTTTTTGAAAACAATATTTTTTAAACAACAATATTCAGATATAAATGTTTCTGGAATAATATAATGTATAAAAAGTATTTTTTTTTTTTTTTCTTTTTTTACAAAAAAAATATATAAAAAAAGTATTTACTAGAATTTTCTTAGTTTAGCTAAGAATTTTATTGGCATTCAATAATAAAAAGGTAATGGTTTTAACCAAAAATTAAAAAAGAATGTAAAGAAGAATTAAAAATTTTTTGAAATGTATTAGTAAGCATATATTTTATTATTATGTTTAAAATTTTTTTTTTTTATAATTAATTAAAAGGGCGCCAAAAAAAAAAAAAAACAAGATACGCCCATGTTCCATACTTTAAAGTGTTAATTGACCGCCAAAATACCAAATATATCGGAAAATTTATGATACGACACATATATAATCATTTGATTGGTTCTCCATTGAGAAACGATGATCCGTGATGTTACTTTTGTGATATATATGATATATTGTTGGAGATGATTTTCCGGAAATTTTTCGACATTCCCAATTTTCGCCTATTTACGTTATTTTTACGCCTATGATCATAAAAAAGAAAATCGAAGAAAAAATAAAAATAAAAAAAATATTAGTAATTCGCGAAAAACGTTTATACAAACGTTACTTTTTTCTTTTTATCTTTCTTTTCTTTTCTTTTCTTTTCTTGATATATTACGGAAAATTTTTTTTTTAAAAAAAGTAATTGTTTTTATTTTTAATTCACTCATTCAAATTAAATCAAATTGATTCGAAAAAAGTAAATCAAACAATCAATTAATATCAGAATTCATCAAACTTACGTCCAAATTTAGGAAATTATATTTAATATCGTATAAAGCTGTGCGTTCGTTCGTCAACATTGAAAAAAACATTGAAATCATATTAATTTACTTATCTGAATTTCCATTTTAGTAAAAATGGCTTAAAAATCCAATCCAAATTACTAAAATCCAATCCGAATTCAAATATTGGGTTTAACAATAAGTAATACGAATTACTAAATCATTGGTAAAAAGAATGCCCGTGAAAAAAGAAATTCCCATGTACCCATGATAGTAAATTAAATTATCCATAAAATCACGCTAACCAATATTTAAACAATAAATCCCAACGAGTAATCTGCCGCAGTTACATGTCGTAATTTCGAAAAAAAAAAAACTGAATATGCCATGATTCGCATACACACCACAAGCACATATATATATAAAAATTAATGTTTAATATAACGAATCCGCTGTAATTGTTTTGAAAATATTGTTACAATCATTTTCCTTTAAAAAACTTACACGACATTGTTCAATCTTATCATATCAATAAAGATAATATTAACTCCGCTAATATGAATGTGAAAATTCTTTGAGAAATTTCTTTTTTAATGGCGGTATTGGATCTCCGAAAGAAGAAAAGCAAAATAAGTCACAATGACTTATGATTACGACATTTTGATTTACATTTTCTCTATTCTTTTACTGCGTCTGCTGAAAATAGAATTGGTTTATAGGGATTACTTATTTCGTAATTTAACTGGAATATTCTCAAATTTTGTTATCGATATTTAGTAACAATAATTAATTTGATTCGGAAAATTTTTTTAAAAAAAAGAAAAAAATTATAAGAATTAGGAAAAAGAAAAAAAGTAACATAATAATAATGAATAGGAATGAAACTTCGGAACTGTTGTCGAACCGGTACAATAAAAATTATTCAGGAGTCTTTTTTTTTTTTTTCATGCTTTTTTACTCCATGTTTTTATTTCTATTTAAAAATTAGACCTAAAAAAAAAAAAAAAAATGGTTTTTATTTCCTAAAAGAATTAACTTTAATCCGTCAAAATCCGCCAAAAAAAGAAAAAGCTTTTATCTAATTTCTGTTAATTTAATAGTCGCAGTATTTGATTGCTCGATTTAATTTTACCATTGTTGTTTTTTAATAATGTTTTTGTTCTCTTTAATTAATTTACAGAAAAAGCAAATTGATTTACACAAAAGCAAGAAAGCAACAAAAGTATAAGAATGAAAAGAAAAAGAAAAGAAAAAGAAATGAGGAGAAGAACAAGAAGAAATAGAATAATAATAATAATAATAATAGTAAAATACTATAGGATATTTCTCATTCAAAAAGAGCGATTATAATAATCGTATAAAAAAAAAAAAAAAATGAATTATTTTATTTTATCATTTGCATTATAAAATTGCCCATTTTGAACATTTAGAGTTTTTTTTGAGTGATGTCATGACATTGTGTTTTATTGTCGTATATAAATAAATAGTACAATAAAAAAAAATTTTTTTTTTTTTTTTACTATAATAAACGTGATAAAAATGATAAAAGATTTTTAATTTACTTTTTATATGTTGTGATAACTTGAGATTTTTTAATATAAATAAATAAATAATCGACAATTGTATCTTTTTTATATTGTTATATTGTAAAAAAATTTTATAAAAAAACGTGAAATTTTAGATTTTTTTTTTTAAAAAAATTTTTTTCTACAACAGAAAAAAAAAAAAAAAAATTTTTTTTTTTTAATCTTTATAGCTTTTTTTATTGTAAAAAAAAAATAAATTAATTAATTTTTAGATCATAAACGACTCAAATATATTAATTATATTAAAAAAAAATTAATATATAATTAGTTTAAACCCATTACTTCATACTAAAAAAATTCAATATAAATAGAGCTTTTAAACAACCCTCCCCTTTTTTTGTATTTTTTTTTTTTTTTAAAAAAAAAAACCATAAAATGTTTTATCAGACACAATATTTATCCCCAACTGAACAATATCAACAAGAGGAGCAACAACGTAGAGAATTAGAACAACTTCTTAAACAACAACTTATTCATCAATCACTTTTATTATCAACTCCTCCTCCTTCTCCAATGTCCGCAACGTTAGGTCATCCAAATCGTTCATGTGCGAGTTGTAAGAAGAGAAAAGTTAAATGTGATAGAAAAACTCCTTCTTGCACAGCTTGTTTAAAGTCAAAACATAGATGTCAATATACGAGTTATTCCCCTCCAGTATTTAACGAAGAACCACAACAATCTAATGAAGATGAGGAAATCAAAGCCTTAAAACAAAAAATCGAAGAATTAGATAATGCGGCTCGATTAAGGTGGGAACATTTCCAAAAAGTGATGTCCACTTATCAACCTCAAATGCCAACTAAGGTAAATTTAACTTTTATTAATGACTTGATTAAATTGTTTGGATTCTTTACTTACCTTTCACATTATTGTCTCTTTTATAGGATGAATTCGCAAATCCTTCAGCTCCTTACTTCGTTGAGGATGAAGACGTTTATAATTTGAATCTTAATAATCCTGTAATTCCCACATCTACTGGATCACAATTTTTGCAAAGTCCACCTCAATCATTACAATTATCCCCGCAACATCAATATCAAGTTCCACCACCACCACAACAACCATCAGTTTCTTATATGTTACCACAACAACAATATCAACGTTCTCCAAATTCAGCGGGAACTTCACCTTTCATTCAAACTCAAAACATTGCTATGTCATCAGGAAATTATTCCCCTTATATGAGTGGAACCATCGTTTTAAATTACAATTTGAATGCTATGAGATCTTTCTTAGGTAGACAAATTGCACCACTCCTTCAATCTATGACATCAGGTCAAGGTCCACAGGTTCCAGTTAACGGTTTTACTGATGTTGTTCAATTACAAAATTGGTTAAGAGATAGATTTTTGAGTCAAGAATGGACGGAAGAAATGGAATCTTATAGCGTTGTAGATCCAGACGAAAGATTTGAATTAAGACCTATAATTGAAGAACCTAATCAACAACATTTCTGTGTAAGACAAAAATTTGAAGTCATACTTCATCGTGCTGATTTTGTTTCCTCTCCAACAAGTGTACATGGAAGTGATTTCCAAACTTATGATTATGATGATAAACATAGCATGGAAATGGAAAATCTTACGACTTATAGCGAAACTGGAAGTAATCGAAGCAGTGTTGCAGATTTTGATCCAACAGACGTTTTCTTAAATAAAATTTATGGATTTGTAAGAAGATTCATAAGGAACCTTCCTTGGTTACGAGAAAACTTTTTGGCAAACTGGAGAAGATCAATGGATCTCAACGAAGGAATCTTTTCAGATGGAGTCTTTTCAGATGTAGTCGTCGAAGTACGAAAAATCTCTTCATATAATCCTTATCAAGATCTTAAACTCGTTCAAAATAATGAAGAATTAATTAAAGGACGTTTATTCTTCTGAATGATTTTACTGCGGTAACTGCGGGAATTAGTTAATTTTCACGCATATATATATTATTAAAAAAAAAAAAAAAAAAAAAATTAATATAATGTATATAATATATGTGTACGCAGACTAATTAATAATAATATACTCACTTCTATAAATCATGGTCTGAACGAAAGCATTTAATTAATTGGATATATTATAATCTCATCATTTTATTTCAACATCTTCACCTATATTATTTATTACAACATTACGAATATTAGTTAATTGCCAATCCCGCAGTTGGCATAACGGAAGTGATATAGATTAGCGGGTTTTTTTTCTTTTATCAAGAAACATTTTTTTTTTTAGAGGACAACATATTATTATTATCTTTCGGCATTACCACATAGAATTTTCATCGATGTAAATAGCGAATATTTAAAATTAGCGTTTTCTTTTTTCAATCGCATCCATTTCGAAAAAGTATAATTATAAAGGCAAAACATATAATTATTTTTTTTTCTATTCATTGTATATATAAATATTTAAACAATATTAAAAAAAAAAAAAATTGGCATTAACTAACAAACGAAAAGACGTGTTAAAATTTGAATATTTTTTTAACGGCATGTCTTCGGCGGGAAAATTAATTCGGAAGTTATCAAAGAAAAAATTTTTTATGGTTTAATATGGATGAATATTAAGATTTTTTTTTTAAAAAAATAAGTTTTTTTTTTGTTATATGATTAATATGAAAAAAAAAAAAAAATAAAAAAAAATAAATAAAAAAAAAAGTCTAAAATTGATAAATAAAAATGTATTGTATCTGATATATAACACACAAAGTTGTTTATAAAATTTCTTGCTTGAGTTATACGTTTTTTTAATCATGTATGGCTAGAGGGATTTGAACCTCACATATTATCAAGTTTTTTTTTTTCCTTTTCTTTCTTTTTTTTTTATTTTGTACTGTATATACATATACGTACAATACGTATAAAGTTTAATTTTTTTTACAAGTTTTTTTTTCAGTTTTTTTTTCTTGGTTTATTTTTTTTTTTTTACTTGTTTTTATTATTAGTATTATTAGTATTTTTTTTTTTTTTTTGCTCCTTTTTACAACTTTGTTTTTTTTGCTCTTTTTTACAGCTTTGTTTTTTTTGTTCTTATTTACAACTTTGGTTTTTTTTTGCTCTTTTTTACAACTTTGTTTTTTTTTTTGAAAAAAAAAAAATATAAATAATAAAAATGAGAAAAAAAAAAAAAAAAAAAAAATAAATAAAAAAAATGATGAGGAATTTTATCGTAAATGAGACTTTACACAACTTTTTTACGAGCTTTTTATATAAGACTTGAACCTTTTTTTAGATATTTTTTTTTTTTTTTTGGTGTAGCCCTTGAATGGCCCAAAGTTGTCTTTTACATTAAAAAAAATTTTTTTTTTTTTTTTACCACGAGAAAAAATAGAAACATACAAGTAATGAATAATTAATTATTAACCTTTTCTCGGCATTCGCCGAAATACAAACCGAAAAAAAAAAACAAACCCAAAAGAATGTTGATGAAATTGCGCGAACTTTTTTTAAATCAAAATCTTTTATAAATAATATATATTATTTTATTATTTAGGTGATTATTCAATCGTAATTTCTTCTAATGTTTTTTTTTAATCTTTTATACAAAAAAGAAAAAGAATTTCAAAACTTACACGAAAAAAAAAATAGAAGAATTTATATACATAAAAAAGCGGTTAGACTTCATGCAAGCCAAAAAAATTACAAAAACCACGAAATTGGTAATCTTATAGAATTTATAGAATTTAAAACTCGAAAAAAAAAACCTTAAAATAAAATAAAATAAAATAAAAAAATTTTTTTTTTTTTTAAGTTGCTTTATAATAAAATATTTTGCATTCAATTGAGATTAAACTAAACCCAAATAAATTACGTGTCTAATTTAAAAGTAAGCGCGCTTTTACAGAATTTTCCGAATAATGTAACACACCATTTTAAATACAATAAATAAATTGTTCTATTGAAGTTTGCATTTTAACAATATTAGAACATAACAAGAGAACAAAAACAATCGATTTTTTCCCGAGTCAAAAACACAAAGTATCGCTCCTGTCATACCAATCGATCAAATCTGTACAACGGACTCTTTTCTATGCATATCAATTTATCCTTTTCGCGTACTATTAATTATTTTTATTTGGTTTAGCATCATTTCTTTTTTTTTATTTTCGGATTTTTTTTTTGTATCTTCAACAGTAAATTCTTTGATCGCTTTTTACATTTACTTTAAGAGAAATAATAATCATTCCATTTCAAATATCCTTGCATATATTATTTATCAAATTAAAATCACGTCAAAATCTTACATTTTTTCATTTAATCATTTTGTTAATAGGATCCTTCATTATAAAAGATTTCCTTTATTAATTTTCTATTTTTAGTTCTTTTTTATCCCTTTTTTTATTTATAATGAAATTAAATGGTTAATGTACGATTATTTTCGATCGAACGTTATACATATTGTACAACATTGTATTGGCTGAAAAAGGACTATTAAAAATATGTGTTATCATTGTATTTTATTCTTAATAAATATAAATTATAATTATTATTATTTTACCACTTTTACAAACAATGCGAAGATTTCATTCATCAGAGTAGATGTCACGTGCAAGGGTCCGCAGTCTTATTGATTCGACGTAAAAAAAAACTTTTCAGATTTTGATTGGTTAAAAATGTAATGCTTTATTCTAAATTTGGGTCAACAATGATTTATTGGATTGGTTTAAATGAAAAACAACTTCATAATCTTTAAGTAAATATTTTGTTCATCTATTTTATTGAAAAGAACTTATTATTTTTGGTATTTCGGCAATAATTTTAATCCGATGCATGATTATTCGGAATTCCGGATAAATCAATATGCCATGAAATGAGTCATTACGCTGAGTCAAAACAAGTCAACTGGAATAATGGTATTTCCTTAAATCCGAACCAATCACGTGCGTTGAGTTGCGGCGATATTTTTATATCACAAGTTAACATCTGATTTTTATGTGGCAAGAGGTAATCAAATCGATTTTCAACCTAAATAATCCAAGAAAATTTGAAAAAAAAAAAAAAAAAATGAATTGACGTTTTTGTTCTAACAATAGGAGGAGGATCATTTGATTGTAAAAAAAAAATAGAGAAAGTATTTTCACATTTTTCGAACACATCGATAATCCTTTGTGGCGCCACATATGATTCATTTTATTGACTAAAAAGGATTAGCAATGTAGCGTTGCGCCACAATGACTCATTTTACCTACTAAAATAGATGCACGCAGTAAAACAGGTAATTAGTAATGTTGCGCCACAGTTACACAATTGAAAACGATCCTGTCACAGTTACACAATTCAAATTCCTCAATTCCAATTTTGATTCTTTCATATAAAAAAACTCCGATGCCTAACAAAGCAAAGATCATCACATTAAATCAAAAGGTGGTTCGAGCATATTTTTCTCAATGATCAAATTGCTAATTTTGATTTACTTAAGTTGCTAAAAGTAGATCATGGCAATAAGCCCATTATAAGAATGTTTTTTTTTTATGAGGATAAGATATACCGTAAAGAGAAATTACATTGAAAATGATTTTATATACCATTAAAGGAATAAGATCCTTAGTTACTTTCGTTAAACGTCCGAAAATCTTACATCTTTTTATCATCATCATTTTGTTTTCCTAAAAATATTGCATCATGTAATGATTGATTAATTCTATTATCTAAATGTTAGTAGACGTGGCGAGCATATGGTGGATCTTTTTCATGACCTTATTTGATTATAATATACGAGAATCAAAATTAAATATCGGAATATATAAAATTTGTAAATTAAAAGAAAAAATAGAAAGAAAAATTAAAAATAAATAAATAAATGAATAAACAAATAAATGAATAATAAATGAATAATAATTTTTATTTTATCAATCACACTTTCTAATGTAAGAAGAAAAAAGACAAAATTTTACGACAGAATTGATTTCCTATTAAAGAAAAAATATCTTTCACAATTAAGAGATATTATTTATATCACAGAAAAAAAAAATTACTTTTCGCAAAAAGTGATATACGCGTGTAACTGCAAATATGCGGGGGGAAATAAGATTTGCGTATCAAAAAAATTTTTTTTTTTTTTTTTTTCAAATCGATGTTTTTTAATTTTTTTAATGAAAATCAGGGTTATCTGTTATACGATTATAAATTATGATCCATTTTAAGAAAACAATTAAAAAAATTACGTATTAAATATACTAAAAATATAGATTCACATGCTTTTCATATTAATTAAAAATATTAAACAAGATTATTGATTATTTTTTTTTTCTTTAAATTTCATCTTATATCACAATCTCACGAAATTATGAAAAACGATGATTACCACATGTTATTAATACAAACTTAGTAATCATATAATCCTTTTATCGAAAGAAAAGTCTCGCGTGGAAATTTGTAATTTACTTTGCTTTTCGATTTCTTAGATCATAAACAAAACGAAGTAAATGAAACAAACAGAATATTTTGCATTAACAACCAAAATAATCTATATTTATCGTTTTTAGATTACAAAAAATGCTTGTCGTGATATGTGGCATCCTGATACCGTAAAATTTTACGAACTTACTCCGTTCGCCGGATATGTCAAGAAAAATAAGATGGGACGCCCACCCCACAGCAAAAGAAGAGGTTCAGACCTAAATTTTTTTTTTTTTTTTTTTTTTTTGATTTTATTATATCTGTAATTTTTAGCAAAATTGGTGCATAATTATCATATAAACTTAAAAATTTTTTTTTGGTGCCAAGCCTCTTTTTTTACTGTGGACGTCCCAAGCTTATTACTCTTAATTTAATTACACTATTATCTCAATATATGTTATCGGACATGTATTTTTCATAATATACGAAACAAAGAGGAGTTGATATATGTATTTGATAAAGATTGATATATTCAAGGAATTAAAGAGCATCTCTCCTAAAACATGTGAACAATAAAATTTCATTCATTTGTTAACCGAATATATCGTATATCATAGCACTGCCTTTTCCATAGTAATATATCGGGTATGAAATGTGGTTAAAAAATCTTAATTCTGGGCTAATTCTGGTCAACTTTTCCATATTCCATACAGGATACTCACGGGTATAATTCAATTTTTAAATCGTTGAAATTGATACAGATCGCGGTATCTTAGGTATATATAGTTGTTTAATCTTTTCTTCTTTTCTAACTTGTATTATTTGTTATAATTTTTTCATACATTTTGCTGTTACTATAAATTTAAAACAGCATAAGTCTGTCTCTACAAAAAAAGGTATGTATAACTTTCAAAAACCTAATATTCCTGATACTAGATGCCATTCTTTTGATTTATCTCTTTAGAAGTCAATTGAACATAAACTTTATCTCAAAGTAGAAAGTATGTACTTTAAAAAAATACCGAAAATACGAGCAAAAAAAAAAATAAATAAAAATAAAAATAAAAATTCTGCAAAGCAGACATTTATATATTATTTTCTTAGTGCAATTTTTTATTAGTTCAATTTATTCTATCATTAAAATTTAAATATTACATATTTTTATCTTTAAAAAATTTTCAAGAGGATGAATAAAAATTTGCTTTTTGTGTCGTTGATTATAAAATTCTTGGAGAAGGGAAATTTGTTAATCCATCAAATGGAACAAAATGATCATATTCTTCAATATCGACTCTACCTTTACTTTTTTGATTTTAATGGCTGAATTGGTTACATTCGGAACACCTGGTTGGCTTTTAACCCTGTAATGGGTTAAAATGATTAATGATGCTAAAGAATCCATAACACAAAGAAAATTGGACTCCAAGCTCAAATAGCACTACCATCTTGAAATATATTTTTATTTCTGTAATTTGTTGCGCCGTGTTCGCAATTATAGCGGTTTACAATTCCACTATGACAATTTGTAACGGCTGTGTCATTAAAGCCTAACACATTCCAATCAAATATAAGAGCGGGCATTTCGTTGTCGTCGTCTATTTCGAGTAGAACAAGACTGACAATATCTGGATTATTTTTAAAAATGGCGGAGATTTCCTGGGGCTAAATGTATAAATTCAGAATGTAAATAAAAAAAAACAATTATTTATAATAATATAATGGAAATAATTTAACTGTTACTTACCTACACCGCTCTTTTTTTTCGAGTTTTCTAAGACTTGTAGTTTTGCACTATAGATCAATGTATAGATGTGAGAAGTGAGAACGGTCAAGACTAAAATACCTTCATGATTAATTGTTCTGAAAATAATCGACATATTTAATCAAATTAATTTTTTAATCAATATCTCCTGAATTAGGGGTTTATATAATAACGTCTTTATTATTGTTAACTAGTTTCCTTGTTTCACAAAGTAGCGAATGATAGAAAAACTAATCGGGATCGTTTTTGAGATCTAAGCCTGAATAATAGTTAAAACATAAATACCAAAAATAATCTTAATGCTCAAAATCTTTCCAACTACTTTCTTTTTTTTTTTTTAGTAAAATTTCTGAGACTTTTTTGCCACTGCTTAAAATATCAATCCGTCCATCAAATGTAAATTTATTATGATCGAGAATCTCACCCTCTGAATCATCAACTTCGTTAGCTTTGTCGATAGAGCTATCAGAATCATAACTAAAATCTATGGACTCCCTTTCCTTTTACGATCAATAGTGATGAGATCCTCAACGATATTCTCATTATCACTGCTGTGATGGTATGTTCTTGCAAATTTTTTGACTGCATCAGAAATAAAGGTTAAAAATTTCAAATCACAAATAGAGTAAAAAACGCTACCTTGATCTAAGAACTACGTTCTCGTAATACCTCATTAAGTGGAATTCTGAACACTTCCTCGAGTATCGATTTTTAACGCATATGAGATATAGGTGTTATTACTGATCTTTTTTCGAGGAAACTATTTTCACAAAGAAAAAAATTTCAATCTGTAGGCTAGTACACATAAAAAATAACATTTTTACATATAGAAAATTAGCACATAAATGGTTTATTTTTTTTTTTTTTTTTGATGCACTGCGAAACTGTTTTGGTAAAAAAATGGAAATATATGATGCTATGATATCAAAAAGGGAGGAAGTACGCGAATCATAGGCCATTTAAGCATCAAGTTATTTCTGAATAATTTCTGTAATTTAATTTATTTCTATCATTAACATTAATTTTTCAAGCTTTAATAATCTATCCTCACACATACGTACAATATTTTGGATGTCTATACTCTATAAACTCTATAAACTCTATATCACTTGTTTCACTTTACACCCCCATAGACTATGTAAAATGTTTAAGTTTCATAAGAGAATTTTTCCGTGATGAGTTAATTTCGAGCCTATAGCACCAGAGAATAAAATTAAGAATATTTCCATAATTTTAGTTAATACTTCACTAATCGTCTAATCCACTTCATTCACCATTACCATTATATTTAAATTCCAAATATTTGAAAAAATTGTTGTTTAACCTACTGCGCCAAATGGTTGGATAAAAAGACAAGTATCTGCGCTGATTTGAAAATCACGATAAGTAGTAATATGTCCGTTTTATTTTGGGATATCTGTAAAGACAGGAAAATCGATTAATATCGTGATTATATGTTTCAAGAAAGCTAGCCGAACAATAACACTAATATACCTTATTATTATCCTGTAAGTTTTATCAGTCTCACTTAATTTTGCTTATATTTGCGCAAGGCAGATAAATGATTTACTAACTGTCCGATTTTTAGAATAAATCTTCGAAGACTCATCACGAAAATCAGATCTTAAATTTATAATAGACATTAAAATCGTGTCCAACTTGAGTATATGCGGGAAGTTCGAGAATAAATTAAATAGTGCAATAATTGTCACGATACAACACCATATACAATACCCTTTAAATTTAACAACAATCACGCGTCTACTAAGATTCTTACACCCTGCTCTCATTATAAATATTCCTTGCGTGCATGGTGATCTATCCTGGTGGTTCATCTTTAAAGAATTGTATATATATAATTAGAAACAGATTTGCTAATTTGAAAGAGTAGCATAGTTTAAATAAAATAAAAACAAATGTTATACTGTTTATAAAGTAAAATCATTTTAACTGATTTTTATTGGTTATGATTTTTTTAAAAAAATATAAAATAATAAAAAATATGAACATTACTAGTATATTTTATCTCAACTTTTCTCTTACTATATAATTTATAGTTACCAGTTTCTTGATAAAAAGAAAAAATAAGATAAAAATAAAAAAAATATTGAAAATATATAGACAAATTTCCTGATTCACGGTATATACAATATGATAACATAGTAAATGAATATTAATACAAATGTTACTAAATTTGATTGTTTTCTTCATCATAAATATTCCCATAAATTTCTTTTAAAATGAAATAAGAAACATCACTATCACCCCAATAACCAAGATGTACAGTAATAGCAGTAATATAGCTAACATTTAATATACCTTCTTGTAAACAATAATCAATTCTACCTGTAGAATTTAAACTTTTAATTTTATCAGCTCCATTTAATTCTTCAAATGATGGTGCTGATTTATCAGTGGGAGAATTAACAACTAAATTTTCACTAGAATTTAGTTTGGTATTAATTATGTTTACTTGTCTTTCATTACCGCCAGCTGAATCTAATGATTTTCTTGAAACTTCCATTGACCCAGATCTTGAATTTGTTGCAGACGATGAACTACTTGATGTTGTTGTTGATTTTTTTCGTTTAGAAAAAACTGATGATAATATGTTTGTGATTCCTATTGTAGCTCCTTTAAGTCCACCTTTATGATACGGCATTAATGCTGGCTTTAAAGATATTGCATGTTTACGTGATATAAGAGGTTCTTTTAATTTAAAAAGAAAATTAGCGTCACATTAATATAAGATATTGAGGAATAATTTAATTGAATATACCTATTCTATATGCAATTGGATCTGCTCTATGAAATATATTATAGAGATTCTTAACAGCAGGATAACAATAAGGAATTGGTGTTGCAAATTTGGATTCTTTTTTATTGGCTCCAGTATCAATCAAATATTTTCTAGAACCAATTTTAAGTCCTTTAAGCATTAAGAATAAACCAATAGGCGATCCTGCTGCGAAGAAATTCCAAACAGGGAAATCCAATTTAACAATATCTTCCCGAATTCCCTCTCCTCCTTCTTCTTCATCACTACTTTTCTGTTGATCAAATATTCCAAATACGGCATTTGATAAGTTAAATAATGGTGGTTGATGACATAAAACATCAAATGCTATTATCGATCCAAGAGAATGCCCGTATATAGATACTTTTCCGCCTATTTTTTTAAATTTTGGATTATGTTTTATAAACAAATTATATACTCTATTTACTTCTTCTGTTACTGTTCGTACAATTAGCTGTCTATATTTTGGTGTCATATATAATAACACTATATAGAGAAGTTTTTTTTTTTAAAAAAAAAAAAAAAAATTAGAAAAAAATACAATATTATAACGATATCAAGTTCATTTTAAGAATTAACTTTTACCATCCATTAACACGTCAGAAATCAAAATTCTTAAACCTGGAACACCATCCAATGTAATTTCGTCAAGTGCACACTCTCCTTCCAGATCTTGTACATCTTCATCTTCTGACGCCATTCCAAACTTTTTTTTTTTTAAAAAAAAAGTACTTCTTTACTAAATGGAATTTTTAATTTGTAAAATAAAAATATTAAGTTACCTTGATATCTTGTCTCCAATGGACAGGAAGTACTTGGATTCCGTTGCCATATTGGGAATCTTTTTTCATGGTAAAGTTTGGGGGAAGTCTGCTTTTACATTCTGGTGGTGGATTATTAGAATATACGTCCTTTAAGGTTTTTCTAAGAGTATTCACATCTTCATGATTTAAAAATTTTTTGGAATTTGAAATCAATAATTATTTCATAAAAAACTGATTATGTAATAATTCGAAATACCATGGACGAAATTCGTATATCCAGCTCGTTCACTCAATTTTTGTCCAACACTAAATAATTACAATATATTGACACCATAAAAAAAGAAAGTAAGGAAAGTAAAACATAAACTATTCAGTATTTACCCGTGAATAACTAGAATTAAATGATCAATTTCTCTAATCTCATCGCTTTCTTCATTATCATAATCTTCAGTTTCTTGTAATTGTTGCTTTCTTTCCAATGCTCTCTTTCTCGCTTCAGGTGTTTGATCTCTATCAAGAGAAGAAGAATATTCTTCTCTACGCTTAACTTTATCTTTGCTTTTATCAACTTTTGTAATAAATTTCTCTGCTTCTTCATATCCTCTAATTAATCTTAATCCTCCTAAATTTTCACCACTAGTAAATGTTGAAAAAATCGATCTTGATAATTTTCCTGTAATACCATCTCTTTAAATATAAAAAAAATTTTTTTTTTTTAATCTAAAATTAAGTTTACAATTGAATTTTATAAATTTAAAAACTTACGATATTAACCATGCAGTTGTTGGTGTAGAATAAATTACATGTTTTGATTCTAACCTCCCAGTTAAATCCCATCTTTTCTCAGGACCTGGTATAACTTTAAAATTTCCATCGGGTCCTACAACTTCTACAGGTGGTTCCCATGCTTTATTTTTTCTATCATAAATTAAATTTGCATTTATTTACTATATAATTGGAAAAAAGAAAAGACAAATCTATTATTACTTACATATATCCTTGTTCTATTTGTAATGCTAAACTTTCATCACAGGGAATAATTTTACTTGATTCATTCTGATAAAACCACGTTGCGCGTACTACCGGATAGACAGGGCCAGACCAGTAAACCTATTATTAAAATTTCAATTTAATTTATTTAATTTAATTAGCGAATTTTATTTAATTTATTACATACTGGACTAATCTCTCGGTCTTCGATATAAACTTCAAACAAAAAATCTTCATTCACTAATATTTCCTTGTCAGTTTGACCAGATTTAAACGCTCTTTCTAATGCTTTAGAATCGCGTTTAGAAAACGGTATCCATTCAACTGGATCTTTATCTTCATCTTGTTCATTCTTATTTGGATCAAATATCGGAACATCAACCGCATGAAACCTACAGTATATAAATTTTCAAGAATTAGATCAAAGATGAACTTAATGAAACCACAATTGATATCATTCCATTACCATCGAGCCGTTATTTTAGGATAATATGGGGAATCACAAATTAATTCCGGTACCTTTTCCGGAGCTTTTTCAGGTTCATTGTCCATTTCAAAGTAAAAAAAATTTTTTTTTTTTTAGACCAATATTAAAAAGAACGAGTGTTAAAAATCGTAGAATCAAGGGTAATCTGTTTATAAATATATAAGCTGATGTTTACACACCTTCTATAACTGGAAAAGTATTGGTGTCACATGGTAAGCCAAAAAAGTAAAATGGTGTGATGACATTGTCATAGCCTAGCCTCATGATGTTAAACGGTCCGTTCCTGCCGTCCTGATCCGGAGGACCGGACTACAGTCCGGATCGATCAGTACTATGGGACCGCAGTCATATTTCGGCCTTACATAATAAGTTGGTTCTATTTTTTAACAATTAATTTTTTTTTAGGTATCAGATCTAGGAATCAAATATGTTTAACTGCAAAATAATTGGATCGTGGATTATAGGCGTCATAATGGCACAAAGACTACGTATTTTAAGTTTGTCTCAAGTCAAATACAAGACACGACTCCCTAGCAACTGCCATGACAATATTCTTCTCCATTCAGCACAAGGCAAACTCAAAAACCTGTGGAGAAATCAAGTAGGCACGCAAATAACAGAATTTCTAGTTCCGGCCAGATGCGACTTTATTCTACGATTCATGACGTAAGTGTCCACATGCTTTTATTTGAAGTTCAGTCATTAACAGAGTTTCAAAGGTTTAGTAAAAAAATTTTATAAGGATTATGGAAAGAATAGGTGATTATTCATAATTAATTTGTGTTAAAGATTGATAAAATTTGAATTAAATGCGTTGCAAAGCATGTTATCAGAATCTTCTTAAGTAAAAAAGAGTAGAACCTTGAATCTAGATAGATACAGTATTGCTCACCGTTTATATGTAATCTTTACGTTTGGCTGCAATAAACAGTCTACGAAAAAATCCTCTGTATCAACACATCCGATTATTAGATAGTTGGTTCCATGGGTGTTCCATTATTCGTATTTCTGTTTGGTTAGATTGAATCAAAATCGAAAAGGAATTCTAAATTATTTTTTACATCTGATATCTGATTCAAAATAATTTCAACGTTTGCTGAAAAATAGAGCACAAATTCACTTGATCCAATAAGTCATTGGAGCTAAAGTGAAATTTTTTATTATGTAAACAATTTGAATTAGTTTACAATCCAAAATAAACTACAGTCAACTCTCCATAAGTGCACCCCTTCGGGACCAGGCACAAGTGTGGATTTAGAGAGGGTGTGTGAATTTGTAGATTTAATACATAAGTTGTTTAATGAAATAATTTTTTTATTATTAAATTACAAAATTAATAATTATCTATAGTAGTCTATTTTTTGTATAATTGACAAGGAATTTCATTATTATTTGACAATTGTTGCGATTAGTAAGTTATTTTAACTGTAATAGTAAAAAAAAAAAATCAAAAAAATAACTGCTCAGGTCACACAAAAATCATGTGTGTGCATTTGTAGGAAATTGTTTTAATGATCGGTAATGTGAAGCGGCGACCGATTAGTAATGCAATAATACTGACTTTAATTTCTAATCATCTGAATGATAACGAAAAATAAATATAAAAGGCTTATCGCAATTAAATGGTGAACTCGTTTAGGGAGAATATTATTAATGAAAAACAATTTTCTAGGATAAATTGACAAACTATTTGACCTTGCGATTTAAAATTTCAACAAATCAGCTCTTCCTGTCATTTATGATTTATCATAAAGAGACCATTAGTTAATAAATTGGTAAAAATTCAAAATATCGGCCCTCAGAAATACATAAAAATTGGACGTGGACAAATTTTAATAGATTGTACAATTTATTAATATACAGATGTGTAGATATTATACGAGGGCTTTGAGGCTAGAGAATAAATTGAGAGTATTACCTGAATAGTCATATATTGATTATATTATATGCCGAAAATACTTAACAAAGGTCAATACGCAAACACTTTAATTATATAAGAGAAATTCGAAAAAAAATGAATTATAGTAAATAAATAATTCAGAATCAGTCAGCGTTGGGAGCCAATTTTTTTTAATTCTTTTAATATTTCCTCAATTCTTCTTCTTTTTTTATCTTCATCTAGAAGTGCTTCCAATTCCTCATCACTAAGCTCCTTACTTAATTCGATCTTTGCCGTTTCATCATTGTCACTTTTATAGACATTTAATAAACCATATAAGTTTCTTTTGCCAACTTTAGCCTTAGCCGAATTGAGTGATTTCTCCAAAGAGTATAATTCTGAGTATAATAGATTTTGGTACGAAAGTTCTTCGACTTGAGCTGTAAGTTCCCCCAATTTTTGCTGAAAATGCTCTTCATTTCCCCGAAATGTTTTTAATAATTCCTTTTTCAAACCAATTTTCTCTTTTTGAAGTTGTCTTCCCTTTTTGTAATTATCATTTAATATCTGACGTGAAATTTCTTCTTTTTCCTTTTCTTCTTCATGAATTATTATTTGAGGACTCGGTGTTCTTTTTTCCATCTATTTTCCTTTCTTCTGTTACGCATTTCTTGAATTTTTAGACGCTTATCGAATAAAATTTTCTTCTTGTCAGTAACCTCTTTTAGTTCTTTTTCATTCTTGCGTAATTTTTCCTCAATTGATCTACTTTCTTCGGTTTTTTCAGCTAGTTCTTTTTCCAAGAGCTTTAATTTTTCAGCTAATTCGTTTAAATTAACAGAAGGAATTGGTCCCAATAACCTCTCTCTTTCTTTCCTTAAATGATTAATTTGCTCTTGTAAGATTTCTACCTCTTGAATTAATTGGGATCTTCTTTTTAATAACTCATCTTCCTGTTTTTCCAGTTCTTCCAATTGAATTTCTTCTTGCTTCAGTAAACTTTCTAGATTCCGTTCAAAATTATCAAATGAATTAAATAATACCTGCCATCTTTGACCAGTTTTAGTTTCTCTATTTGGTTCCAACAATTGCTTTAGACAGTTAAATTTATTTCTTAGATTATTACCGGCATTTTCTAAATCACTCTCCAGCCATGACAACATTTTTTCTTTATAGAAAAGGGCGCATGCATCAACTGAATCAAGAATAGTACCTGTAAGTTCTGCTGTTACTCTTGCTGTTAATTCTATTAATCTTTCTTTATCATCTATTTTTGATTCTAATCTTCTATTAAAAGTATTTGTTTCACTTTCTTTTAATTTTGTCGTTTTTTGTAATTCTCTATCACTTTCTTCAAATAAATTAATAATATCATTATCTACCCCCACCATTTCTTCTAACATTCTAATTTCTTCTTTTAACTCTTTAACTATTTCTCCATGTTCTTGATTTAACCCTCTTAAATTTTTTTCTAAATATGCTATTTCATTTTCTAACCTTTTTCTGTCCTCTTCTTCTTGATTGATTAGTTCTAATTTAATCCTAGGTGTTTCCACATGTTCCCTCATTTCATTTTCCAATTTCTCCAACTGAATTATTTTATCAGTTATCTCTTTGTAACTAGGTTTTTGAAAAGCTTTTAGAAAATCTTCAGCAGCCAAATATTCGTTTTCCAGTAAATTTTCTATTTTTTCTTTTGGCCCCGGCCCCAATATTATTTTATTACTTCTGAAAGAAGGTTTATTTTCCTCTCGTAAGCTTCTAAATCAACTGCTTTTTTCTTACCAACAACTACGTCGAATACTTCTGTTCCTTTTCCAATTACACTATTACTGGAAAAACCTATTGGTATTGGTGGAGTAATCATCCCTAAAGTTGAAGGCAAACTTTTAGAGAGCATAATTGTAGCTTTTATTATTACATTTTCTATTTATTTCTTGTTTTGTTTTTTTCTTTTGGTAATGACATTGTAATATTATATTCTTAACAGTCAAGAGACTAATAGATATTGTTAAACGCGAAATTTTTTTCATGGTTAAAAATCTTTGTGCACCAAATGAGAAAAAATAATAATTGATCTTAATCGTTTGATCTTTTGTTTATCCGCAGATCTGCATAATCGATTAAACCACCCCAGTCGCACCGAAAAAATTTCGTAGTCACGTGATATTTGGCCCGCATTACGGAATTATGCACTAACACGTGAAAGTGTCCGGTGACGACAATTAAATTTTGAATAAATATGATGAAAACAGCGGAGGGGTGTGACAGGACCCCGGATAATTATAATAAAGGTCACATCCGCAGTACTAATTAAAAATCCAATGAAATATACATAAATTTTGCCATATAAATATACAATCATATGACCTTCTATTGTATTACAAATATCCACTTTTATCATATAACCTCAGTAAATTTTAATGAAAAAAAAAGATTTTGTATTAAAAAATATGGATTATATTATTTTTAAACTGAAATTAGCAAGAATTTCTCTATTAGATTTAATTTTATAATTTATAATTTTATAACTGTTATAATCTCTGCAGAATATGCATTACTTGTATTACTTTCAAAATTATTTAATAAAGACCAAATAATTTTTTTAAAAAGATTATATTTATGATTTACTACATAAAGTAATCCTTTGCTAATATTTAATTCTTTTTACATTATATTACTTCTTTTATTGTTAGAATTCTTAAATAAAAGAATAAAAGTTATAAAGATCTGCCATTCATAAACATTTAATAAAAATAAAAATAAAAAAGCGTTAGTTACATTCTTAAATCAAATTGTTAAGAAAAACATCTTTCTTTTCAAAGTTATGTCAGAAAATTTAAATCCAATCCTACAAAATAGGCAAAAAAAAATGTTAGTAATGTTCTCAAATAAAATTATTAAAGAACATCTTTTTCTTTATCATCCATTAAAAAAATTGCCCTTTTAAATTTTACCTATTATTCTCTTTTCGAATTTATTTCTAAGTCAAGAAATCCAAATTTGTTCCTACAAAAAAGAAACAAAAAAGAATATTGGTAACATTCTTAAACCAAATTATTAAAGAACATCCTTCCCTTTATCACCTATTAAAGAAATTATCTTTCTTCAAATTTATCTATTAAAAAATTATTTCTCTTTTCAAATTTATTTCCAAGTCAAAAGATCCTAATTCATTTCTACAAAAATAAATAAAATAAAAAGAACATCAATAATGTTCTTAAAATAAAAAAAAAAATAATAAGTTTAGTAGCTTACTCATTTTCATAGTTCAAGAAAATGAAAATCAAAACTTACCTACCTAAAATAATTTGCAAATCTGCAATTACATAACTCTGTATTCTGTAATATTAACATTTTGACATATTTTGGCAATTTAAACATGATGCCAAAACTAAATTTCAATCCAACATATTTTGTAATGATGTAATAAAAAGCTACAAACTATAAATACTAAATATATAGAGAAGAAAATGACTGGAACTATTTCTAGAAAAAAAAGCAATTAGTTATTTCTTGCTTAAACAATTTAATACATAAAAAAAAATAGAAAAAATCTTAAATTAGTGTTAAATTTGATCTAGAAAAAAATCAATGTATGATATCCATATTAATTTATGGCATTATAGTATGGTATTACAGCATTATAGTCAAAATATACACTTTATAATAAAGCATTACATATGACCTTAAATATTTATCCAAAATTATATACTTTTTTTACTGTAACCTAATTTAGTGATACTCTATTTTTGCATGTAACCTTTACTCAAAATACCCATTTTTTCATATGACCTTCCCGTTAAAAATGCAAAATTTTTTGCATATGACCTTTATTATAATTAACCGGGGTCCTGGTGTGACGATGTGAAGATTAAAATTGCAGTCACGTGACTGCGAAATTTTTGTCGGTGCGACTGGGCTAGTGCGTCTGAATTTACCAAATTGATTCACCTGCAAATCATATTGATGGAATCCCATCCACTTATCAGTTTCAATGCTGATACATACCCCAATGTTCTCCATTAAAGGAAATTTCTCTACTTGCCCACTAATCCATTATATCAGTACACACCTTTCGCCAATTGACAAGTGATGTATTCCAAAGATACGCAAGTTGATTGCAAGAATAGCAGATAGCCATTCCACATTTTGGGGAGTATTCTCGTCCATCAACAAGATATGGCCTTGCTTTGTGAGCATAAAAGCAATCTTTCCTATTTTTCCACTCAGCCATAATGTGGCGCAAACAAGTATATTCGACATATTCCTCATATTCCTCATAGGTACCACTAAAACCACTAAAACCATTTAGTAAAGATTTAGACACAAAAGACATACTTGAATATAGCTATTTACAGCGATTTTATTGATTTATAGATGATTTAGCAAGATTAAATCCAAATTAATTTTTACATGAAGTGATGATTAACAATATACAGTATCGTGACACACTTGTGACGCAGAAGCATTTTTTACAATGATGTAATATGCAGACTTAAGTGAACTTTAGCATTACAGAATTAATATCTAGAATTAAAATTATGAAAATAACGTAACATATAATTAATAATTTTGATCATGTTAATGATATTCTTTACTTCTTTGTGTTCTTTTTCTTCTTCAAGTTCCTTGTTTTCTTTCTAGCACTTATACCTAGAAAAAATGGATTAAAGTGAAAATTACCAGTAATTAGATACACAAATATTTGCCATAGCATTCTTTTGTATACATACCAGGTTCCATAAAATATTCATATACAATTCCATCCTTCACAAACCACGCCAGATCTTTCTCTTTTTCTTCATTGATACGTTTTGGAATTTCTTCAAGAGAATTTGCAAGTGGATATATAAATTGATTCATATCTTCCCACAGAAAAACGCGCCCATAACAATCTAAAAATAACATTCCATAATCAACCTCCCCGATAATGATTATGTGGTTGAAGCCGAATTCTGCAACACTCGCAATATAGTAGTCTAGTTTTTTTGGATCACTCTCGATGTCAATGAGATCTTCGCGACCAATGGAAGTTGCAATTTTGTGTTGTTGAGATTTATTTTTAAACGTATCAACTAAGGTATAGTGTGTATCGTTATATTTCGATTTTTCTTTATCATTTCTCGTACATGCTGGCATAACAAACATAGATCCTTCGTTGTTAAATCCTTGAGGCTGATTGTGCGCGTGAACAAATCGACAGTTTTCCGACGGGAATTCTGTCGTCCACTCCATGCCTCCCAGCACACCGATTCTGAGCAATTCCCCAATCTGTGTTTGCACACGAGTTTTTCCTTTTTGCTTAAAACCTTGTCCTCTGCCCATTTCAACGTCCTCATATTGTTCACTCTTGATATCGATGACTCCACATTCATTGGTGTTAAGCATCGGATTGATGCACCGTAAATATATCTCACAACCTTCCCCTTTCTTTTCGAAGTTTCTTTCGAGTATGTCACGTTCACCGTTGCTGGATGCAACTTCTCTACCGGTTGCATGTTTCTTATTGCTCTGGCCAAGGCTTCCAGGTTTTCTTCGAGATATCTGATCTGTTCTTCCACTGTTTGTCTGCTGGAGGGTCGATGCGCGTAAGTCCAAAGAACGCTGTAAGCATCGTATATCGTAATAATCTGAACTGGTTGAAAATTGGGTAAGACTATCGTCTTTCCTGTGGGGCCGAAAGGAGTCATCTCTCCGTGATCCCTAAATAAAATGTAATGTTAATAGATTTGAGCATTTTCCTTCAGTATAATCTCTTTCCTTACCTGAAGGGCACTATAAAGTTCGATATCATTTGTTTCTGCCATTCTTCTTTTAGGGTATCTAGAAAAGTGAATGGACTTTACAAAGATAAAATTTCTCTAATACTTTTTTGCTAAATAAAAATAAATAAAAAAAAAAACTTGTTGTCAACTTTGTTACATACATAAATCGTATTTGATTAATAATAAAAATCTTGATAAGAAAGATAAGAAAGATAAGAAAGATAAGTTTGAAAGATTTTTATAATCATATTCATGTGATAATGATGCAAATATGATGTATTTCCACATGTAGTTATTGAGTATGATATAACCTCCGACGTTGTATAGTATAGTATAGTAAGTAAAGACTAACTATACTTGGTATAGAGATATCCCAGTTAAACGATATTGAGTGATAATCTATACTGTATATACTGTATAGTGGCAAATTACCTATAATAAAAATTCTTTTTATTATTTATTTATGCACAAGTTAATACAAATAATATAATCTAAACAATAAAATATTAAAATCCATTAAATTTAAAACACCGAATAATAAATTTAATAAAATAATTATTTAAGCAACGCTATCATTTATTTGAAATATGTTTTTTTTTTTGTGTTGCACTCCTTTTTTAATAAAAAAAAAAAAATACCGGTCTCATTAAAAAGTAAAATTATTTAATTGATAATTATCATATCAGTACCATATTATAATAAAACCATTATCATTTATTGAAAATTATAAATTTATATTAACATTTATTTAAATCAACGTCATCTTAATTGATTTTTAAAGCTAATTTTGCTTTTTCATTAGCGATTTCAATAGCCTCTACCTTGGCAGCTGCTTTTCTCAAAGCTATATTCCGTTCTCTTAAATTCATTCTTCGCTCTTCTATTTCAAGTTCTAAACGTAAATGTCTCTCTTCAGTATCAATCTTTTTTGATCGTGAATTATCATTTTCAAATTCATAATCATTTTCATCCATAGATTGAATCTTAGATGAATTGGATCGGCTATATGAAATTTTTATCTTCATGATTTTGTTTTCTGTAAATTAAATAATATTAGTTTTTTAAGTTAAATATTAAATTTCAAATCAAAAATTTACCTTTTCGATTTATTGCAAGTAATTGCCTTTTAACTTGACTTTTATCTCGTTTTGTATAAGGCACGGCAGAATAAATTACTTTTAAATGATGTTCATCTAATTTTCGACCTCTAAATTTAAAAAAAAAATATTTAATATAAATTAATTAATTAAAAATTTTTTTATACAACACATATTAAATACAAACCGTAAAATAGCCGATAAAAGTTTTAACTGTTTTCCAGTTCTATTAACTAACGAATGCGCAGCCTCTGCCGTATTAGTATTGTCTACATACCTGATACCGATTCCAAATTTCAACATCCATTAATGATGCAGATGAATTTATGGATGCCAGAATATAAGGTTTGATAATAATCAACCCAATCTAATTAAATAATAAAATTAGTTTTTTTTAGTAAAGAAAAAAAATATATAAAATCAAATTTTTTGTGAGATATCTTTTATGCTAACTTCAAATTTTTCAATATCTGAAAAGTGAAAAAATCTCATCTAATTCTACTTTACTTGTTGCTTTTAGTAATGAAATCATCTTTTTCTTAACTTGATCACTAAAATGTTTATTATGCAGATTTCTAAAATAAAATAAACAAATAAATAATAATTCTAATTTTTGAAATTATTACCTTTGAAAATGTACTTGATATGACCTAAAAATATCATAATATAAATTTCCCATTTACATGTTGTATCTAAACTGTATAGAGCCAATTCCAAACCTTTCATTCAAAATCTCTTATAATACAATTCCACCCATTATCATGAATATGCTTAACTTGAATAGGTTTTTTAGTTAATTGTTTGATAATATCAAACAAAGTTATAAATAAGCAGTAATAATCTTCTAAAGTTTTTACACTTGTATAAATCTGACAGTAAGATAAAACAAATAAATACGTAATATTAATAAATTTCATTAATTTTTTTGGAAAATACTTAATATTTACTTACTTAAATTGTAATAGTCATCATATGAGTTTATTTTGAACTTATTAATATCATTTTTAACACATTTAAATGACAAATCAATTTGAAACATTCAAAGTATTGTAATAATTGTGCTTGGTTTTCAAGCACATATATAATAAAAACAAATCCATCTTCAAAAAAATCTAAATAAAAATTGATAATTAAATTAAATTGTTATAATAATCAAGCCAAATAAAATAAAAAGCTTACTAATTTTATGAACATAATTATAAAAATCAAATTGTTTTACTATATATATTTTGAAAAACTTCTAAAATATGTTGTCTAAAAGGATATAGGTTTTTGTATATTTTTGCAATAAGATAATGTAATCTATTAATATTGTTTAATGACATATGAATTTCTTGAAGAGTTTCTTATTAAAATATGCTTTTAGCATATTTTCTAAAAATAATTGTAAGTTTTAATTAATTATTTTAAAGATAAGTAACTGATTATTATTAGTATTATCTTGAATTATTAATCTAGATATTACTACATTATTATTTTCAATTATTTCTTTAATCATTATTTGCAAATTATTTTTGATATTATTAGAGATTCTTTCAGAAAGTGATAGTGGATGATTATGTATTTCAATACAAATAAGCACAATAAATAAGCATTTTTGTAAATCATTGAAAATAATCTTATTTATTTTAACATTATATGATTTATCTACAATTTTACTTTTAATACATAACACTACCATTATATTGGTAAATATAAATTTAAAAATACTAAATTAATACAATAAAAAATATATTCAATTAATTAATTATTAATATATAAAAAATATACTACTTTTTTTTGTTCTAGAACTTTTTGAAATAATAGTAAAATATTGGTTTATATTGTATTTTATTTTTAAATAAAAAAAAAAATATTTAATCAATTAATAAAATTAAAATCAAATAAAATATACTATCTATAATAACTTTACTATTAAATAATTTGCATAATAAATCAATATCAATTTTTTAAGTATCAACTTCTATATATTTACTATGCCATTTTTTTTAAAGTTTATAATTAGTATATTTAATAATCTAACAATATTTATAGGACTTTTTTTCCAATAAATATATAAGTTTAGATTTTTCAGAATAAATAATACCATTTTATTTAAATTTATATTATAAATCTTAAGTAATAAAGTATGTACTATAATTAAATAAAAAATTAATTAATTAAATTTGATTAATCAAGTTTAAATTAAAAATACTTATATGTATGTGTAATTCTTTTTACTATTTTGATCATTATTTTTATTAATTGCTGATCTGGCTAAAATCAGCACTTTCATAAGACCTGAACATTACTAATACAACTTTTTTCTCAAAATGTAGCTTTCAATGAGATCTACAAATTAAAAAAATGTTTATCCCAATTAATTAAATAGATAGCGAAATATCTTAGCAAATTGGCTTAATTTTAAGAAAAATGAGTAAAAAAAAAAATGTAAGTTATTTTAGTAATGTCTGGATCCTACTTTCATTATATTAAAATTTAGAGAAATGTTTTGTACTTAATTAGTCACAAATAAGCAAACACTAGAATTATAAAATTTTATTTGTGATTTGTAGAAATTAATTCATATATATAAAAAAAACTTAGTTAAGAAAAAAGAATATATTAAAAAAAATTGTATATTTATTATTGTAAAAAATGAGTTTATATTGTAAAACTGTAGTTTTTTATCTTATTTCTCACTTTTTTTATGATTGATAAACATTAAAATTATGAAAGCTTATTTATATATTGCATAAATCATATAATATATAAAAAAAAAAGGTATTGAAAAATTATAATAAATTAAAAAAATCTCATATTTATTATTAAAAAAATGATGCTTCATATAGTATAACGTTTATATTATACAAATAATTAGCGAAAAATAAACAAACACTATAGTTTTAAAATTTTATCAATATACTATAAAAATTATGTTATATATATAAAAAAAACTTAAAAAAAATGAATAAAATAAAAACATCATATATTTATTAATGAAAAAAAAGAGTTTATATTTCATATATATCAGATTTCATTTTATTTTATGTTTTTTCATAATTAGTAAACACTAAAATTATGAAAACTTATTTATATGCTATAAAAATAATAACACATATGTATAAATGCTTAAGAAAAATAAATAAGCTAAAAAACTATACATTTGCTATGGAAAAAAAATAGTTTACTATATTTACATATATCAGGTTTTACTATTTTTTGTATTTTTTAATATTGGTAAATATTAAAATTATGAAAGTTTATTTATACACTATAAATATTATATTATATATGTAAAAAAATTCAAAAAACCATAATAAACTAAAAAAAAACATACATTATTATTCTAAAAAATGAGTTTATATTGTACAATCACCAAATTTTATAAGAGTACTAATTTTAGACAAATCAGTAATTAATTTGTTTATACATATCAGATTCAAAGTCTACTTCATAATGCTTAGAATTTATAAGATTAAAATTAGTAAAAAAGCAATATTTGTTTTCTTAACATCCTTTTACATATTTTATAACAAAAATGTTACTAAAAAAAAGGTTATTACTATCATTAATAAAATATTATATCTAAAAAGTAAAATTTTTTAGTTATTGCAATTTTCAAATTATTGAGAACTGCATCTTATCGATTATTTTATAATAAAAAAATTAAAAATACTAAAAATAACTGAAAACAGCCAAAAATTTTAAAGTTTAATATTGTATTACCTTGCATAGTATAAAAAAATGGGGCAATACGTGTAAAAAATATGTGACACAAAATTATCTTTCTGGTACATGTTATATGTTATCAGGAGGAAAGTATCTATTACTAATGCTATGCTACTTTCCTGATAAGAAATCTTAAGAGCATGTTAGATGATCACACTAACATTCATGTAATGTACTATAATACTTTTCATTAGATGATTATGCTAATGGCATTAATTCAGCATATCAGAATAAGGTTTAAATTAACTAAAAACAGTACTCTCAAACATTAATTAAAATACAATTTTCTTCCATTAGTTAAATATAATAATTATTATTTTTATTAAAATCAAGTCAAAAGACTGAGGGTTTTCCTTCGATTACAACTTTACAGAAACCTTAAAATTTTAGGTGATGTTAATTTGATATAAATATAATATAATATTTAGGTCGTAGCGGTATCAATATTAGAGATGATATTTTTACGATATTGATAGTATGTCATCACGATATCATTACAACTTACTGCGATGATATCGTAACAATATCTTTGTAAAGAAATATCCTATTATCGTCATTTTGATATTGCTACTATGACGATGATTTTCAAAAAAAATTGTCACGATATTACCACAATTATTGAATGATCATTTCAATATTGCTACTATGATAATGATTTTCAACAATATTGATTTTGCGTTGTTACAATATCACCACAATTATTGCGACGATATCGTAATAATATCTTCACAAAAGGAATATCCTATCGTCATCATTTTGTTATTGCTACTATAATAATGATTTTTAAAAAAATTAATTTTTTTAATGATATTGATTTTGTGTTGTTATGATATCATCACAATTATTGTGATGGTATCAAATGATATCTTCACAAAGAAATATCCTATTATCATCATTTTGGTGTTGCTACTATAACGATGATTTTTTAATAATATTTTAATGATATTGATTTTGCATCGTCATGATATTGCCACAAGTCATCATTTTGAAATTGCTACTATGACATTACAATGCTTTCGTCATATGATATACATGGTTTCAATCTCGATCAGATAATCTTTTTTTAAAAATATTTATAAACGATCTAATTGCATTTATTAAAAAACTGATATACCGTATATTTATATTAGTAAACAAACTAAGTATTTCTTTTTGAATTATTAAATATTTATCATTAGAAAATTTAGTCACAAATAAGAACATATGATAATAATAATAATTAGTTTTCGGAATATAGAATCGCGCATGAATGCATATTTATTAAAAAAACTTTTGTCTTTTAACTGGTTTATCCAAAAATTCAGTAACAAAAAAGATAAAATAAAAAAAGAAACATTAGTTATGTTTCTTCAATATATTAAAAAATCCCTCCTCTCAGAATTACAATAATTTCAAATCAGAGTTTGTCCAAAATCTGGCAACCTAAAAAAAGAAGGAATGTTTAGTAATGTTTCTTAGAAAATATAACAAAAAACACGCTTTCCAACACCCTTTTTACCTAAATTCAAAAGTCCAGGTTCGTAATTTTTGTCTGACAACCTAAAAAAAGAAGAAAGAAACGGTAGTTTCTTAAAGAAAAGAATATATGAAAAATCCCCTCTCCTCTTACCTTAATTCTAAATTTCAGTTTTAATATTTCGGTATTCATAATTCATGTATTCTTTTTAATAATGAAATAAATAAAATAATTTTTTTTATAGAAAAAAATGAAAAAAAAGTTTTTTTTTTAAAAAATAAAAAATAAAAAAATAAAGTTTTTAAATGAAAAAAAAACGGTTTAAAAAATCGAAAAAAAATTTTTTTTTTTTAAAAAAAAAGCGAATGAATTCGGCTTAAAAAAAGTTATCTTTTTAAAAATGATCAATGAACCAAATATTTTTTAATGCAAAAGTATCAATATATAGAACCTTAAACTTTTAAAAAAAAAATAAGAAAAATTCGTTCAAATTTTTCTTGATACTGTAGATTTTAATTAAATTATTAAAAATTGTGCATCATTAATTTTGATATGCTTATTTCTCTATTTGTTCAGCATTTTGGAAAATCATTAAACCAGCATATAGTACAAAATGGGAGTTCTGAGGTCATTTTTTCCAATTAGGTATAATTAGTGTAAGCCTCTACCAGCTTATTTCCTGATATACGAAATTTATGTAATCTTTTTTTAACCCCAAATTTATTTTCAAGACCAGGAAATATATCAAAATATGATATTGAATTTAAGTTTTAAATCAGGCTGGGGCATAAATTTTGTTAATATATCCTTTTACCCAATTTTTTAGTTTTTCAAGTTAAAGGAGATAACCCTCTTTGTTAACGCGTTAGCCAATTTTTAATCTCAAATAATATAACAAAAAAAGTATGCTATATTGCTTGGGTTTAAAAAAGGCTAAGAGCACCGAGGACCGAAGTGTCTGAGCGTGCTTGCAGGCCGTAAATTCAAGCCCATTTTGCATATCAGATTTTATGTTATCCTAGAATTAATTCTAAAGCTAATTTATGTGTGTAAACAAAATAAAAAATTTACACTTAAGCTTGTCTTAGGTGTCAATTTTTTGTATTCGAAAATAAAGTTAAAAGGATATTAACCATATTCTAGTATACCATTATTTTTGATATGCAGGAAGCCATTTTGGAGCCAATTCTTTCAAATAAGCATTAAGAAAAAAATTTGGGTTAGGTGTAAAAAAAAAAAAAAAAAATTCACCAAGATAAGTCTTACACTCATAGGTGTAAAAAAAAATTCACCTGGTTAAGTCTCACCTTTAAATTATATCAAATAGTGTACACAGGAACTTTGCAGAGCATTGAAGATGCAGAGAGAGCATGTACACAAAATAGGTTTAAGAACTCTGCAGAGCATCGAAGATGTGAAGCAGAGCATGTATACAAGGAAGGTTGAACTATTATACTTCCTGATATGTACCCAAGGCTCTATCTTGAAGCCTATTAATATATTGAATTACATAATATCTGCTAGCATGTTTTCTACAAAGATCAGGTTTAGAGCTAGTCGACTTGCTACATACACTACAAGGAAAACGCTTCCTAGCTTTCCAATGTTCATGGCACCCTTCAGACTGATAGCAGGTACGCTCACAGACACCTCCAGTTCTGAGTAAATAGTTGCAGTAATATTCGCCTATCATGGTAGTAAGAAATAAATATTTTATTTTAAACAAAAGTTTTTGTAATATTAATACAAGCACCAGAGTTGCAACTTTTACACAATGAGTACACAAATTCAATTAACTAATACCAAGCCTACATATCAAGAAATCGAACAGGCATTAATAAATGTAGTCAAGGCAGGCATCTACTATAGAAAACTAAAAGATGGTAAATTCATGCAATCATACAAAGAGCGAATTAAAAAATTACGCCAGGCAGAGGATTCCCAAGAATATGTTCTCAAACTAGCCATGACCATATTCCCTAATGAAGCCAAATATCATAAAGTCAAAAATGACTACAAAGAATTCTACGGGAAGGATCCAAAGATTCTTAATACCATTATGGAACTATATAAATTATACTATAAATTAGCCAAGGATTATTTTATTACCATTAAACAAATTGATGAAGAGACAGAAGACTTCTTATCATCACTTTAGAGATTTAATTTGTAAGCACCCACTGGGGAGGCAATTCAGTATCAAAGGGAATAACCATTAACTCTTCTCGCACAAAAGATCTTTCTGGATGTTTGACTACATAATCATCATCATCAGTTAGTCCAAAGGGGACTTCTTCCAGCCAGTACAAGACCAGCTGATTTTTTTGCACCATAGATTCCCAGATATAATAAATACGTGGAGACCAATTCAAGTCACCAGCATGACGTCTCCCATCCTCTAAATCAATAGGATACAACAAATATCTTACTAATACATCGCTAGAAAGCTTTTCCTCATCAAAGCCTATAGGACCATCCCGAAGGTAAGAAGGCTTAGCAAAGACCTCTTTTTCCTTTATTGCATTAACAGGAGAAATACCAAGCTGACATGTGATAGAATTATTAATGTCCTCAACAACTATTGGCAAATTCTTTACCCAAGCCCTGGATCGTCTATCTAAAGTCAAGAGATCAGAAGCATCTTGGGAAGGAAATAGCTTTTCAACTAAGGTGCAATTATACCTTTCAACAATATCTATAGTATGCTTAGATTTGGCCTTCTGAATTTTCACACCATGCTCTTTCATTAATTTCTCACAATCATCTTTAAACTCTGATCCTCTATCAGTAATTAATAATTTCGGCCAAACCAAAGGACATTCAGGATCATCATAGATTTTCTCAAGTGATCAAGCAATAGTAGCAGAAGTTAAGATTCCCTGCCTATCCTTAACACTATATGCACCAATAGGGATAGAGGCTTTATATCTCAAAGTCACGTCAACTATATTAAGGCAAAAAAGATAGGTAATTCGTCCTACTTTATCATAAGGCATGTAAAGAATATCTGCCTGGTGGACTTCATTGGGAGTAGTAATAGAGGTAAAACTTGCATAAGGAATATATTTAGGACGAGGCTTATGTATTTGGTGTACAGCCTATCTCTTAAGCCAGTCCCCCACTTCGTCTAAACTAAAATCATATCCAACTTTAAGAGAAGCTTTATGCAATTTTTTAGCATTTCGATGATAACCAATAGGCTGATAATAAATTTTTTTCAAAGCAATAGAAATATCAAGATTTCAAGCTTCATCAGAATCTATAAAAATAATAGGTAATAATGGGAGTTAAGCAGACATATCTTGAACAACTAAACAGCAACTTTGATTTAGGGATAAAGTTAGTACAAAAGAAAATCCGCAAACTTGAAGAGGAAATTAAAGTCTGTGAGCGATATATTTCTCATCTTGAAAAGAATATACAATCTTATGATGAAGAAGTTAATCAGCTAAAGGATAAATGTAAGGTTATTCTAGGTGAACTTAAAAAATGTCAGGATCACCTGGAGCTAAAAGAGAAGGCATTAGTTATTCAAGATAATCGAATTATCCAGCTAGAAGACACAATAGATAAACTTAAATCTCGTATACAAGAATTATCTAAATCTAGTAATAAACATTCTGAAGAAGAAGAACGACTAGAGGAAGAAAATATGGCCATACCTGATATTTTAATAAATATTGCTACAGCACTAGATCGGGTGGAAGCATATATTGATGGGGATACATCATTTAACCCTAAAAATACACTAAATGGAATACGAATCTTATTAACAACTGCTCGTGGACTTATGCAAAGACATGCTTAAGATGCTATTAACATGCAAGGTTTATACCGTATAGCTAATGATCGAATCAATGGCCTTAGGAATGATTTAACAACTACTAGAAATCAATGTCTTCGAAGAGTTCAGCTACTGACTTTGGCATATAATAATGAGGTAAATGAGCGTTGACGTTAGTGGCAAATAGCTTAAGATAGGCAAACTAATGGTCAAAGAATAGCCTTAAGAAAGCAAAACCAAATAAATGTATTAGTAGGAGAAAAAGTAATCCTTCAGCTAATAAATCAGAGACGCAAAGCTGAGGCAGACTTAGCAGAATTCAATCAGGCATTTGTATTTAATAGATACCAAAAATGGAAGGATAGGGAATTAAATTCACGACAAATTATTTTGAATTTACAAAACAATCCTTCAGGAAACATGGCTACAATACAAGATGTCATGCATACATTAGCACCATTACTTGCACAATTACCTAATTATGATGGGCAGGAACCACCAGACGTATATTATCAAAAGCTTAGAAATATAAATGAGATGGTACGTCCTTTAGCCGTTGCTGCCTTTAATGCCGCTGCAAGATGTCAAGTTATGATAAATAAGATGACAGGTAGGTTTGCACCTGTTCCTGCCAATGATCCTTAATCCAGCTATTAATACTGAACCTCTCTTTCTAAACTGGTTGCGAGAAAGATATAGAGAAGTTATGGTAGGGACTAACCAAAGTGCTATATTTGCTCTTGTTAATGAAAAGTTTTTAGAGACAGATACTCCAGATAGTTATGAAAAACGAATCAAACCACTAGTACAAGCAATGCCAGATGCTAATGCCTTACCTTATCTATTTAATCAATTGCCTTCTAATTTAGAAATGAGAATTAGAATTGCTAATCCTGCTACAGTCATTGCATTTTTTACAGACTTGCGTAATATATGGCATGAAAGTGCAGGCAAAAGAATACAAGCTCATACAATAGCTCCAGTTAATTATACAGCTCAACCACAAAAAGATGATTTTAAAATTCGTCTAGCAAGAGATTTGGCTTATACAGGAATAGGAATAGATGATGCAACATTAGAAAATTTTATTTATGAAGAACTTAAAAAGAGATTAGGAGGTCAAACAGCTCATGTTAGAAAGAGCCCCTTTACACCCAAAAGTGCATATGTCACGAAGAAAGTTGTTAGAAAAGTGGTACAAAGCTAAGCAAACCAGGAATTGCTCAGCATGTAGAAAGGCTGATCATACAAAGGTTAATTGCCCCAAAGGCAAGCGGACTAAGAAGGTTAATCATGTATACCAGGATGAGGTAGAAGATCCTGAAGACTCTGAAGAAGAATACATAGAAGAATATATAGAGGATTCTGAAGAAGAAGAAGTAGAAAAAGATGACGAATATATTGATGCTGACAAATCCTGAAACTGCTATGCTGTAAAAAAAAAGTGGTACAAAGTGGAGTACCTATGAAAAAGAGCGCCAAACCGAAAGAAGGAGTAACCAAGAAATCCCCTACTTCCAAATCTCGTGTTAGTAAATCATCAGACAATAGTCATGAAGCGTTTCGCATAGCTACAGATCAAATGTATCAAATAGCCTTAAAATCTTTTATATCATCATTAGTCCCCCATTGTCCTAGAGCGATTCTTATAGAAATTTCAAAATTTATTAATACAATATTCTCCAAATTAAAAGACCATTGCTTAAATACTGTTATGCCAAATGATACAGTTAAAAGAAAGGAATTAGCATGGAAGAATGTTACAAGCAAAGTTCATGATATTTTGTTTCCACTATTGCAAGCAGTAAATACCAAGCAGAAGCCCCTTTTAGATATCCTATCAGAAGAGAATGCAAAGTCTTCAATCGATACCATGAATGGTATAATAGTTAATAATTCAGAGAATCATCAAGAGACCGCACCTTCCCATATTCTAAACCATGCTATTAAGGCATATGCCCAGAGTCAGTCAGCAGAAAAAAAAAGTGACATAGTTCATATATACTGGCCCAAGCCTCTAGAGATAAATTTTTTACAAATAAAGGATGCCGACGATGTTGCGACTATTTATTGTAAAATAGGAGGTTTGGTAATACCTTGCGCAATGATTGATACAGGCTCTGATTCTTCCATATTTTCCGATAACATTGCTGAACTTATCGAAGAGCTTTTAGGTATTAAAATTAATAGGAAAAAAATTCATGCGCTTAATGGAGTCGTAAGTCAATCCATATCCATCAGTACTATGGATAATGTATCCATAACAATTGGTTCTGGAGAAAATACAGCCACTATAACAGATGAATTTCCTGTTGTGCCTGCGAAAAAAGATCAGAATGGAAATGCTAAATCTTTAGTAATGCTTAGAATACAATGGCAATATCAGGCTGGATGGGAGCCTTTAATAAAAGGAGAATTTAAGGTCACATCTAACAGAAAAACTATTACCATCCTCCTATCAGTTCACAAGTCCCAGCGTAATGTTTTACTGTGGGAAAACAGCCAGAATCTGTAAAAAAAAACTAGCAGACCGTACATGCATGCATTGTGGTAAAGAATTCCATTTTCCCTGTAGGTTAAAACAGCATTATAAAACAGTTAAGTGTTCAGATAGTGTTTCATCACAGATCGGACAGTGTTCTGACAGTGTTTCAAACAGTGTTTCATCACAGATCGGATAATGTTCAGACAGCAATCAGGAAAAAAATACAGTGCCTATTCGGCTATTTTTGGTATAATATAGCCTTTTGAAGTTCTTGAACGAGATTTCATTTGCCAAGAAAAATTTTTTTAATATATTATACAAAAATAAATACAAATGTTTGGGACTTTGCCCATGATACATAATATCTAGGCCTATCGCACTACACGATACAAAATTATTCTTACAACAGATGAACAACAATATGATAATGCTCTAATCGATGTTATGTATTAAAAAAAGAGGAAACCAAGTCCTGCGGTTGCATACACATCTCATCAGGAGTTTAAAAAAATTTTAAGTGAACACTATTAAATGGTACCTGCAATGTGTTTTGAATTGCGACTTCAAGTACGCTAACTATTTGATTCTTGTTAACTGAATAACTTAGACAAGATTCACGTAAATAGCTGATTTATCAAAAAAGAATAATGATCTTTACAACCTTTACCTTTAAAATAATTTCTTATATAATACCAACTTCATGTTCACTATAGTCAATGTGCCAACAATAAAAAGATCATAATAGATAAGATCAAAAAAAATTATTTTTTAATACATTAATTTAGAATAAAACTTCACCCATTAGTTTTAAAAATAAATAATATTTTTAATAAATTACAGTACTATCGAATATATATTTTTTGGGAATTGGGAAAATATAAAGTGTTGGTATTATTATAATAAAGAACTCTATTTTCATAATAAAGAAGTTCTTTGATTGATGATGTCCCATTTTTACATACTCCCCCATCTTTTAATGTCTTACGAAAGAAATATGATACATGTTGGTGGTTCTTTTTCTCCACCGCGGCACAAAAAAAAGCCTTTAACCCCCATTTTTTATTATTTCTCATCATATCTGCTACATGATAAATCAAAACATGTATGTAGGGGGTAATCTCACTTGGAAGGTACAATCCTGAAATAATCTCTTCGCCTACTATCCAGTTTCCCTTTGAAGGTAACAAAAAAAGAGCCAACCACTCTTTTGCAGATTTTTCAAAATCGTCAGGATTCGTATTATCATTATGCAAATCATTATATAAATCAGAAAATTTGTTCCATAATTCTCTAATTTTAATTGCACGTGAAGGTGAAAAAAGCAATCCAAGATTAAATTCTTTCAATACTTTCATTTTATCCTCACCCATGAGCGAAGTGTAATTCCAACTTTCAGATCCTTTTCCTTTTTCCTTCCAAAACTGAAATTTAACCTTGATATGATCCATTTCTTTAACAATAACACCACGTGCTAGATCATCAAATAGATCCATTTCTCGTAATTCATTCAGCATTAAGTTCCAAAGATGATCTGTAATTCTCAACATGACATGAAGTTCATCAATCAGCCAGTGATCCAAAGGAATCATGTTAAAAAGAGGTACTTGTTGATGACCTTTATAAACTGTATAATCAAAATTTAATTGTTCCATTGTTTTTGTCATTTTCCAATTGGTTTCCAATCTACCTCTTTCATCTTTAGAAGTTTCACACCAAGGACAAAAGTGTTTTGAATTTGCACCATTAAAACCAAGACAAATGCATAAAAATTTCCAGTCAGATGAAAAATAAAAATTAAATTGCCAAATTATATCATTAATTTCTAATCCAAATTCTTTTAATTCATGTAATTCTTTTAAAAATAATGCCATGGCATTTTTCAATGAATCATAATCTTCATTGCCAGGATATAAAACAGTTGTAAAATGTTTATCTGGAAAATGTAAATTTTTCCTATCATCAAGAATTGCGCATGTGACCATCACTTGCTTCACCTTTCTACCTACATTTCTTCCATCCCCCGATATTCTTAAATTAATAATAGGACATGTAGCATTCAAAACACCATCATTATTAAGTTTAGGTACTATATATTTCAAAATATCTTTAATGCTTCTACATCCTGCTTTTCCAATTGCACTAACCATTTGGTTAACTATTTCTTCATCAATAATATGTGGTTCTTCATAAAAACCAATACCCACTCTTGTAGTCTGCATATTAATTAGTTTAATAGGAATTACGACTTCCATTTCTTTATTTATTTGAATTTTTTCAGATGAAATCAGATATTCATGAGGTAATTTGTGCTCAATGGTGGCTAGACTTCGGTATGCTTCACGTGATATTAAACTTTGATCAGTTGCCTGAACAATTGCCTGAACTTTTTGTTTCTTGTTTTCCTTATCTTGGTTCCTAAAATAAATCTCATATGATTTAGTATTAGTGGAAAATTTTAATGATTTAAGGTTGAGAATATCATTCTGATTGTAGTAATTTTTACTTTGGTCTTGAAAGTAATTTTGGATTTGTGTTGACAAATTTTTAGCACGTTTAGTAAGAGTAGAGTTGCTTGCTTCATTAACTGGTTTTAAAGCACTTCTGGTATGTTTATTAAGGATATAATTATTATTCCTATAATGTTTTTGTTCACGATTTCTCATAACATAGCATAATTGAAGTCCAAACAGGAGAATTCCTGAAGTTCAAGATGTCTTATTAGGAGTAATAACCTAATAATAAAATACACATTAATTTCAACATTAATTACATTAATTAGCAATAATATAGCTTTATTTTTACTTATTTCATGTAGTAATGTTGCAGCATTTGATGCAGATTTATCTGATCTCACTTGATTTTCAAAATTTTGACCAAAATACACATAAAATATTGGTATATTATTTATATAGTCAATTTTACACTTTACGGTTTTCTGATTTTCACCTTTACCCCAAGTGGTTTGGACTTCATATTTGTCAGGAATCTTATATCTATGGCCTGAAGTATACTTTATATTGGAATCTGGAGGGTACACTCCTTCTTGAAATATAGTATAATGAAAGTTATGTTTTTCTTCTTTGTATAAAATGTTTGGCTCTTGAGGATAATTTGTGATTTCTTGAGAATATTTTGCCATATTATAAATAGATATATTTGGAAAAAATATAGGCAATGATAAAAAAAACAAGTATAAATATTCAAAAAAAATATTTATGAGTGATGAAAAAATTGAGAGAAATGTACGAAATATTAAATATATACAGGCAAAAAAAAAAATGTATGGAAAAATATATACAATGTGGTAAAATTATAAGAAATTATGAAAAAATGCCAAAAAAATATAAACAGAAAAATAGCGAAAACGAAATAAAAAAAAAATAAAAAAAAAAATTTTTTTTTTTATTGATGCAAGGATGGAAACAATGAATATAAAATTTCCGTTTACATTTACAATATCAATATAAATATTTTTTTTTTCAATTAAATTCAGGATTTATTTAGCGGAATAGCAGTTTAATTATTTCCAAAAAGGGATAATATGATACCAATATAATCATATGATGTTATTTTTATTTTTTTTATTTATACAGGCTATTATAAAATAGTTTAATTATTTCCATAAACAGATTTGATTATCTGATCTTTTTTTTTTTTCTTTAGGAATAGACCAAATGGTTCTTTCAGATCGGTCATTTTGTGAACTAAGAATGCAAAAGGTGCAAAAGTTTAATACTGTATATTTTTATTTTTTTTCATTTTTTTCTTCATTTTTTCTTCATTTTTTTTTTACGGTATTTTTTCATTTTTTTTCTTTCAATTTCTTTAGGAACGGTCTCTTCTTTTAGAATAGCAATTTTGGTGGACTTCTAAGAATGCAAGAGGTGCGGAGGTTAATTTTGTTTTTTTCTTGATCTTAATTTTTTTTTTTAATCACTTCTTATTTCTTTAGAAATGACCTTCTTCTTTCAGAATGGCAATTTTGGTGGACTTCAAGTAATGCAAGAAGTGTGAAAGGTTAGTACTGTATATTTTTGTTTTTTTTTCATCTTTTTTCTTTACTCACTTTATTTTTATTTCTTTAGGAACGGTCTCTTCTTTCAAAATAATGATTCGGTAGACTTCTAAGAATACAAGAGGTGTAGAGGTTAATTTCATTTTTTTCTTGATCTTATTTTTTTCTTATTCACTTCTTATTATTTCTTTAGAAACGGCTCTTCTTTCAGAATGACAATTTTGGTGGACTTCTAATAATGCAAGAAGTGCGAAGGGTTAGTACTGGATTTTTGTTTTTTTTTATCTTTTTTCTTTACTCACTTCATTCTTATTTCTTTAGGAATGGTCTCTTCTTTCGAAATGATGATTTGGTCGACTTCTAAGAATGCAAGAGGTGCAGAAGATTAATTTCATTTTTTTCTTGATCTTATTTTTTTTACTCACTTCTTATTCCTTTAAAAATGGCTTCAGTTCCTTCTTTCAGAACGGCAATTTCAATGGACTTTTATAATGCAAGAAGTATGGAGGGTCAGTACTGTATTTTTGTTTTTTTTTCATCTTTTTTCTTTACTCACTTCATTCTTATTTCTTTAGGAACGGTCTCTTCTTTTAGAATAGCAATTTTGGTGGACTTCTAAGAATGCAAGAGGTGCGGAGGTTAATTTTGTTTTTTTCTTGATCTTAATTTTTTTTTTACTCACTTCTTATTTCTTTAGAAACGACCTCCTTCTTTCAGAACGGCAATTTTGGTGGACCTCAAATAATGCAAGAAGTGTGAAAGGTTAGTACTGTATATTTTTGTTTTTTTTTCATTTTTTTTCTTTACTCACTTCATTCTTATTTCTTTAGGAACGGTCTCTTCTTTTGAAATGATGATTCGGTAGACTTAAGAATACAAGAGGTGCAGAAATTAATTTCATTTTTTTCTTGATCTTATTTTTTTCTTATTCACTTCTTATTATTTCTTTAGAAACGGCCCCTTCTTTCAGAACGGCAATTTTGGTGGACCTCTAATAATGCAAGAAGTGTGAAAGGTTAGTACTGAATTTTTGTTTTTTTTTTATCTTTTTTCTTTACTCACTTCATTCTTATTTCTTTAGGAATGGTCTCTTCTTTCGAAATGACGATTTGGTCGACTTCTAAGAATGCAAGAGGTGCAGAAGATTAATTTCATTTTTTTCTTGATCTTATTTTTTTTTTACTTACTTCTTATTCCTTTAGAAATGGCTTCAGTTCCTTCTTTCAGAACGGCAATTTCGATGGACTTTTATAATGCAAGAAGTATGAAGGGTTAGTACTGTATTTTTGTTTTTTTTTTCATCTTTTTTCTTTACTCACTTCATTTTTATTTCTTTAGGAATGGTCTCTTCTTTCGAAATGATGATTCAGTGGACTTCTAAGAATGCAAGAGGTGCAAAAGGTTATTACTGTATATTCTCATATTTTTTTTTTCTTTTTTTTTGATCATCTTTTTTCTTTCTTTTCTCACTTTTTTTATTTCTTTAGAAACAGTTTCTTCTTCCAGAATGGTAATTACAGGCTTCTAAGTTTAAGAATGGGAATAGAAATAAATGGGAAGTGGGTGTGTGTGGATATTTATTGTAATTAAAAAATGTTCTAATTTTTCTTTTCTTTTTGCAGGATACCGGACAAGCTACTATTAAAGAAGCCAACTTGGGTTAACTCATATCAAGTCCAGCATTTGATTAATCTCAAATTTGACTCAACTTGTACTTGACTCATCACATGACTGGAAAATCACTGACTCGAACTCGAACTTGCTCTTTATTTGAAATAACAAAAATTTATTACTTAATGTGTTGATTTCTTGTAATTTCTTGTTATACCAACATCTACTCATAACGTTTCTTTAAATAAAAAAAAGATCGCCTAAAAAAAGATAAAAAGAAAAAAAATAGTTTAAATTACTTTATTGAAAAAAGAGAATAACAATATCTCGAATTTACTTCCCCCTTGAACTATTTCTAGTGATCCTTCAAAAATCCAAATAGGGTCTTTACTTTTTAATAAAAATCATCCTAAAAAAATTAGGTTTATTGCCCTTTGATCTTAAATTTTTTTCGTCTTATACTTAAAGATAGTGTCTTAAATAATACGCTTCTTTGAACGAAATGGATAAAAGATCGCCTAAGAAAAGATGAATTAGTTTTAAAATAACTTTATTGAAAAAAATTTCCAAAAACAATATCCCTCTCCGAACCATTTTTAATGATTCTTAAAAAATCTAAATAGAATACTTACTTATTAAAAATCATCTTAAAAAATAAACTTATCTCGCAGATCTTAAATTTTCCATCTCATACTTAAATGATATATTATATATAGCTTATTTTAATTTTATACCTAATAAAACGAAGCTTTTATTATAAACATAAGTTGAAATATTTTTAAAAATTTCAATTTAAGAACAAAACATTTTCTTTGATACAAAGAAATGAAAGATCATAAATCCACCCTGACAAACATTCCCTTTGGCATCAATATCTTTTTTTTGCTTCCATTCAACTGTAACCTCGCCATAAGAATATCTTGGCTTTCGAGAACGTAATTTTATTAAAACTGCCTTCTGTCGAAGTTTGATTAATGTATTTTCTTCTCGAGACTGATTATGTGATAACAGTTGAACATACGTTTGCTATCTTTGCAAAAAATGTTTGACCCCCCAATTTTCATTTTTCAAGATATTGGCTAGCTCTTGATAACCAGTTGAACCACGAAAAATACATTTCAAGACTCCAGTTTGTTTTATAGAATAGTGGATATAATTTTTAAAAATTTCTTGAAATAAACTTCTGGGGCAAGCCATAGAAACTACTTGTAAACCAACATTTTTTAAACTTTTGTTTAAATGTTTATGTATAAGATAAACTATATCTTCTTTAAATTTATCAGTCAAGAAATCAGGTATTTTTTCTTGTTCAGTTGTTTCATTATATTTACAGATTATACTTTTGTGACGAGAAAGACCACGTTTTGACTTGAACTGTTTTTCACACACCATGCACTTAAACTCATTTGTTATAGGTAAAGGGCTGGGTGGAGGTGTCGCGTCCATTTTTGAGAAAAATTTTTTAGAAAAAAAACTTTAGTAAAAATGAATATCAGTTATTTAATAAGTCCTAAATAAAAATAAATGCTAAAATGTGCTTAAAAATTTCAGTTTTCTTACCTAAAAAGTGATTGAAAAAATTGATTGAAAACTGATTGAAAACTGATTGAAAACTGATTGAGCTTTTTTTATGGTATTTTTATCATTTTCAAAATAAAAAATCTTGTCAAATTCCTTAATTTATGATTGGTTTTGTATCAGATGATTATGTAATACAATTTGATCGACTGTGAAATATAAAAAATTTAAAAAAAACTTTAAATTTCATTAATTTAGGCCAATTCCAAGGATCGGCAGATATGATTGATCGATAAAGTGCAGTTCTCAATATTTTGAAAATTGTAATAATTAATTAATGAAAAGAAGTAAATTATTTTAAGTATTAATTTATATTATTAAATGCATCTGTATGATTTTTTTATTCTTGTATATAGATGCTATCCAAATTATTTTAAATAAATCCCAAATTAATTTATATATTTTGACAGCTATAATTCCCAAATCCTAAATGTATAAATTATAAAATTTATATATGTAATTTGTAAATTAATTTGGATTTGTACATTTGGACTGCCATAATCTCAAATTATTTTGGATTTGGGTGGCATCTATATTCTTGTATACTAAAAACTGTTGCAATACTATAAAAAGATATTGCAGGATATTCTATAGGTACAATAGGATTTCTGAATATACTAATAAAATTCTTATTGTACGAATTTGATATTTTAATATTGAGATTTTGCAATTCTTAGTGTACAAATATAAAAACTCAGCTGAAGTTCAGAGTATAGAATTCAAACAATAATAATTTACTTCATTATACAGATTTACAATAAAAATTGCCTTTGCATATAAATTTACGATAAATTTTTACTTCTACATACAGATTTACTTCAGAATTAAGGGGGTTTGACATACAAAATTTATATCAGGAATGTTTATTGTACCTTTTTACCATTTTATCTCTTATTTTTCTTTGTCAAAAAATTTAATCATAAAATAAATACTAGTAAAAGTAGTAATTCAAGTAATAGTTTACAACAAAAAAAACTTGATTATTTTAGAATAACAAATAACTTTGTTTAAGAAAAAAGAAAAAGCACTGCTCATACTAGTAAAATGTTGCTTTTATATATCATTAATTTAATTGTGTAATTTTTTTTTAATTAAATATTTTACAGTAATTCAAAGTAAAAATTTATTGGCTAAAAGGACTCGAAATGAAAATATAGAACAAAAAATAATAGAAATTTCTCAAAATTTTGAGGATCTATCAGGAAAAATCTTATTAAAAAAGATTTTAGAAGATAAATCCTACAATTTATTTGATAATAATAAGCATATTTATTATTAAAATTATAAAAAATTAATAATATTATACTGTTTCAGTGATGAAACTAGATTAAAGGAATATATTATTATATTAACACATATTGAAAATTATCAAAAAGTAATACAAAAAATTAAATCAAAAAGGATGTGCATCACTTTTTTAATATTATTTTTTAATAAAATAAATGATAATTATAATATACCAATAATGAAGACTAAACCAGTTGAGGATCAACTATCTAATATTCTATTAACGAATCAAAATTAAATACCCTTAAAGATGGCATTTAAAGATCTTGAATAATATAGTACAATATATTAATTATTATAATTTAATAGGTGTATTATTTATTTATAAACTTATTTGCATTTATTCTAGTTTGCAACAGATTTTTTGGATCAAAGTATGCTATTTTTGCAAAATATGGCACTTCAATTTTTAATGAAAAATCCAACTAAAGATACAATATACAATTCTTCAAAATGATGATTTATATAATGGATCAGATCAAGCAGGAGTTATTTTAAAAGTATGAAATGTCATGAATATTATTTCAAAAAATGGTATTATAAATGTGATCATTTAGCAAAGAATGAGGTATTTAATAAAAGAAATTAAGAATATTAAAAATTACTTACTCAAATTAATTGTATTATAATATTAAATGCAAATGAAAAATTAACAGATTCAATTTGTTATAAATATAATCAGATGCCTAATTTCAATAAATGGATTAATTTATCTTTTAATAAACTCAATGCTCATATTAAAAAACAAGAAAATCATTCAACAAAATATTACTCTGATAATCTAAATAATTTACTCAAGTACTACAAAAAGAAGGTTTTTGATTCCAAATATCATCAACTAGTTAAAACTTATCCAACGTTAGAAACCTTTTTGAAAGAAGTAGAAGAACATGAAATTGAAAGTTGGATGTTAGACTGTACTCAGTATATGGTAAATAAAACTATGGAAGAAAAATGACCTATATTTAATGGGATGGCTCAATCAGTTATAAAAGTTCTAGATAAAATAGAACGTAATATCACTACAATACGTGAAATTCAATATAATAAAACTTATGTAGATTTTCTTATAGTATTTATTTTAATCAGTACTCTTGCTGTAAGATGAATTACATTAAATCCTGCAAGTCTAACAATAAGATTTCTTTGAAAAGTGTGAAACTATAGTGAAAATTCTTATGATTTCTTAGGAATCAATATTACAAATTTTTATAAATTATTTAGTAAATGATGATATACATATAATTATATAGGGCCAACTATATGTGCGAAAGATCAAATTAAGATTGCTGAAATAATTGAAGTAGATCGCTGTTATGTACGATTTGTTAGATATGTATAGATGTAACAAACATTTATTTCTTGAGTAATGATAATTGAAAAACTTTAACAAAAACTAATAAACTTAAAAAAAGCAACTTATATTACAGTTTTTGCAATTTCAGCAATTATACCTAGAATATCACTTCTTATAATTGCTGTATTTCCATTAGATCAAAAAAAAACTTTAATAAATGTATTTCAGAAAAATAATTTAATAGTTAAATATCTTAATCATGCTAAGTTAAAGTTAATTGGATTATATTTTGATGGTGCATCTCATGACCAGAATTGGTTGGGTAAAATATATTGCAATAATTCTAAATTCTAAAGTGAATTAGGATTAATTGAGATAATATTAAAATTTTTATACATCATTATAAATAGTAATGTCTAATATTATCTTTGATATTAAATAAGGAATCAGAATCAATCCTAGCCAAGAAATTTCCTCTTAATCTTCATTTATTTGAAAATAAGTCACCATTCCTAAGTGGAACTGATTTTTATTATTATATAAAAAAAGGTAATTTTAAAGCAATTTTTATTTAAATTTTAAAAATTCACTTAATACTTTTAGTATATAGGACATAATATGCATAATTCTGGTACATGTATTATACCAATTGGCAATTATGACATATTAACAGAACATTTTTGGCAATTGTATACTATGTATGGTGGAAATTCAGGACTAACAACTGATGTATTAAATTCCAAAGACAAGCAATCTGATGAACTTGCTAAATGGTTTTATTTATCTCATATTCTAAAAGGTATTCTAGAATTATGGTTATACGTCTTTTATTTTAGTACTTTTGATATTAATTCCAATATTATTTAGCAATTTCTGAATATGCTGAAAAATATAATGATAATACATATTATGGAGATGCAATATATCACTTTTTTTCAGGCATGCTTTTAGAGACTTATAATGATCAAGTAGCCTATGCTTAGGCAGGAACTATATTTTTTTGCAACTATATGGAAATATATTAAAGATAATTCAGCTCAGCACAATACAAGAAAATATGGAATTTTATGGCAAACTAAAGATGATTTTCTTTACCTTGGATGTACATTAATTCTATTGATCAATTACTTTCCACTTGTATATAAAGATATTTCACTATGTCCTTGGTTGATCTCTAGCATTTTAAAACATATTTTTGGATATGCGTACTGATTAATAGAAGATTTTACATTATTGGATTTTTTGATGATGAATGAAAAGATAAGAAATCGAAATGAAGGGTAAGAAAATTATAATAGAAATATCAATTCTAAAGAAAATACTCATATTGATTTGTGATATTAAGATCTATTAAACGTTCCAATAGTAATGATGGCTATAATGTACGTCTTGGCTCAATTAAAGAATCATTAGATCCCGGATTAGTACTATTTATAGTTGCGGGCAAAACTGCTTTTCAAAATCTGAAACGTTTCGCCCAGTAAATTTCCTATAGGTCCAAAACTGTCTGAAACCTCTGAAACCCTAATTTGGAAATGCTTTTATAGATCACATTGGGCGAAACTAGTTTCGCCCGCAACACTAGTACTGTTTCCAACTGAATTTGAAATTGGGAACACGATGGAAAAGGTAGAATAAATGGTTCTTTTGTTTTAACTTTATTGGGTGTTATTTAAACTAAATATTTGATAATTTTTTTTTAGGTCTCGACAGCTATGTATGGAATTTTAAAAACGATTGGCATAGATTTTTCATCTCATGAATATATTCAGATCATTCGAGAATGTTTTAACAGTTTACACTTTGAAAGTGAGCATTCAAATGAAGAAGGAACAGAAACAGGGTTAATTCATGATGATAATGCTGAATCGGCAGTTGAAGAGCTACTTTTTTTGCATCAACAAAGGCTTATGATATGTCAAAATCTACCTGATGAATACGATTTTACTGCTTTCGATACTGACATGGCACATAATTCAGAAATATTCTAGGCGTTATTCATTTTTTGAACTAATTAATCATTGGGTACGTTTGAAACCTTTGGATCCTATTAAAATTATGAAAGAAATGGCGCAACATAGAGGTAGATATATTTGAATGCTATAACAATAATTAATTTTTTAATTTTTAAAAATTTTAAATCTAGAAAATTTTGATGAATATACTCTTAAAGAAACACGAAAATTCAATCAAACACTGACACAAACGTCTCAAAATTTTGTGATTAATACTCCAGACGGATCTCTTAATTTAGAAGCAGCTTTACGAATTGAAAGGATGAGTGCTGCGGAAAAATCCACCTCCCGAACTACAACTGCATGCCGAAAAATATTTAGTATTACGAAGCTTAATCCTGAAGATGCACAATACGCAGCTGGCAACTTTTATTTTTATGTTTATAATGGTGAACGTATTTATGTAGCAGAAATTCTTGCTGTATTTAAGGTAATTATAATTTCATTTTATTAATTCGGTATTTGTTATCAGTTATTTAATAATAAATTAACTAATTATAATTGTATTAATAGAAACGTGATACATCGTATCTTCGAGCTGACTCTTTGGATGGACTAAATGCTAATCGTATCCATGCTATTTTATATAAACAAGATATTTCGGATCCACATAAATTTCAACGTATTTTAGATCCATCAAGAATCCAATATGTTCTTGAGGAATATTCATTTCGTTTTATAAATCCTTTGGATAATGTTGAAGTTAGAAGTCAACCTACTTCAAATTTTTTAGGAAAGTATATTATATTGACAGCTATTCAATTACAATTGTATCAAAAATCAGTAGAAGAAATTACTAGCATAGAATCGAAAATATTGGAAGCTGAAGCATTGATGAAAACAAAAAAAAAATGATCAAGAAAATCAAAATGATTCGGAATAATATAAATTTTAGTAATAGTAAAACAAAATTTAAAAAATTATTCTACTATATTTTTATTTGTAAAGTTCCTCGTACAGAAATTGAATCTTCAAAAGGTTGGGTGTACAGAAACATGATTTTTAATAAAAACGTTTGATGTACAGATAAATATATCAGCTTGTACGGAAGTGGCCTCTGGTTCACTAGTATAACTGTGGCGTATTCAGGGGCCCTGTTCGTGACCGGAAATATGATTGGTTGATCTTATCTACGTGATCTTGTAATTTCTTCTACACAAAGATAATCGATCCATAGTTATAATGTCAACAAAGCAATATCCCGGTCGAACGGGCAAGTATTAATTCAAATTTATGAAAAGAGCTTCTTATGTATTAGGGCTAATCGATCATATTTTGCTTTCGATAGCTCTGGAAACCTACTTAAACAGTACTGTACCCAGTTCCGTGTCATACTTGGGATTTTTGAGATCAGCCCGCCACATAATTGTCAAAACACCTCCTTTAACAGAAGATTGGAAAGGGCTCAATGGTGCGTGGTACAGGCGGTTTTCGAAGGCATCAAAAGAACTGAATCTGCCGTCAGTCACGGAAGAGGTGAATATATTTTAATTTAGTTGGCCGTAGGGTATCTCTTGACAGATATTACCTGAATCCAGAGTATAGGCACATTTTCCTAACCCAAGTGATAATGAAGAACACCTCTTGACAGCTATTTACCTGAATCCAGAGTATAGGCACATTTTCCTAGTTCTCATTATTGCGACATGGTCTATTTTGCGATGTTATAGAGCTTCCTGTTATGATATGGCATGCTATTTATGTTATACATTATTTCTAATAGGATACTCGTCCGTATTGGCAAGAAATTATAGAAGAACGCAAGAAGGCAGGTGAAAAACATTTTTATGCGCACATGTTAGTTTATGGCTAAACATGAGCAAACTATCAAACTGTCACTATAGGATCGTGTAAAAGGAACTATTCGATCAAAACAATTGATGCATACCAAGCTGTGGGGGAGAATGTTGGTGATGAGATTGTGGACGAATGCAAACAATCTTCGAAAAGACTCGAGAAGGATAAGCAAGAACAAAGTCGATCAAGAAGCGGAGCAGACTATCATGATGATTCAGTAAATAATGTTGAATCACAGGATCCAATCTCTGTATCTGATTCGGACATATCTGATCAGGTAGATTATATCAGGATGAGTGTTGTTAGCCATAAACGTTTATTTTAGCTTACTATTGTCTACCACGTAAAGGAAGCTACTGATAATCAAGAAATGGAGGAGACAAACGATAAAGTAGAAGTGGCGAAGAAAAACAAGGTAAATCTTTGCTTTGGGTTTTTTGTGTATACTAAAAATTTATGTTCTTGCCATTTAGACGGGACCGCTTAGACTAAGCGAAGCAAATAGAAAGGAGATTTACGAAGCTTACAAGTTAATGGATAGACGATACATGTGGAAACTTACGTCAGGAAAAGTAATCGAAGATGAACTATATAAATTAGGGAGGGAGCTGGAGTTTGAACAGTTAGTATTCATGCGCGAAGTTATGTTTGTGTAGGAATAATTGTACAGTACTAAATTGAAGCTTTATTCCCTAGTGCAGTTCACTCATTTATCCTAGATATCGATGACGAGTTGGTTGCAGACTGTTTCACCGAGACAGAACTTCGTGAAATAGAACTCACACCTATCCCAGAAGTTCCCGAACTCTCGGATGAGGTTGATCATTTTCTGAATAAATTTGTCGGAAAGGTAATAAATATTTCATTCACATGTTGCTGGCAAACATGTCATAATGCAGTAAGTCATCGAGTTCTTTCTATTTTGCTATAGACGAACTTAAAGGAAATACGACAACTAATAAAGGAAGCGAGTTTCGGTATTGATTATGATTACGAAAAACATCACGATATGGACTACATATGCTTGGCTTTACATGCATTGTAAGTTACAGCGTCTACTTTTGTTCTTTGCGATTATCTTTGTGTGATGCCAACAGTGAATTGACTGAAGTTTACTTATAGAGTTAGAGAAATCGAAAGTGGAAAAATCACAGATGCAAATCTAGAAAACTGGTTTAACTGTCACGTATGGAGTATGGTCTTTGACCAAGCATTCGGAAATTTGAAGACCATAGCTGTTGTCGGGTATTTTCCTTTCTTTTTCTAAAAGAGTATCTTTGATTTAATGTGATTTCTTTCTTTTAATGATCAAGAGGTGAAAGCACAAGTGTATCGACAGCCATTCGAAAAAATAAAAAATCGAAAAGGAAATTAGGAGACCGTCGAAAAATTGGCCGTAGAGGAGATTGGATCCTCAGGGCTGTCGGAAATGGTGATAAAAATGAATTTGGGGCCGGGGAGACGGGTCATAGTTGGGTGGACCGATATGGAACGAAATATCTTAGAGAAGGGGGGTTGAAACTTCCAAAGGTACTTAAAGACATGCTATTAAACTTAATGGAGAAAATAGGTTGGAACGAAGAAGTACGCAATAAAATACAAACCGTAGGAATTATTCACGGAGGTAGATGACTGATCTTGATTTTCACTAGAATCCATCAAGTGTCCGTCATTAGCTAATATCTTAATTTTTTATAATAGGCCTTATGATGACAATAGCGTATATCGATAATCCAAGAGGTTACATCTGCAGATATCGACGTAGTGATTTGATGGAAGTTCCCGATGTAGCCGAAAAATTCGAATCCATTTTGCCAATCCTTGCGTCGGTCTTGAATATAAAGGTTAGATTCATAGTTTTGTTATATATGTTTTGATATACAAAGCTGATATATTTGTAAATTTAGTCTGTAGTCCGAGAGACTATAAAGATGGTTCAAAAAAATGGACAAATTAACAAATCATTTAAGAGTGCCGGGCTTCAAAAACGACCTCGAGATGAGAATCGGAGCCATTTATCTGCGTGCATGTCAACTCCGAAGAAAATGAGAGTATGCGCTAAAGTGGATACCAGATCATATCCCACGTCACCATGTCCAGGATGTCTGAATGATGAGCCATTGATTTAATTCTTTAGCGGAATGAGAATTAGTTTAGTTTAATACCAATATCAAGAAAAATCATTATGTTATTACAATTAGTGCTGTTGTTAATAAATAATTATAATAGTGCAACAATTAATAAACTTAATTCTTTAGCTTGATAATAAAGTTCGTCCAGCCTTTTTTACGGTATAAGCAAAAGTGATCAGCGTGAACAATTGTCACGCGCACGTGATTTTATTTTTTACATCTGCTTTTGATGGGGTTCGAAGCTTGCAAAGATTTCGGGAAATATAAAGTATATTAGCTTATCGCCCATGTATTGGGCCGGCTATAGGTAAAGAAAAAATAGTTCGGATTAGATCTATCCCTCCATCATATGTCTTAAATCTAATTAAGGATGAAAAAGATTATAAGATTGCTGAAATTTTAAAGCAAATGGTTTGACGAGCCCGGACAAGCAGTCCAGACTCTGCTATCAGAAAAAATAATTATCTTACTGCGCAAAATCTGATTGGCCGATCATCTCGTGATTTATAGAGCTCTCCTAGAACTATCAAGGAACTGTCGTGAAACTGGCAGGGATCACATATGATACAAATTTTATATTTAGCCGTCCATGTGACCAGGTCTAATTTAACCTAATCAAAAAAATCTGTTTTCACCCGAACAAATCAAATAAAAATGAATCTGATACTTATTACAGTATACTTATTACAAACCGCTATAAATCAGTAAAATTGCTATAAATTGACAAAAAAACTATAAATCACTAAACAGCTATAAATTGCCTATATTGTAAAATGGCTAAATTTAATGGTTTAAATCTGTAGAGGGAAATGCTATCCATCACATTAATATTTCTCTTTAAAAAAGCATTCACTCAACTAAATTAGGATCAAGATTTATTCTCTTATTAGTGATATTATTATAGATATTATTATTTAAATATTATTCAGATAACTTGAATAAATAACTATTTATCCTTTTTACATCTACCACAAAATTACAAATACAAAAACGTCGTTGATTGGGATCTTACATTGTGGATATTGTGCAGCAATGGCGAAAAAACAGAGACTAACTCTGAACAACATTGTAAAATGATTTTTAAATACAAGCTATTATCAGAACAATTAGCTGTTCTAGAAAAAACTAAGCGTCAATATTACGATATATATCAAGACTTTATGTGCTGAAGAAAAAGAAACTTTTACCCATGTTTGGTTATGTCTGTACCAAACAGAATCCTTCAGTCAATTATATAATAATTTTAAAAATATGTTGATTTTTAGGATCCTAGATTTATCAACTAATATCTCTGCTCAACAATTAAGTGATCAATTTGATCTCTTATTATTTACAAAAAGTTTTCATTCTAGTAATATCACATTCTTAGATATTATTAAAGGATTCATTCCTACAACACTAGTAGAATGGCTGCAGAAGTATACTACTGCAACCCAATGCCGTAATCTTTTAATCAAAGCTTTTGACAAATTATATGAAGATTCCCTGGAACTTTGGAAATCACGATGTGAAGCATTTGCTTCAATCGAACACATGTGTGGTATTACACAATATATGAAATGTTCTATTTCATATAATACAAAATATAAAGAACCTTTCACTTCTTATTATAATATTAATTCTTTTTTTGATTTTTCTTCTTTTAATATAGAATATATAGAATATATAAATTTATTGATTAGGTTTAACGTAGCATACATAGATTTATTTTCATTTAATGTTCCATAATGCTTGGTATTACTTTTCTTTAACCGATTATTACACTTTTAGTTTATTAGCTAGGTATTTAGTTAAACATCTATTTCTTTTAATTTTTGAGGGATCGTAGGATAGGTTGTTACAATTTTTTCCTTTAATAGAAAATTGGGATTAGTAATCCAGCAGGGTCTACTTAATTCGTCAAGCGCTGGTATCATAGTTTAGCTACATTAGAAAATTTTATAGAGCGAAAAATTGCGTAAGTTTACAATTTTGTAAGTTTACGAAAGTTTATGGTATGATATTTTGAAAAATTTCAAAATATTATATAAGTTTATTTTTTTTTTTTAACTTTAAAGGCGTTGGAACTGCATACGTTTATTAGTAAAAATGAGGATACGGTAAGCATCACTATTTATACAAGAACTACACTTCTAGCCCAAGGACCGGTCTTACCATCCGCCTAGATCATTAACAAACTAATTATAAAAGTATAAAAGGTAAACAGGGAGAAAAAAAGAAAAATTCTACGAAAAGAAGTAATCTAAGCTGCTAAGTACTATCAGATAATTCCTTCACTTCAATTTAAAGATTACTAGTTAATTCATCCAGGATCTACTTAATTGTCCTGACTTCCATGTAAAGGTCACGTTTAGAGATCTTGGATTTGGAGCCATGATGCCGCTTCGATGGTTTCTTAAGCGCCTGCGAATCATTGTCATCTTTTCGTTGGTGTGCCTTTGAATCCTTCATCTGGGGATTTCTTATGTGAGTCTTGTTCGACCCAGTTGCTGGAATAGACTTGGACAGTTTGGTAGAAGATTTGGTGTCAACACGATCTCCTTGATTCTTTCGCTTAGCCGAATGGGAGGAGGTGCGACTAATCTTCTTTGTTTTCTTCAGGATCACGGTATGTTTGCACCATGAGACGTTCTTGTCATACCAGAGGGTCAGGTTACTAATGCACTTCTGTAAGTGTTCTCAGGTTTCGAAATATCTGACAATCTTGCGTGATCCATCTGGGAATTTAATTTCTTTGAACATTTTAATGTTCAATTCACTGAAAAAAGTTAAGTGTTGGGGTGCCGTGAGCGAAGCTGTATTTATAGATTCAGGCGGGTCATAAATAACGGCTTGGAATCTTTCGTTCTTTTCATTCAGCCAAATTCCAGGTCGCCGAAAACTATTGAGTAGGTATACCTGCAAGAAGAGCCATCCATTGTGCTTCGTAATTCTGAAAGAATTCTGAAATAACTAGCTTGCATCGTACTGTTTTATATTTGCGCTGGCGCTTGGTCGATATCGATATTACATTACCCCAAGTGGATAGGTGAGATAATAGTTCATAATTATCCCACTTTGCAGAAACATCGTATATTAGGATATCTCGAACGAACTGGCACCCTAAGGGCGCCTGATATCCAGTAATGACTTGTGCAGCCTCAGCGTTTTGCACCTTTAGACGTTTTTCTTTACCGGCGTTGCTATCCAGTAGCGGTGCTGAAGACTCTTCAACTTTTTTGATCGCGTCATGTAAAGGCGGAGGAGGTAGCTGAAAAGAGAGCGCTTGGATGAACTCAGCCTCAGAGTCAACAGGAAACCTGAAGTCTTTGTCAATATCCTCTTCAGATATTGTAATGTGCTTATTCTTCTTCTTTTTGCCTTTGCCTTTAGGCGTAGTCACGATTGGGCTATTAACAGCCGTTATGTGAGGTTATGCAGATATTGATTGGTGCGAGGCAGGTGATGATATATTCATATCCATCTTCTATGCGAGGGCCAAATCTGGGGTGCTCGACGTGTTATTTACACACTCTAAAATTGGAGTCTCTGGCTGTTCAAGGTACCAAGACTTAAGGTAAGCGAGAGACGAAGTGAGGTGGTGAGTAAGGAGCGTCGCAAGCTCTTCGTTGAGCTTTTTCTGTTTGGCCTGTTGTATGGTGGGTAGAAGTTCAGGTGTCTTGGTAAAGAACCTCCATTGACTAGCTTTCTTCCACTCGGCTATACCAGTCTTATTGAGTATTATGTGCGGGTTTATGTTTAGAGAGGAAGAGAAAGACCTATAAAATACATCTATAAAGTGTTGTGCAAACTTGTCATATGTCTTGTATGTGCATGTTTCTTGTGTAGACATCATGACTATGTGTGTTTTGTATTCAGAAAACGCGTTGAAAATAAAAATTTTTGAAAAAAAATTTTTTGTGAAAATTTGGTTTAGCACGTTAGCAGAAAGAGTTGTGATTATATAAGTTTATAATTTCGTAAGATTTATGTGATATTACGGTCAAAATATTACGCAAGTTTTCAATATCGTAAGATTTACACAATATTACAGTCAAAATATTCTGCAAATTTACGAAACTGTAAATCTGCGTAATATTACAGTTGAAATATTTCAAAAATTTACGAAACTGTAAACCTGTGTAATATTACAGTTGAAATATTTCAAAATTTTACGAGACTGTAAACCTGTGTAATAATACGGTTAAAATATTTCAAAAATTTACAAGACTGTAAACCTGCGTAATATTACAGTTAAAATATTTTGAAAATTTATGAGATTGTAAACCTGTGTAATATTATGGTTAAAATATTTCAAAAATTTACGAGACTATAAACCTGCGTAATATTACAGTTAAAATATTTCAAAAATTTACGAAACTGTAAATCTGCGTAATATTACGGTTAAAATATTTCAAAAATTTAATATTACTATTCGATCGTTAAAGCTGCGTATGCAGTAGAACGTATACAAGAGGCATGTGATACCATTGAATAATCAAAAATAATATAAACACCTTTTCTTTTATATAAACACCTTTTTTTTTAAATTTGGGAAAACAAATTTATTTCTATTTACAAATTTTTTATTATTTACAATTTTTATGTTAAAATTAAAGTAAATTCTAATTTTTATTATAACTTAATAAAAAAATACACATTTGATACTTGTTCGCTACTATTTTATAAAATAATACTCAGGCTATACGGCGTGAATGTCAGTATCAGTCATAGCTCAAAAAAACGTGAGCCTCCAGCCGATATTTGGTATGGACTAAGCCTAGCTACTCACTTAATAAATAATAAAAAAATAAAAATAATTAACTTCTACGATACATAAGTAAGTTTCTCCTTTTCCTACGATCATCATGCATGACTAAAATTGATCAAATTTATCAAATTTAAAACATGAACATAAATATTAATTATAAATTTTATTATAGTATAATTACCTGGCCTCTCCCAAAATCTCATTCTAAATTCGCGATAATATCTTTGGCCGGTACGCATCTACAGCTACCGCCCAGGGTTACCATTACGATAAAGGACATAGTTTTAAATATCAAAATCAGTTTGAATATTCGATAAATACATTTAATTTATATGAATGTAATTTTACTTATTTACTTACATGGTAATCTCTGACAAGGTTCCTCCACTTTTGGCTGCACTATTGCCCAGAAATCCTCGTTCGAAATATTCTATTTATTCTGATTCAATTAAATAAATTGGTTAATTTGAATTTAAATTCTGAACGATCTGCGCTCCTTTTTCCGCTGATCACTCTGTCCATTTTTTCTTAAGACAAACTTATCAAATAAACTTATAGTTTTCCTATCTAAAATGTCCTCCCGCAACTCCCAAAACGTTGCTAGACGAGGCAGCGGTCTCCCTAATACTAATAGTAGAAGGGCCCACCGTCATAATAAAAGAAATAATAATAATAACTCTGACAACTCCAGCTCTGACGGTGAAGGCGCCGCTCAGCTAAAACGTACCAGAACTCATTCCGAAAATACTATGGATGAAGACTACGTCGCCGATACAGCGGCTGACGTTGGAGTAGATAGCCTCTCTTCTTCTCCCAAAGAAAATAATACTGTTTCAACTTCTCTCTCCTCTCCTCCTAACAGTGCTGCGGCCTCTTCTGCGCCCACCAACAACGCGTCTAACAGCCTCAACGCGTCTATGCATGCAAGAACAACGACTTCTGCATCCCCTTCTAACGCGTCGCCTGATAAGGCTACTACTGATGATTCACTTGTTGATCAAATACCTATCCTGTCTCCTACCTTTTCCTTTGATAGAAATGATTACCAAGCTGCGGCCGCTCCTAACTCGGCCCCTGAAACTCTAAAAAACTTCCCTACGAATAAGGCACTCATCGATGCAGTTAACAACACCTTTCTGGAAATGTATGAGTCGTACACCGGAAAAGCTCGTATGACTGGTTCTGGTGATTCCAAGCGTCTCGTTATTCACTTCCAAACTTCAGCAGCACGTGATGCTTGTGTTGGTGCTGCCCACCAGCAGTTCTCTGACCTTGTATTCCATGCACACGATCCCAGACAGCTCCAGAGCAATGAAGATCTCTGAGCCATTCAAGTCACTGACATTCCCTTCTTCCTCACCAAAGACAATGTCATATCCTACTTCAAGAAATTTGGTAACATTGCATCCTGTCGAGTTTACTCCAGGAAAAATACCAAAGTTCAGCAAGCTCGTATTGTCTATGACTCTGCGCAATCAATCGCCCGGTTTGATTCCCAATGGGCGGTATATTGTTTCTCGACTTGCCTAAGAGTTACCCCGTGCCACTATACGGTAGATCAGAAATCCTCTCGTCGTGCATTTGTCGCCACCCTCACTCAACTGCCCCCTAATACTAAGGATATCGATTTAGCTCCCCTCATTAGAGAACTTGGTGCTAAAGCTGTTAACATCCCCCTATCTCTCAATTCCTATAAACCCAAAAAATGGGCCTATATTACTTTCCCTTCCCAAGAACTTATGGATGCCGCCATGGAACAACTCATCGGCTATCAAGGTCACACCCTACAATGGAATCTCCCCGACGATACCAATAAACTTTGCCATCGATGTGGTAAATTAGGATGTGCTCCTAACCAATGCTCACTCCGACAACAGCGGGGCAGAACTCATGATCGAAACCCTGTGGCTGCTCTCAAAGAACGTTTTCACGTTGGTCAGCCCTCTCGACCCAAAACTTCTTCACGCTCACGTTCTCACTCACGTTCGCGCTCTAAGGGTCCTGATAACTCTCGACTCTCTCAACACCAGCAATCTTCTTCATCACAGTCCAAAGTTAACACTCCCAACAATCAGCGAAAACGCTCTAAATCTAATGATAAACGTGACCGTTCAGTCTCGTTCTCTTCTGCGCTACGTACTCCCCCTCTCTCTTCGACGTGCAAACAGCCACCTTCCTTATCACCTCAGGACGCCAGTGAAATTCTTTCCTTGCTGAAGGCTTTGCAGCAGGACATGGCTGACGTACGTGATCGCATTACAGCCCTCGAACTTAATGACCAATGTATGACTCGTATAGAACGGCACATTGGTCTACAACCGTTGTCTTCTGTTCCACCTACTACTATACAATCTTCTGACATGAACATCGATCGACCCATTGTTTCTCGTCCTCCTGTGGTGCAGGACTCTCCTCCTTCCATGTCACATACACGCTCTCTCAACCCCCTTTTACCTGATTTTGTCCCTTCGACATCTCATGTAGTTCCCGCTAGCACCTCATCCTCAGCTGTTGTTACGCCCTCTGCTCCCATCCTCTCCCCGCAACATGCTAGCGCTGAAATTCAGGCTATCAATGAAAAGCATTCAGCCATTGAAAGTAAAATAGACATGCTTGTAGCCTCCATTGGCAGTTTTATTGGGTCCATTAACACCTCTACTACCTCGAACTTGGCTGATACAGCCAGTTCCAAATAATTGTTCTTTTTCTCCCTTCCCTTCCCGTCTAATTTATCATAGTGTTTTAATGACGGACAATAATTTTAATTATGACTCTTTTGTACGTAATCCTCCCAACCCTATAGACATAGAAAATTTTTTTTTACAAGATTCTTTATTTTCTTCTGTTTCCTTATCCCCTCCCCTTTCTAATTCTTTTAATATTTCTTCGTTTAATATTAATGGTTTAAAAATGCATTCTCAAAACAAAATAGAACAATTGAATAATTTCTTTTCTTTTAAGTATATTTCTTTTGGAGGTGTTGTTGACACCCATTTACTCCCCAAGCAAATGCAATTTCTATCAAAACGCCTCTCTAATTATACAGTTTTTTCCTCTTCCTTGGATACGTCACTCCACATCCGCTCTTCTGGCGGTGTTTTGTTATTCATCGAGAATTCTTTGGCTCCTCACGTTCACACATACACTTCCCATTCGTCACGCTTGCTTTCTGTAGACTTGTACTTCAAAGGCAACATTAAGCTGCGTATCTTTGTAGTTTATATACCCCCTACTTCAGATCAAGCCTTGCGCGATACTACTATAGACTTACTCATCCAAGCTCTCTCGGACACTAAGCGACTAGGCTTTCATCATGCTATCTGTGGGGACTTTAATATGCATTTAGATCAATTTTACCCCATATTTTTCAATCAACCTCAAATTGCCTCCAAACGTATCCACAGACTCTTCAACTTCCTTTTGAGCAGTGGTTACGTGGACTTTACTCCTGTTAATTCTTCTGCTTCTTTGGGCACTTTTCATCGTGCAGACGTTATTACTCGCATTGATTATATTTGGTCGTGCCCTTTATTTAAATCTTTTTTACTTACATCCATTATTTCTGACGCCTGCGATAGTTCTCTATCTGATCACAACCCTGTCGTCACTTATTTTGACTCCTCCCTTCTAAGTACTTCTGTCAAATTGGCCCATGCTCGCCAGCTCAAAAGGCGTTCACGCCGTATTTTTCTTTTAGACTCTGTTTCTCCGGCCCTGTGGGATGACTTTTCAGCCCATATAGATGCTTCCTGTACTGTTTCTCCCACCACCTTTGCCTCCTGGCATATCAATCGGATGTGCGAATATTTACACTCCTCTATTATTGCTGGTGCGACTGCAGTTTTACCCTCACGTATGATCAGCAATGATCATATCCCAAAACTTCCTAAGGAATTGGAAACTCTCATACAGCATTATCGCTTCCTCACTCGGGTTCTTCATTCTATTAGACTTTTGCGAAAATATCCGCACTCCTTTTCTTCCTCACATGATCGCAAATGGACTGTTTACCTTGTTCGTTTGAATAATATATTTTACCTTTACAAATCTTGTTTTGCTACTGTTCCCGTCTTACCCCCTACTCTTTCTTCTTGTCGGGTAGACAATTTCAAACACATTTTTGACATTTTATCTCACTCCTCTTCGTTGTTAAGAGGCTTACACCTTCTCAAAGAAAAAGAATATCAAGACTTTTCTATCAGATTTCATGTTGAGAAACGTGATCTCAATTTTGATACTGACATTTCCTCTTTCATCAATTCAGCGCTCTCACGTTCCCGTCGGAGGATCATGCTGGATCGTGTTTTTATTGATTATCCTACTGCTCCTCGCTTGCTGACCGACCCTTTGGATATTTCGGATGCTGTGGTCAAGCATTTCCAGCACGCGGTCCCTATTAAGTCTACCCCACCTTCGCATATCTCTGCATTACCCGATAGATGGCAATCTGAGTACTCACCTATGGACTCGATTTCACCCGTGATCTATGATCCTCTTTTATCTCCCCCCTTCTTGGATGAATGGTTAGGCACTGTTTCCTCTATGCCCAATGGCAAAGCTCCTGGCCCTTCTATGATTACCTACGAAATGCTTAAACACCTTGGCCCTACCGCCAACACTTTACTCCTAACTTTGATTCGTAAATGTTTTACTTCTGCGGACATTCCAGACCTATGGCGTCAGGCTATGGTATTCCCAATTCCCAAACCGCATGAATGGCGATGCCAATTACAAAATACTCGACCTATCACGCTCTTGGAAGTTATACAGAAATCATTTGTCAAGCTTTTCTACAACCGCTTATCTTCCATCCTCACCGCTCATAATGTTCTCACTGGTGGTAATTTTGCTGGCCTACCTGGAGGAACTTGCCGTGATCCTATCATAACTTTAGAATCTATTATTCATAACGCCAATTGCACCAATTCCCTATTGTGGATCCTCTCCCAAGATATTTCTAAGGCTTTTGACTCTGTTCATCTCACTATGCTGAAATTCGCTTTAGAACGTATTCGCTTGCCCGCCTCTTCCATTCAACTCATTTTGTCACTTTTTATGAGTCGATCAAATCGTGTTTTTACTGCTCATGGTGATACTGCTACATATCGGGTTCGCATTGGTATAGACCAAGGCGAGGTGATTTTTCCGCTTCTTTGGGTCATTTATATCGATCCCCTTTTATCTGTCTTAAAGAAAGAAATGTTAGATCCGTATATCTTGAGATCTCCCTCTCTGCTTGACACGCCTATTGATGATGGTTCACACTTTCTTATTAACAACCTGGTCTTTATGGATGACTCTACTCTTATCTCGTCGTCCAAATCTGGTCTAGAACATATGCTATCTATCACGGAAGAATTTTATGCGCTGAATAATACTTCCGCTAATCATCACAAATATGTCTTGATTTCAAATTCTTTACCCTTAGCTACTACTTCTAATATTTTCCCTGTGGATTTTAATTTGTCTTTATCTTCTTTAAATCGTATTTCTTCTATATCTGTTACTCCTATTTCTATTACTTCTTCTTTTCGGTTTCTCGGGGTTTGGTTTAACATTAAAGGCTCTAGGGATTTTGTCAAGAAACAAATTGCTAATGAATGCAATTCCTTTGCCGCTACTCTTCGCCCGGCTAAATTGATGGCCAAGCAGGTCGTTTACCTCTACAATACGGTGCTTATCCCTAAGCTTGAATACCGTATGCAAGTCACTCACCTCTCAGATAAAGACTGTTACATTGCTACAAGGCTCATCCGCTCGCTGGTTAAGCAGAAGGCCAACTTTTCTCGAGCTCTTTCCAATCCCCTCTTGTATCTTTCCCAAGCTTTGGGATTGATCAATTTGTCTTCACATTTGATCCAATGTCATGTTAATAATTTGTTTTTAATGGCTAATTCTACTACTTCTTTTATTCAACGTTTATTTGTTTATAGATTAATGTTGATTCAATTTCAATTTTTGATTCCTGTTTCCCCTTTGATGGTGGCTGATTGGTCTATATGGTCCAAATTGAATGCGTTTAAATGTGATTATATCGCCTGCACTCTTGCTTCCATGGTCTCTACCCCCTTCCGACTGCAACATGCTAATCCCACTTTTCTATGTCCGGACCTTACTCTGCCTGGCCATACTCCTTTATACTCCTGTATGAGCCCTAAAATTTTTAAGGCTTGTCTTAAGGTCCTCCGAAAACGTCATCTGTACTATCTTTCGCAGTTGATCACGCCCACTGGCACCCATCTTGTTTCCTGGACTGCCTATCGGACCGCTTATATTGCTCTGTTATCTGACAAACGTGGTTGTTCTCTCCCGCATAAGTGGTATTTGGATATTCAGGCTACTACTACCGTCCCTGACTCTCACGACCATTTACGCGATCGTTATGTGTGTTCTTCTACCAACATTCACGTTGTTTCTTTGGTTCCCGGAGTCACTACTCATCAAAAGAATAGGCAGTGGCTTGTTACATTAGATGGCAACGCTGCTCCTCTTTTTGGCAAGCAGCTTACTGTTCAACCTAAGAAGAATACTTGTTTAATTGTTCATTGGACATCCAGTTGTCTCTCCTCTCCTGGTGACGTTATCCGCCTTCACCCTTGCCCAGGTTGTGAGGCTCACGTTCCCTTTCCCGCTGCTAATAAATACACCACTGTTGAACCTAAGTGTACTTTCTCAGTCTCCCTTTTAAGGTCCTTGATTCTCCCTACCCATAGCGAGCGCATTCGGCCTACTATTACGGAAGTGGTTTCTCCCTACTCTTGGGCAGACCTATGTACTACGGTGGTTTCATACTACACACGTCTTTCTATTCCTCCCAATTTTTCTTCTTCCCTCCCCGCGGTGAATGATGATTCAACAAGTCCTCCTGTTTTGTCTGACTCATCCGGTCTTCCTTCTCCTGTCGTTCTCCCGCTGGGTTCTCACTACTGGTATTATACTGATGGTTTTCTTATAAACCTAGGAACACCTGCTGTCTCAATGGGTTGGTCCTGGGTTCAGATTATCCCTGATGCTGGATTCCTCAATTCTGTTGCTACTTATGCACATGGTACTATCCGCAATTGGCCATCCTCCACTAGAGCTGAAACCGCTGCGATTTATGCTGCTCTTAGCATCACTCCCGATGATTCTGTTGTTTCTATCTACACAGATTCTCAAGCTGCTATAGATGGTTTGCGTCTTTGCGCTTCTTCTACTTATACTAACAGTCGATTCTATTACAAAACCACCAATTTTGAACTGTGGGCTTCTATAGAATGTTGCGTTCACGAGAAACGGCTGTCTGTTTTTCCCATTAAAGTCAAAGGTCACGATGGCAACTATTGGAATGATTTTGCTGACTCCCTTGCTAACTCTGCTCATCAGTCAGATGATGCTTTTCCCCTTCCTGAGTCCATCTTCACTTCTTCACACAGTATCCGCTTGGTTTACGATGACATTATTTGTGAATCCAATCCTAGGCGTCTCTTTAAGGCTTACTTTCAGGCTACCTACATGAGGGACCTCCTATCACTTAACCGTTTTCAGTTTACTTTTTGTTTAACTGATCGGGATGATTATATCGTTGACTGGGATCTTATCTGGTTCACCCTTAACTTTTCTCCATCTCACGACGCTTCCTTTCAAGCTCACCACGCTTCAAGACTTTATACCTTCAAATTCAAGCTTTTCCTCGACGACTTGCCTCTCCTGGAGAAGTTGAAGATTACACGTCCAGATCTCTATATTGATCTTTTAACGTGCCGCTCTTGCTGCCTTCGCAATGAAGATCTGATGCACCTTATTCTCTGCTCCAAACGACGTACCGCTATGCATCAGATTTTACAATCTTACCAGAATCACTTATTCTCCAAGCTTCGCGAAGCTGGTGAATTGGCTGATGTGAATCCCACGCCGGTGATCAGGAAGCTTTCTTCTCTTTCTTGCTGAACTATCTCCTCTTCTAATTGGTCCTCGTATGCTCTCATTCGGGGTTGCCTACCCAAACTCTTCATTGATTTGTTTGTAGAATTATCTATTCCTAGACAATCGGCTATGAAGGTCGTAGCTGCGATTCATAACAACTTTGTTCAAAAACTTCGAAGACGCATCTGGAATCCGCGTACCTATGACAAAAGTCGATGGGAAGATGCGATGCATATTACTCTCAAATTGAAAACTACTTCTCAGCCTTCTAATTTGCCTGCAACTACGTATGTGCCTTTCTCTTCTTTACCTCCTCTGACCCATCTCGTGAATTCACGTGACTCCGGAACTGATTGGATAAAGAACTCGATGATTCAGGGATTACCATGGTATAATCATTTGTTGGGTTTTATGGGTCGTCTAACGGTGCTACTTAATAACAGCTTTTGCAGGATGGGATGTCGATTTTTATAGTGGGCGTGTTATCCGTTATTATGTTAGCATAGTTGCTTCTACTTTGGTTGGAATATATCAAGGGAGAAGATCTAGGGAAATTTAGTGTAATGCGATTTTTCTTTTAGATTAATTTTTATTACTTTATTTTTGCTTAGGAGACTATATAGCTTTATTTTTAGTTAGTTTTATTTTATTTTTGTTTTCTTTTTATTTTTTTATAAATTGTATCGGTTAAATAATAATTAATAAAGATATTGGCTACTATGCCACGTTTGCCTTGAATTTAAATTCTCTGCTGACTCTCTTGCTAATTCTGCCCATCTCTCTGATATGGCTCCTCTTTTGCCTGTAGTCACATATACTTCTTCGCACAATGTCCGCCTGGTGTATGATAATATTGTTTGTGAATCCAATCCTAGGCGGCTCTTCAAGCTCCACTTTTAGGCCACCTTTTTGAAGGACCTTTTGTCTCTCAAATGTTTTCAATTTGTCTATTGTTTATATAACAAGGACGACTATATAGTTGACTGGGACCTTACTTGGTTTACTCTCAATTTTTCTCCAGTACATGACGCTTCTTTCCAGGCTTCTCATGCTGCACGGCATTATACTTTCAAGTTTAAACTCTTTCTCGATGATTTGCCTCTTTTGGAGAAGTTAAAGATCACTCGTTCTGATCTGTACATCGATCTACTTACTTGTTGCTCATGCCGCGATCGCATGGAGGACTTGATGCACCTGATCCTTTGCTCTAAATGCAGATCCGTTATGCATCAAATTTTACAATCCTATCAAACCATTTGTTTTCCAAACTTCGAGAAGCTGGGAAATTGGCCGATATGGATCTTACGCCTATGCTCAGGAAACTCTCTTCTCTTTCCTGTTGGACTATTTCTTCTTCTAATTGGTCCTCTTACGCGCTTATCTGGGGTTATTTACCCACAATGTTTATTGATCTGTTTGTTGATTTATCTATTCCCAAACAGTCTGCTATGAAGATCGTAGCTGCGATTCACAACAACTTCATCCAGAAACTTAGGAAACGCATCTAGACTCCGCGTACTTATGACAAAAGTAAATGAAAAGACGCGATGAATATTACTTTTAAATTGAAAACTACTTCTCGGCCATCTAATTTGCCTGCCACTTCGTATGTGCCTTTCTCTTCTTTACCTCCTCCGACCCATTTCATGACTCCACGTGACTCTGAAGTTGATTGGATCAAGAACTCGATGACTCAAGGTTTGCCATGGTTTAAACATCTGTCGGGTTTTATGGGTCGTCTAACGGTGCTACTTAATAACAGCTTTTGCAGGATGGGATGTCGATCTTTATAGTGGGCGTTTTATCTGTTATTATGTTAGCATAGTTGCTTCTACTTTGGTTGGAATATATCAAGGGGGAAGATCTAGGGAAATTTAGTGTAATGCGATTTATTCTTTTTAGGATAGGTTTATTACTATATTTTTACTTAGGAGACTATATAGCTTTGTTTTTAGTTAGTTTTATTATATTTTGTTTCTTTTTAAAATTTTTTATAAATTGTATCAGTTTAATAATAATTAATAAAGATAAGGGCTACTATGCCACATTTGCCTTGAATTTAAATTCTTTCTTAAAGAAATTATAGATATTAGTCATATGAACCTATTGGCAACAGAGTCCCAAAAATCATAGCAGCTTCTACCATTAATATTGTGGTAGGCGCGGTTTCTGTCTTGGCATATGTCAACAAGTTCATCCATCATAGCTCAGTTTCAATGAACGTTATAGTGGAAATGACATGAACGTATGTGGCGAGACATTATTAGTTTAGATTTGATTTTTATAATTTGATTTTGTGATAAGTAAAAATTTGAAAGAAAGTCGTAAAATGTTACTTTAAATAAAATTTGAACAATACCTCTTTGGTTTGATTTTATTTCTCGTTCCAATTAAAATTTAATTTATTACACTTTTCATCATTAAACATATTAATTAAATCTCATGCGAATATGGATTATTTAAATATAAATATCATGATTAAATCAAAAAATAAAAAAAATCTTAGTTTGATTTCAGTTTCATTTCAATTAAAAAAATTGAAAATCATGTACATGTTTAATTGTTTTAAATATAAATATCAATATATCATATTTAAAAATAAAACAATTTATTATTAGCACATTCTATTGAATTTTAAATATTTCGCATACATTTCTTAAAAAAATTAATTTTTTTTAATCAATTTAATTAAAAATAATTATATTCTGATTAAATATTTTGCGTACATTTCTTAAAAAAATCATAAAAAAAATCTTATACATCATACATGCAATTACTAAATATCATCCTCTTGTGATAAATAAAAAATTACGCAACACAAATTCAATATAAATTTAACAAATTTAACGAAATTTGGCCAAAATTAATAATTTTTTACCAGAATTATCAACACAAATTGAACACAAATTGAACACAAAATTTGTGGTGCTATGCTGGTAATTTTTATTTATCACAAGGGGATGATATTTAGTAATTGTGCATGACAGTATCATATTTTCTGGCCAATCAAAATTAGGTTGATCCTTGCATGTGATTTAATCATTTAATCATGCACGTGTTTTTTGTCTTATTTATTTTTGTCTTTTATTTCTTTATTCTTTTGTTCAATATTTTTAATTTTTTTGTCTCTTCTTTCTATTATTTCTTTAATTATATACAATATATTTACATATATTTCATAATTTATTGCTTTGCAGGTATAGAAATATTCATTTTTTTTTACCTCTTTGTTACTTTGTATCGTAATACTAACAATAATATTCATGTTTCCTTTATTCCTTTTTACTTGTACTTTAATACTAACAATACTAACGATACTAACTATATGTTTATTTTTTCCTTTCTCTTTATTTCTTTATTCTTTTGTTCAATTACTTTGCAGATATAGAAATATTTATTTATTAATACTAATTATTTTAATATTAACGTGTTTTTTTTTACCTCTTTATTACTTTATGTCATAATACTAACAATACTATCTATGTTTCCTTTATTCCTTTTTACTTGTACTTTAATACTAATGATAATATCCATGTTTCTTTTACTCCTTTTATTATTTCTTTAACTCTTTTTACCTTAATACTAACAATACTAACAATATTTCTTTTATCTTTATATCTAATACCAACGTTACTATAGCTGTTTCTCTTCTTTTTACATCTAATTGTTTCATTACTCTTTCTTTTTTTACTTTTATATATTCTGTATATAGTAATAAATACTTGTAATTTTTTATAATTTAATTCATATTATATCTAATAAAATATACATTATATAAACTTATAGTACAAAAATGAATTTTGAAACATTACAAAATATTTATGTAAAATTATGAATTGTCAAAATATTTTAAAAAGTTGTGAAATATTACGCAATAAAATTACACAATATTACGAACCATAAAATTACGAAACTTTGCATATCATAATATTTTAAAATATTTTAAAAAGTTACAAAATATTACGCTTACGCAAACTTGCGGCGGGTCTGAAAACTTACAAAATATTATGATGCGTAATCTTGTGCAACTTTTCGCACTATAAAATTTCCTGATGTAATTCAGTTCTGTAGTGGGTTATAGTTCCATAGTATAAACTTTACCACTGACTCACTTCTTTTGGAGTATTTAATGTAATCTCCTTGTATTTTATGTTAACTTGTCAATCAAAATAAAAATAAAAATAACTTGAATAAATAATATTCAAATTTATTTATACATGTTTTCACAAATATTTGAATAGTAATAATGATTATTTGAATACTCAAGTTATTTGAATAACTCTTATATGATTCCAAACACTATATTCAGTTAGCTAAATTCTACCAAATTCATTCTTAACTTTGAAAAAGTTGGGATAAAAATTTCATTAAACTTAAATAAATGTTATAATATTTTAGCAATGTTAATTCAATATTAATATGGTATGGATAACTCTTTCTCCTGAAAATCGTTTTATTAGGAAAGCTGCAGTAACTCAATTTTTTGAGAAAATGATTACCAAGAGAAATATAAACTCTGCTCAAAAACAAAGACAAAATAACAACAACAATAAAAATAACAAGAGAAAGAGTCCTATGGATAATAACAATCAGAGACAAGACAAAAATGATATCTTTGTCACTCCTATGTCAGATCCTTCAACTAGACTGATTTCTCCTATCCAACCTACAGTTAAAGTTAAGAAAGAACTGGTTAATGAAAAAGGTCACAATATTATCAATCCAGAAATAATTATAATTTCAAATGTTGACAGACAAATTGTCAACAATACCTATGGTGACAATAATGATAAATTTATCTTCGTTCAAAAGATAGCTTTGAATGTTGCAAACCCTTTAGACCTTAAGGTATGTGATCTTAAGAAACTCAAAAATACCATTTTCAACAACATCAAAATTCAATTTGATGAACCTTATACAAATGAATCTACTTCTAAATTGGGCAATAATACATCTGTAGATGATCAGTAAGATGATCAATAGATGCAACTGGATATACCAACCAAAACCTCAGAAGAGCTACAGACTAATCTGAATATAAAAAGTATCACTGTACAAAAATACTTCATGTATACGCTGCAATCCAACTTTTCTCCTAACAATAAAGTAGATAAAACATACGAGGTGGCACTTCACTTTAAGCAATACAATAGATTTGTCTCTTCCTTACCTGGAAGAAAGAAAAATGATTCCAGAAAGATGGAAAACATGATTATCATTTCCTTTAACTAAAAAGAAGATTTCCTTAAGGCCTTGAACACCACTTACATATAAAAGATCATCACCAAGAACAAATCTGATAATGAACAAATTAAAATAGTGAACTTCAAATTCACTACCAAATACAAGAAAACTGTCGCTCCTTTCCCATAAGAGAAGGAGGAGGAAAAGAGCAGAACTATCCAAGTACTTGATATACCTTTGTACATCACAAAAAATATAATTTGTAATGCCTTTTCAATTTTGAGAGAGATTAAAAGAATCAATATCTTACCAGTAGGTCAATACCAACATGCTTACATAACATTCGTCAACAAAAATCCAATTGATCATTTTCATCATAAGTGGTCTCATATGATAGGCACCTATTCTGTGTAAGTACTACCAATTCATCTTTCAGAAGAAAAAGAGAAGTAAGGAAAGCATTTAGATTTTAGACTCAGGTTGTTAGATTTTCCATTTGGCACAATCGTTTCAGATCTTCTCAAAATCATCAAATAAATCAATGGTAAAACTTGGTTTATTTCTCGCCATCCAAAGACTTACAAACTGCTACTATATGCATATATACAATTTTTAAATGAAGAAAATCAAAAGATCGCAAAGCAAAATTATTTAAATTCTCAAAAGGGCAAATTAAAAACTGTTTATTATTACTCACAAATCTGAATGAAAAACTGAAGATCTGTAATAAATGCGGTTCTCCTGATCATATATATATAGGATGCTCTAATAAAAACAAAAAATATAACATTGGACACAATAACGTAGAAAACAAAAAAATAAAGAGATTAAATCAAACACTCATTCCTATGCCCAGGTCACCAAGAATCAACCATTGAATAAAAATCGCATTACTGAAGATGATACAACCAACAAGAATAAAAAGAATAACGTTTTTCAATACACAAAACCAAATAATACTTCAAAAGTATACAGCGAGAATAATATAGAAGATGAACTAAGTTCCAAACATCAAAAATATTTGAAAAACTTAATGAATGCTGCCCTAAATGATATAAAGGGTCAGCTCATCAACCAAATGTTACAGATTAAAGAACAAGTCTCATCATTCGGAGTAGAAATCCAAGAATTTTAAGAATCTCGTAATAATTATTATCTTGTCAAATGGAAAAATGAAAACATCAATCACAACAAAGTAAACAATAACTCTAAAAGAATTTGTAAAGACTCTGATGATTCTTCATCATCATTAGAATAAGAAATAATTAATGATTTTATATTAAAATACCAAAGTCTAGATTCAAAATTAGACTCAGTCATAGGCACTATTAATACTATGTTAACTAATTTCTTTAATTCATTCATAAAAGGTGAACGCAATCAATATGAATTGGTTGAACTTGAAGGGAAAGGTGAAACTGATTATGAAGGTGATGATAACGATATCATCAAATAATAATCATCTTGTCTGTCTTTATTTTAATTGTTTTTAATGATGAAATAACCTAACAAATCAAAAAATATCTTAACTTAATCCAACACTTCTTCACTAAACCTCAAATACTATACACCTGAAGACAATAAAGTTAATAACAACTTTATCATAGTAACTTTAAACATTAACAAATGGAAGCAATCTGAAATTCATTATACAATAGAATATATGATCAATCATCAAATCCAATTATTGGAAGTAACAGAAATAAATATCAATTCATTACAAGCTTGTCTTGTTCAATCAGAATTTTGTAACTAAATAACCTCATATTTTACTACAAATGATAATAAAAAGGGATCAAGTGTTGGAATCTTAGTTCAAAACTATTATAAAAAATATATACAATCTTCAGCCACTTTTAAAGGGTGTTTAATATACATTGACTTGTATTTCAAAGGCAAGAAGATCAGAGTAATTAACACTTAAATTAACGTACAAGACTCTGAAAAACATGAAGTGTTGTAATTATACACTATCATGAAGTAATGGATCACATCAGCTTTATACTACAACAAGCAAATTATCATAATAACATCAATTGGGTCTATTACGAAATTCTTAATAAAGAGCATTGGCATTAAGAAATCTTTGATTTCTTTAAATCCCAATATTTGATTAAAATTCCTACTTTGGGAATTAATACAGATGAAGTATATACTCACTACCCATACCATCCTAACGCTTCTTGTTCAAAGCTAGATTATATATAGTGCAGCATCAATTTATTAATATATATACTGAACAAATATAAAATCAGGACTGAATGTACAAAACCAATAGAAAATCATTGCTTCTAAGACCTTTACAACTCAAAATCTGTCAACCTGGAGATTATTTGAATTGGAATATTTGGATATTATTATTATTAATGTTATATCAGTACTTGTTATATTGAGTATGAACTCTCATACTTACCAGCTTTTAGATGAAATTAAAAGCTAATGTAAATTTACTGAAAAAGATAGAAAACTTCCTGAGTATTAAATGGAGACAACAGAGGGTTGTATTCACCTATTATTTTACTTTTTTTGCTTCTCTGTTATTTTTTAGACTTCAGTTCTTATTTTTCAGACTTTGATGGTTCTTTAGAAATAAAAGTAATATCCAATTTTTTTTTGTTATCTTTTTTTTTGTTTTGTGTTCCTTTATTAACATTCACTTATTTTCAGTTATGTTTTACCTATTTAACAAGTAGTTAAAGCTCCGCATGAGCTGGTTTGAGCCAAGCTACAGTCTGGCTCAGCTCAACTTGAAAAAAAAAATTCTGGCTCAAGCTACAATGAGTCAAGCCATGAAAATTCTAGCTCAAACTAAAGTGAGCCAAGTCAAGCCGTAAAAAATCCTGACTCAAGTCAAGCTAGATTTGGCTTGGCTTGAGCTAGCTTGAGCTTTTATGTAATTTTAAATTCATTTTTACCAGTATTTAATTTGAACTTTTTAAACTATATTTATAAATTTTTTATTATCCAAAATAATAAATTTTACATAAATAATTGCATTATTTAGAAAAAAATTTATTTTTGCATAATATTGTGAACTCTGGAATTGAATTGCGCATATAAAGGTAAAATGTTTCTTAAAAAGAAGTTAATCGTCTTTAAATTCAAGTTATATATATATATGTTCTAATCCAAACCTACAAAAGAAAAGTTAAAGAATGTTAGTAAACGTTCTTATATATAAAAACAAAAATTCTGCTCCCACTCTCTTTAAAAACCTTACCTACTCGTCTTTAAAATTCAAGTTTTAGTCCAAACCTACAAAAAAAAGTTAAGAACGTTAGTAAACGTTCTTATATATAAAAAAAATAATATTGGGAAAATTTACAAGCCTTTCAAGAAAAGTCCGCTCCCTCTTCCCTTTAAGATCCATACCTAGTTCCAAGTTGCAGTCCAGAATCTACAAAAAAAAAGTTAAAGAACATTACTAAACGTTCTTCATAAAAAAATTAAAAAGATAAAAATATTCTTACAGTTAAAATGACTGGAAAAAAGCATTTTTTTAAATAACTACCGAAAAAAGTGTTTTTTTAAAAAAAAATTTCAGTTTAAAAAACTGAAAAAAGTTTTTTTAAATAATTTCAGTTTAAATAACTGAAAAAAAGTTTTTTTTTACGGCATATTACGTCAGGTATAATTTAAATTAAGAAGTATATTTTATCTGACTTGGATCAGATCGGGCAATAAAATTTCAGCTTTTGAGGTACATTTTTTTTTTTTATTTATTATTTATTTCATAGAAACAGTTTTCTTAAATTGAAAAAGTAATTTGTCTTAATTTCAATATTTCATCACTAATATTTATTTATTTTTTTTTTTACTTTTAGAATATTGGACTCTTAGACGAACTGGACTTGAAAGCATGTAGTTTGGGTGGGGAATTTTACCTAATTGTTTTAAAGAAATGTAACATTTCTTTTTTTTTACTTTTAGAACGCATATAGCCAGATTTGGGGGTTCTGGGACAAAATATCCGTATAGGTATAAAAATAGTGTGTAGCCTTCTGGCTACTTTCACGATATACAAATTTTTGATATCTTTATTAAACCCTAAATTAATCTACAAGACCAGAAAACATATCAAAATCCAATATCGAATTCAAGCTTAAAATCATGCTGGGCTCAAATCCTGTTAACATATCTCCCTTACCCAAATTTAAAGTTTCCAAAATCAAGATGTACACCATCTTTGTTAACACGCTGGCCTTTTTTTAATCCTAAATAATATAACGAAAAAAGTATGCCATATTGCTTGCCTCTCAGGAGAATCACGAACACCGAGGACTAAAGTGTCCGAGCGTGTTCACGGTTCGACCTGTCAAGCCTAATTTACATACCTTATTTTTATGTTATCCTAGAATTAATTCTAGAGCTGATTCATTAATGTAAACAAATCCAGGATAAGTCTAACCTCGTAGAGGTTAGATTTATCCTGTCCGGGTATCCAAATTCTTGATTAAAAAAGTATTGAGCATATTCTAGTATACTATTAATTTCTTGATATGCTGAAAACTATTCTAAAGTCGATTCATTTTCACAAACATAAGGACAAAAAAGTCTAACCTCAAAAGTCTAACCCGAAGTAGTGATATACAGGAAACCATTCTGAAAACATTTTCTTTATGCAATTATTAAGACAAAAAAGTCTAACCTCTATGTCTAACCTCTAAGTCTAACCTATAAGTCTAACCTCTAAGTCTAACCTCTATGTCTAATCTCTAAGCCTAACCTATAAGTCTAACCTCTAAGTCTAACCTCAAAGTCTAACCTCTAGGCGAAAAAAAATAAGTCTCACCTCTAGGGCAGACATATAATGTTCACAGTTGCGGAGCAAGTACACAAGATATGAAAACAAATAAGTCTCACCACAAAGTCTTACCACTAGGGGCGAATATATTTAAGTCTCACCTCAGCAACGCGCCTTCGGCAAAGTCTCACCTCTAAATCTCACCACTAGGGCAAACATAAATAAGTCTAACCTCTAATAGCATACAATATATAGGTAGCTGAGAACAGGCAGGAGCATAAGCCCTTTAGGGCGATGCGGATGCCGTTGGAAGAAAAAATATAGCAGGAACATGAGCCAGCCCTTTAGGGCGAATGGGCGAATGTGGATGCTATATTTTTTTGACCTATGCTACCATCAATTCTAAAGTATGCTAATATATGAGGCAAATATGAATGCAGGAGTTGCACGGAGCATTGTAGGTGCGGAGCATGTAACCAAAACATGGAAACAATAAAGTTAGGCTATCTTGCTTCGCAAGGGTGTAAAAAAAATTTCGTCTAGCGAAGTATCACTATTAAGTCTCATGCAACGTGCCTTGCAAAGCGCCTTAACAGCCCGGCCCTCTATGTATTATAAATCTTACCTCCGTAACGCGCCTTCAACAAGTCTCACCTCTAGGGTAGACATATAATGTTCACGGTTGCAGAACACCGAAGGTGCGGAGCATATATACACAAGATATGTTCACCTCTAAGTCTCACCTTCTTTTTTCTCTCTAGATTCAAAAAAATAATCACAGTCTATTTATCCTGCAGTCCTTGTACAAAGGAGGGTCTAACCATCTCTATTCGCTGATAGCTCTAGAAGCAATTCATCAATTTCCTTTCGAATCAAAGCATTTTCATTTTCTAGTAATCTATTATTATCCCAAAGTATATTCACATGCCGGATCTGATAATTGCTCTTATTACAATAGCTATATAGGTCATTATCAATTCCTGTAGGTCATATGGGCTGATTTGACCACCTTTAATTAAAATATTGATTTTGTTACATTTTTATTATACAAAATACTATACAATATACAGTAAATTGAGGGTGAGTATTAAAAAATTTTATTTAATGTTATTATACTATAATTTGGTAAATATTTCTTTTAAATTAATATAAATCTTAGCATTTACTATATATGTTAAAAATTCGTATCTCAACTTTAAACGTAAATATCTCCAGATCCAATGATCCAATCGGCAAGCTCTTTTTTCGCTCATATAGTCCAGATCAAGGGCTTTCCAAAGAGCCTAAAATTTTAAAAAACGGATCAGTGGATCCCAAGATATTTGCATTTAAACATGTTAAAAAATTCGTACCTCAACTTTAAACGTAAATATCTCCGGATCTAATGATCCAATCGGCAAGCTCTTTTTTCGTCTATAAAGTCCAGAACAAGGGCTTTCCAACAAGCCTAAAATTATAGAAAACGGATCAGTGAATCTTGATATATTTGCGTTTAAAGATAGTAATACAAACTCTGACATAAAATAATTATTTTATTGTTTAAAAATATCTATTATAATACCATCTTTTATATGATGTTTTTATTACACTTTCATAAATATTTATAGCTACTAAGACTATATAAATTTTTATTTTACTTTATATTTTATTAAAATATACTTACTTTTTAATAATATATGTTAAAAATTCCATATATATGAGAAATGGGTTTTTTATTAGTGAAATGGGTTTTTTCACGTCTCTTTTACATTTAATAATTTAAGTTTTGCAAATGTAAATTTTTGTTCAACTTATTATTTAATCAAGTGATCATCAATCAGATGATTTTTTGGTATTACAAAACAATTTTGAGTAACGAAAACTGTGAAAATCAATTTAATAACTCTTTTTAATGCAGAGTGAACAAATCAGCCCATATGTTTGACTAACTTTGTAGGTTTACCACAAGCAGAGCACGGCCGGCGCATCTTAGCCCCCATTTTCTCATAAATTCGAAAATATATAAAAGTAATTAAACATTATGGGGTAATAGGATTAAATATTTTAAATTGAGAAAAAGTTTACACATATATTAGAGGTTAGACTTAACATAATATCATGGTACGAAAAGATAAAAAGAATCGTATTTGTGAATGTTGTGGCAAAACTCTTGCTACACCACAAAAGCTTCGTCAGCATTATTCAAGTACAAAAAACCAATGTAGTTTACCTTCTGAGAATAATAATAACCAAAGAAGGGTAAACACACCTAAGGTAACTAAACCTATTTGACCAAAGTCACCTAAACCTCGTTCACCAAGCCCTGTTCCAGCTCCAGTAGTCCATACTAAAGGAAAGGATCGAAGAAAGGAGAAGATAACCCCTACTCCAGTTCCCAAGCCAGAAAAGGAGTTATCCAAATCCAAAACTGTAATCACATCTTCCAAACCTAGCGAGGTTGAGCTACAAGACGCTCATATTGATAGGCATGCAAGAAAGTCTGGGGAACATATGAGAACATGGGGTGCAAGATTACGCCGAAGATGGGCTGAAGTAACTGGAGAAGAATGTGATTTGCCAAAAACCTTAAAAGAATGTCAACGCTTACATCATGATCTATTACAGGCAGATGATGAGGCATATGAAAATGTTCAAAAAGAGATAACAGATCCAGAATCCACACTATCTCCTAATAATCAAAAAGATCCCAAAGCTGGGCCAGGTCCAACAACCCAAGCTAACAGAAAGATAGTAATCCCTATTACGGCAGTAGACATTCACTTTGAAGAATGCCCAGTTGGTAGGGATCTAGAAAGACCACATCAAAACCGATCTTTAATGAACAAATAGGTAGGAGAGATTCCTCGTCCAGATGAAAATCCAGCATATGCTTTTAATATTCCAATATTTGGACATAAATATAAAGAAAACCCATATATACCTCAACTTATATCAGCATCACGACAGAAAATAAAAGAAGTTTATCAAACAGAGCTTCATAGGAAAGAACAAATAAAAACAGCTATAGCAGTAAAATGTTCTTATTCATGTAGTAGAAGAGAAATTGATGGTTCCACATATACAGATTATATGTATTTGTATCATAGAAGTGGGATGCGAACAATTCTTTCAGAGGGAGATATAGATGAGCATATAACTCGATCTGTTGGAGAATTAGATGCACAGGTTGAAGAAGCATTACTAAGAGGATCTGGATATACTCTCATAGGAATTCTTACAATCTATATTGAAGTATATACCCTCCGACGAGGCACAGGAGGATCATTCATACCCACTCCAAAAAAGCTCGCCAATACCAAGTGTATCATTAATCCAGACAATCAAGGTCTTATAGATCTGGAAACAAATAAGCTTTCTAAAAAATGTCTCCAAGGTGCATTAAGTTGCTATTTCGCACATCAAGATGGACATACAGATCATCTTGAAAGAATCTTCCGAGCTAAGAATCTCAAGCCATACTTAGATATTGTCAAGCTAGATAGAATACCTATGCCTACGCCAATCTGCTCTCGTATCTTTGACAAAATTGAGGAGATGAATCCAGATATCACCATCAGTGTCTGAGAATGGAAAGAAAAAACAGCTACTCTGAAGCCTGTAATTGCTAGTAAAAACTTTAAAAGACAACATAAAATTCGACTATTAGCTTTTACAGATATAACCAAATCTGAGGATGACAAGTACGGGCAAAAGAACCACTTTCTCTGGATCAAGAATTCCAGTAGATTAATATATGGGGATAGTGCGTATAAAGAAAAGAAACATCTATGTGATGGATGCTTCCAAAGTTTTCCTTCTGAAAAGTCTTTAGACCATCATATAGAATGGTGTCCAGGAATACACGAAAATGCCTCACAAAGAGTCACAATGCCTGTGAAAGGGGTAAATGATTTCGAGAAGTTCAAGAACTATGGCCGAATGATCAATGCTTCATGTGTTATCATAGCCGATTTCGAGACTGATAACAAGAAGTGTGATGTAAAATATGGTGGAAGCATGCGAAAACTTGCCGAACAGAAGGCTAATAGTTTCTGCTACCTAGTCCATTGGATCGATACTGGAGATGTATGGGGTCCGTTCCTATACAGAGGAGAAAATGCCACACAAGAATTTGTCCGAAGAATTGATCAGGAGCTAGTCCACATTAATGAAGTCCTAGCTATCAAGCATGAGCGAATTGAGACTGAGGAAGACAAGAAAAGATTTGCCGAAGCAGATACTTGCTGGATCTGTAAGGGAAAAATTGCTATCAATAGGGAGGAAGTCAAATGCTTAGAAAATAAGGCATCATGGCTCAATAATAAGCTAGAAAATACCCCAAAGAATTCGGAAGACTATAAGGCCTTAACCACACAAATTCTCAAAGTGACTAAGGCAATTGATCAAGTGGAGGCTATGGATATTAAGGTTTGGGATCACTGCCATATCACAGGTGAGTTTCGTGGATCAGTTCATAGGGATTGTAATCTCAAACTCCAGATACAAGATTGGAAAACCCCAATCCCAGTCATATTCCACAACTTCCGAGGTTATGACTCTCACTTGGTTTGTGAATCTGTCAGCCAATCAGCTAATGCTATTCAAATTTGAGTTTAGGGCTCCGATCGGTTTGGTTCAGTTCGGTTTTTGCAAAAACTAATACCGAACCAAATTAATCGGTATCGGTATTAATGATTACTGAAACCAATCGGTAATTACTGAAAACCGAACCGATTTACCGAACGAATTTAGTAAAAAAACGTTTCGTAACGTTTAGCAAAAAAAAAGTTGCGAAATGATTTTTTCTTATCAAATCATCCATAAAAAAACATTTCGCAACGTTTTTTATTAAAGTGACAAAAAAAAATGTTGCGAGACGTTTTTTTATATTAAATCGTTTTATAAAAACGTTTCGCAACATTTTTAAATAAAAAGGAAAATAACGTTGCGAAACGTTGTTTTCTATATTAAATTTCCAATGTAAAAAACGTTTCGCAACGTTTTTTACAAGTTTCGCAAAAATAACGTTGTGAAATGTTATTTTTTTTATATCAAACGTTTATGTAAAAAACGTTTCGCAACGTTTTTTACAATGTTCGCAAAAATAACGTTGCGAATCGTTATTTTTCATAATAAATTATTTATGTAAAAAATGTTTCGCAACGTTTTTTACAAGTTCTGCAAAAATAATGTTGTGAAACGTTATTTTTTTTATCAAATCGTTTATGTAAAAAATGTTTCGCAACATTTTTTACAAGTTTCGCAAAAATAACGTTGTGAAACGTTATTTTTTATCAAATCGTTTATGTAAAAAACGTTTCGCAACATTTTTTACAAGTTCCGCAAAAATAATGTTGCGAAACGTTATTTTTTATATCAAATGTTTATGTAAAAAACATTTCGCAACGTTTTTTTTTGACTACATTATTTACATTTTTCTTATAAAAAAAAACGTTTTTATTATCAGTAAATTGGTTCGGTAAATCGCAAAACTGATACCGAAACCAAAAGTTTCAGTTCGATAAATCATAAAACCGAAACTGCTCCGATACCGAAACTGGTCGGTACGGTTCAGTAATTACCAAAACTGATCAGAGCCCTATCCGAGTTATAGCTGAAACATTTGAGCGATATAAGTCTATGAAGGTAGGTCAGCTCAAGTATATTGATAGCATGCAATTCATGAATAGTAGCTTGGCCAGCTTTACAAAAAATTTGGGTGATAACCACCAATAACAAGCCAATATTTCAAAAAATTAGGTTATACAGAGGAGCAAATAGCATTAGTATATCGCAAGGGGATATATTGTTATGATTATATCGATTCTCAGGATAGATTCTTGGAGACCGAGCTCCCACCAATTCATGAATTTCATAGTACTCTTAAAGGTAAGATAACACTAGATGACTACCAACATGCCCAAAAAGTATGGAAGGAATTCGGTTGTAAGAATCTAGGTGAGTATCATGATATCTACCTTAAGACTGATGTACTTAGTCTAGCAGATGTCTGGACAGAGTTTCGAAAAATGTCTATGGAATATTATGAGCTTGATCCCAGTCACTATGTTTCTGCCCCATCACTATCCTGGGATGCACAACTTAAGATGACAGGAGTTAGGATCAAACTTTTCACAGATATGGCCATGCATGATTTTACCGAAAAAGCTAAACGTGGTGGTATATCTATGGCCTGTCAACGATATTTTAAGGCTAATAATCCCAAGATGGAAGAAGCCTATGACCCATCCAAACCTACATCCTGGATCTCATATGTAGACGCAACAAATCTTTATGGACATTCTATGAGCCAATATTTGCCTATCAGAAATTATCAATGGGAAGCTAGTCGGGAATATTTATTAAAAAATCCAGCTATGCAAAAAGCATACCTCGAAATGGTTCTTAAAGCTAAGCCAAATGCCTGACGTGGATATTTCTTAAACATTAAGTCTCACTTCCCTCTCAAGACCTATGATTATTTGAGAGACTTACCCCCAGCCGTGGAGAATGTCGCTGTAGAAAAGGATTGGTTATGTCCATATAATGCTAAACTTGTAGAACAATTAGATGGTGGACGCTTCTCTGCCACAGAAAAATTAGTCCCCCATCTTGGACCACGAAAGAACTATGTCATCCATTACCAAGAGCTCCAATATTATGTAAAATTAGGTATGGTTGTAGATGAAGTTTCAGAGATACTCTCCTTCGACCAGACTAACTGGCTTGAACCATATATATCTTTTAATACTGAGAAACGTAATGAGGCTAAAAAAGCTGAAAATATATTCCTGAGTGACTTTTTCAAACTTATGAATGTATCAGTATATGGCAAGACTATGGAGAATGTTCGTAAGGACCAGGATGTCAAAATTATGAAGAATAATAATGAGCGAGATGAAAAAAGGTTCTTAAAACAGGTTCGTAGTCCCAATTTCAAGTATGGTCATCCAATTGGTCCTACTTTAATAGGAGCGCATATGGGAAAGGCCAGCGTAACCCTTAACAAGCCTATCATAGTTGGAGCATCTGTATTGGGTCTTAGCAAGCTTCACATGTATAAATTCTGGTATGGATATGTGAAGGAAAAATATGGGGACAAGGCCAGGCTTAGATATATGGATACAGACTCCTACATCTTCGAAACTGAAACAGAAGATATCTATAGAGATATGGCTGAGTGACCAGATCTCTTTAATCTTAATGGAGACCAAATTGTCGGCAAATATAAGGATGAGACTCCAGGCAATACAATTTCATTATCCACGCATATCCGGGCAAAATTATATCATTATGTCTTGGCTGAGCGTGATCCTGATGGCAAGACCACAAACTCTAAGCATAAGGGGGTTAGCAAAAAAGGTATGTGCGAAATGGCAACTGATACATATTTCCCATCTTTAGGCAGAACATTGCTTGATGACTCTGTAGACGAAGCCAAAATATTCGATCCCATGACCCAAGTCTATCTAGACTGTCTCTTTGGTAAAGAAGTGTTCTATGCCAAGAATGTAGGTATCCGATCAAAGGATCACATATTATCTCTGGTCGAGACTGAAAAGAAGGCACTCTGTCCCATAGATACTAAGCGCTGGATATTATCAGATGGGATAACTACATTACCATATGGGCATTGGCGCATTATGATTTATAAGAATATGGTTAAAGATAGTATCCCCCATGAAGAGGCTGAAAAAAGAGCTATGAGGGCCAAGCTCCCAGAGAAATATCAAAACGAATGTGTGTTTCACATATCTAGCTCATCCACATAAGCTAGATAGTGAACGGCACATATATGCAAGCAGGAAGACAAGTTACAATGCTAATATAAATATTATAGATTTTCTTCAGGCACGATAAATATTCAGTTTATTTTTTTTTCTAGATATATAAAAAAATGCCCTCTAAAACCAATTACACAGATTCGGAAAAAGAAAGGATATATACTATTGTGAATATCAAAGAGTCTATTATAGCGTTGGAACATGATGTAACTAAGATACATTAAAATCTTAAAAGAATCGCCTGGGAAATCTATTATCTATATAAAGACATAGCACCAGAAGATTTTGAAAAAATGTTAAGAAGTGATATAGACGAAATGTGGAATAATTTTTCTGAGAAGGGATTAATTGAATTGGAAAAGTTATCTAAAAGATCGAGAAATAACAGGCGTAAGACCTTTGGTAAGTTTACTACTAACCCCACGCAATATTTGCCACTATGCAATCTGGCCAAATATGATTACATATATGATAGGACAACTGGCTTTATTACTGTCAAAAATATAAAACAAGACAGGGTTGTAGGCGTGTTTGATTATCACGAACTTTGTGAATATTTGAGAGTCCAAACTATTCCGAAATAGTGATTTACCAGCGGTCTCTTTAGGACCAGGCTCGGCCAATTTATTTTTTCGATTAAAGATAAAGCATATATTAATTATGGCGCAATCAAACATCTTTTATTTACCAGAATTATTAGAATATATTTTACATTTTTTAGCGATAGATAAATCCCTCTATCACACTCTATATGTTTCCCGATTATAGTACAGATGTGGTGCCCCTATTCTATGGAGGCGCATTGAGCTAAAGGGGAACGATCACAAAGCAAAGAAGTTCATAGAATTAGTATGTGGGAAGCAAAAGCCAATTTATAGCTCGAAACTAACCCATCTCGAAATTCCATACTATAATCCACTTTCAAGTAAGAAAATTGAAGGTATCGTAAGAACATGTCCAAACATAATTCATTTGAATTTCGAAAATTGTGTGGGTTTTAGTAATAGAGCATTAAAACAGCTTAAAGCATACCCCAATCTGAGATATCTTAATTTATGTAGTAGTGGTATTATGGGTGATAAAACTTTATGTGGAATGGTGGGATCATGTCGTAAAATAGAATATCTAAATATTTCTTTCTGCCAAGGCATTACTGATAGATCTTTAATCAAAATTGCAGACAGTTGCCAAGCTTTACAAGAGTTTCATTTTGCTTGTGCGCATTCGATTTCTGAAAGATTTATAAGTCACATCTTAAACTCATGCCCAAATTTACGAAGATTCAGTATTCTGGATAGCTGTCGAAGAAAAAATAGATGTGATATATTAGTAGAAAAACTTCTTACTGTAGAGAAACACCTTAATGTAGAGAAACATCTTAGTGTAGAGTATCTTGATTTTGGTTGGTGTGTTTACGTTGCCGAGACTTCAATTTGCAATGCCATTCATTCCTGTCCAAATCTCCAACATCTCAACCTTAGTTTTTGTGGAATCACTGATATAACTATCAAAGAAATTGCCCGATCATGTCTTAATTTAAAATATCTTAATTTGAGGGGGTGTTATAAAATTAGTAAAGAAGCCGTAGATCAGCTCGTTTCACTTAATCCAAATATCAATATCGAGAATTTTGTGGATACTATAACGCCTCCTGATCTCATTGGGGTGGTTAGAAATCATCTTACACATAACAATGTTGCTAGTAGACAGATTTTAGCTCAGAGCCTTCAGAGCCTTTTAGACCTAAGTATGCGAGATAATTTGCAGTGGTATTCTGATCCAGGGTTGGCTAGATCAACAGTTCGGAGCAATGATACAGTGGTTATATTTGAAGATCTATGTGCTGATCATTAGCTCGGAAGACTTAGCACAGATTTCTGCGTAATGATGTAATAGCCGATCACCGGACAGGGCCTGTACGACATAATAATTTTTGCATATATTCGAAAAAAAAAAACATATTAACCTTTATTCTTTATTTTTTTCCAAATACAATCATGAGAAAATGTGAAAGAATGTTTACAAGCAACACAGAACCAGCTCTAAAAGTAAATATTAACGTCAAAAGCATATGTTATGAAGGGCTGAGGGACTCACAATTTTGAGATCGCCAGGCGTAAAACCAACTATAGTCTTTCCAGTAGATCTCCATGTGAAAAGGTATGAGGATTCCGTTTACATGTGCTTTAATGGAACTCTTGGCATCAGACGACAATACTAATTACGCCATATACCTCCTTATCTTTTTTTCCTAGCAAGATATAAAGCATGTAGAGGTATGTGGAAGTTCAGCCAACTTTCCGCAAAAATATTCCTGTAAAATAGTTTCACTAGCGTAGCTAACGCAAAATAAGGTATATATATGCCAGAAGTTATGTATGTATGGGAATGAGTTTTTCTCACCATGGGTCTTGTATTTAGGAACCAGACAATGGCCAATACTTTAACTCTTAATTGCCTTGTTATCCCCAGCGCCAAGCCCGAAAGTGTAACAAGACATAGTATTACTACGCTTAAGATCTCTACCAATGAGACGGTCGATCAGTTAAGACCTATGATTAAGGAAAGGTGGCCATCATTATTTGAAAATATTCTTCCTACCAACTTTATTTTTCGCAAAATCGATACCGGAGTAGTTATATCTATTTTCGATCAAATTAGACAATATAATAATGGGCAAGGCCAAAGAGGAGAAGAAATATTCCCATATCAATTAATTTCTAGCCATTTTCCCCAGCAACCTCCTAACGATAAAATTCATATTATTGTAGAAATTTGAATATTATAGAGCATCATGTAGCAGTATATTCGCAATTTTATGTATTGTAGGCCAGGCTCCGGCAGCATTTTATTTCATAAATAAAGTATTATTATTTTATCGGTACATGAGAAAGTGGGTCACGTGTGATGATGCGGTCCATGGACTAGTCGAAGACGCTAAAGCATAAATCTAACATTTTTATCCGAACAGTGACAAGCGCGTCTAGCCTATATAAAAATGTCAGGTGATAAGTGAGAAGAGTCTTCACGATTAGGGAGGCGCAGTGATTAGGCGATTGTTGCACCTATGATGCAATGTGGCTGTCTGGCTGATCGGTCTCTTGTGCGACAGTTGAATTTCTCACATATACCAGCCCTCAGTATTTTTTCGCAAATAAAATTCTTTTTTACTCTTGTCCTCACATACCGCACTTTGAGCCAATAACATTTCGCAAAAAGTACTATATAAGCCGAAAACATGTCTATCACTTTATTATGTCTCGTTAAAGGAAATACGACCGCTAGTGCTTTTCCTATCGATATTAATAAGGACCAGCTTGTTGGTCACCTCAAGAAAGTTATTAAGGCAGAGCAACCGCAAACTTTCGCTAATGTTGACGCCAAAGACTTGAAACTATGGAAAGTGCCAATCTCTGACGATCATGACGATCAGTTGCGGAATCTTTCACTCGAGGACAGTGACGAGCTGTTGGCAATAAGAAAAATTTCGAAATACTTTCCAGACTCACCTCCCGAAGAATGTATTCATATCTTAGTCGAACCACCAGAGTCCACCACCACTTCGAGCCAAGAGGTAAAGGAATTACTTGACCAAGTCACTTCGTTGCAGGCATTACTCAACAAGTCCACACATGGTATGTATAAAATAGTTGAAAGAGAGACTTTGTGAGGATTTTTCTAACTGACCATTGTATTATAGATTTCGACGTCGTTGTTCACCTGAAACGGAAGCCAAATAAGTGGACTGCAAATATCGAACATGTGACTCTCGAAGGCCTCAAGAAATATATATGCAAGATGTATCAACCACCCGCACTTGAAAATGATGGGGCGGAACTCAACCTAATGAATGATGGAGACAAATATTCACCTCGGAACGATCAAGACCTTCGTAAAATCCTCCGCATATTCGTGTCAAATAAAGAACTCAAGTTTACTGTATTCATCGAGACGCCATCAAAACCTTTCTCAGATTGGTCGTTTCCAAAAGTGTGCTAGCTTTATGGTATTAGCAATGACCCGAATCCCGATATTGACGTGTTCCCTCCTTTTTCATGTGGTTCTGCAGACCTAAATAGTGATAAGTCCAAAGCTGTGATTAAGCACCTAATGGCGGAAATAAAACTTTGTCAAGATGTTACTCCTCTCAACAAGGCAAATGAGGCAACGAAAAGTATCTATTCTTACTGCTACCTCGCTTTCAGGGGTCTCGCTCTACAAAGATAATTTCAAGCTCATACCAGAAAAACTTATTGAGGGTCGAAATGGACAAGGTAACCTCGATTATGCAGTAGAGTGTCGTTCGACGGATAGAGTCCTTTGTGTAATCGAAGTTAAGAAGGAAGATTTTATGAAGGGATTTGCCCAGGCATCTGTGCAGATAGAGTCAACATTGTCACGTAAACGCAAGGCAGATGAAATCGATAATGGACAGGATGTAGATAGGGTATTTGGGATTGTTACTGATGCATCTGAATGGTATTTTATGGAATGTTCGCTAGATAATGAGGGGAAGCCAGCGTTTAAGCTATCAGAATCTGTGACCGTTGTGTACAAAGATGAGAATTTGCAAGCTAAGGTAGAAAAGGTCCTTGGGCATATTGTATGGATATTGGAGGAGGCACAGAAGCCGGTGGAAGCTTCGCAAAGTGGAGTAAAAGAGGTAAAGTCACTGAGCAACCTCGCAGGAAAATCGAATTAGAATTTAGGGACAGATAGGGCTTAGGATAGAAATGTAACTTCGTCATGTATCACGGGTAAAGTCCCAAACCTTTGTATTTATTTTTCACGTATATCAATAAAAAATTTTTCTTGGCAAAATTTCAGCCGGGGCCCCCGCTCAAAATCACATATATTTTTTTTATTTTGAATGCTTATATACATTGTATTAGTTATATATAGATCATGTCATCGCGCCAAGCTGAGCTTGAAGTATTGAAACAGCGTATCGTTGAACTTGAGGCTAAGAATGCCAAGCTTGAGGCAGAAAAAGCTGAACTTTTAAAGCGGATTATGGAGGAGAATACTAGACGCGATGTTAGAGTTGAAGAACTGGAGCAAAAAAATAAGGAGCTTGAGACCAGACTTGCGATAGTGGAACAGGCTTCCTTACCAGTGGAAGAGCAGTCGTATAATGATAATCCTTCTGACGATAGTACATCTAACTTTAATTCAGTTGCAGAGTATCATGAGAAACCATTGGTGGATGTGGAAACAGATAATTCCTTTCCTGAAGAGGTTTGCTATAATAAACAAGAACTGGTGGCGATGGTACCTGCCAACTCTGCGAAGCGCCTTAACGGCAAACCGTTGGAAGAGAAAGATATGGATAGTTTCTTGCTTGAGGCTCATAAGAAAATTGTTAGTAGTGAAATAAAGCAACGCAATAAGGAAAAGAAACTTAGCAAAGCAGAGTAAGCATCTCTTAACCAAGATCGAGAATCTGACACCAGGTGCTCCACTTCTGAAAAGATACCGGAGGTAACGAATCCCGTGACTAAAATTTCAGCTGGGGCCCCTGGTCAAAATAGCCATAGGAAGAAAGGTGCAGAAAATATCGTACAATTGATAGCTGATGGCATTATGGAAGATGCCCAATCGAGTGACAAAGCCATTCTTTGCGATATGATTTCAATTGAGAGTCTCAACCCATCTACAGATCCATTGCTTTCTCTAGCTCAATTATTCGATAAAGCGGATGATGCTGAATATGGCGCAATTCGAGCTAATCAGGAAGAGATTTTGCGCTGGTATTATTATGGAAAAGAATTTTTAAATCAGGTTAGTGTAATTATACAGGATAGTAAAGGCAAAATCGGCGAAAAAAAGGCAAAGGGAATGGTCTATGATAAAATGTTGGAACACCTATCCATGTTGCGAAAGCAACGATCTGAAGAGACAGGATTGCGTCTCCCAGAAATCTCCCGTAAAAACTTACAAAGGAAAACTCAGAAAGCTGTAAAGATATATAAAATATTTGAAAAGGTAGGCATAGAGAATATTAAGTATATTACGACATATAGTGCGAACTCTATCTCTGAGTTAACTAATGATAAAGTTCAAGATATCATAGATAATTTCTCCGAGCATAATGATAATGATAACACTGATGTGGAAGAAGTACTAACCAATATGGTTAGGATTTCAGCTGGGGCCCCGGCCAAAATTCTTCTGATGATTCCAAAGAAATCATCCCAAGCAATTTGCTCGAAGATGTGGACGATTACTACAAAATGATCTTGGAAGAATGTGCGAAGGATTGTGAGTATTTTGATAAGAAAGTTGATTCCACGTCCCAGCCGGTGAAAGAAACGAATGAAGAAGTTGCTTGGGAAGAATCGAACGAAATTAAGTCAGACAATGACTCTGATTCCGATGATTCTGAAGAAGAGATGCCAGACGATTCAGATGATGATGGATATAATGGATACGGTGGATACGGTGAATATAATGAATATGGTGAACGTGATAGAGGTTATTACTATCGTGATGGAAGATACGAAAGAAAAACCTCCCAATGATGAGTCCTATTATCTCTCCTGTAACCGTCTAGGAAAATTATCAAGCGAAAACACATACTCGCATAGACTAAATTATCATATCTTTTTTTCGAATCATGTGGGTGGCTTATCCAAAAGAGAGAGTCCCGAACATTTGCCACGTAACATTGAATAATTCTTTCGTGTATGAAAGTATTATCTATCATGTCATCTGATCTTGAAGTATTGATCACTGAACTTGAGGCTAAGATAACTGATGAGAAAGCTAGGTTTGAAGTATTGATTACTAAACTTGAGGCTAGAATTTTAAAACTAGAGCAGGATCCGGTAGAAAGAGAGGCTAAGAAAAATCGCAAATTCCAGACTAGGTGTATCCAGATAGTTAAGGAAATCCTTAATGAGGAACCTATTATCAAATATCGCCCTCCTTTCTTGAACGGATTAGAGCTTGATGCCTTCTTCCAAAAATGCCGAATTGCATTGAAGGTGCAAGGGACTCAGCATCGGCTTCATAGTACTAGCTGGTATAAAGATGTTAAGAAACTCGAAGACATTGTTAATCATGATCGGCAAAAATGATATATTTGTCAAGATAGTGGAATTTCTTTTCTTGAAGTATGGTACGATGAAAAACTGGAAATCGTTATCCCTAAAAGGATACAAAAAAAAATCAGGAGTTTATCAATAAAATGGAATCTCAAAACATTAATTTTTTATAATTAATAACTTTATAATGTGTATAATTCAATTATCTAAAATTCTAACAAACCCAGACTTCTGGTTTCTATCTGATCTGAAGTTTCCAAAAACATATTATTAGGTTAGTGTTAGAGCATTTTCCTTATCTATTTTTAAAGGATTAACGTGGTGATGGATTTAATCTTAATATTTCAGCATTCTGCCCTACATGCAATGGAGATCATAAGGAAAAAACTCTATGGAACAATATAAAGGGTGAATGGGATTGTGGTGAATATTGGAATGCTCTAGAGGCGGGAAACTATGTACTACGGGAATACGGGATAATTGAATCCAAATAATCATGTGAAGCAGTGCATCATGTAAGCACGTAGCTTAGATCACAGATGATAATTATTGGCTGGGATACTATTTAATTGATGAGATCGAAAAAAAACGCGTATCTATTAAATAGACTAAGTAAAAGACGTGAATAAATTTTTCAACTTTCAAACTTATTCCAACTTAGATTACGTTGAAATGGTAAAATTTAAAATAACTAGTTATTTCGAGATTCAGAAGACTTACGTTTCTCTAAATATTTAGGCACAACCAAATTTGAACCAAAATATAAACGTGTTGACCCAAGCGGTCGCTAACACTTCTAACGCAATACAGAATACAATCAACAACTTGACTAATAACGTTAATAACTTGACTAATAGCATTAATAACTTGACTAATAACGTTAATAACTTGACTAATAACGTTAATAACTTGACTAATAACATTCGAGCACTGTATGTCTTTTTTGACCATCTAAGTAACTTTTCTACATACTTATTTTAATTTTTCATATTTTAGAGACGCACAATCGGAAGCCAGATCCAGAAATTCAAGTGTGCAGAGTGTCAGAGAAACCATAATACCGCTTCCTAACGCCAACAATCAGATGCCGAATAATTTTCCTAGAAACACTCAAAGTCTACTAAGAATGACCGGTCAGTATATTAACCTTAATTGTTTGTTTCTTTTACGAAACTAATCTTTTTTCACTATACACTATAAAGGAGTAAGTGTCAGTGTTTTGTTAACCTTTTATAATTTACCAACCATCGGAAGTGTTCACGTTAAGCATGAACGGTTGAGTAAATTTCTGGGGCTAAAATTAATCTAAAATTTACTTTAAGTTTATTCACAATGTATAAGAACTGATATATATACTAATAAAGAAAAATAAACATGTCGTGTATTACCCGAATTGTAATTATTTTTACGTTGACTGTTAAAAATCATGTGATTAAAATTTCTGAGACAGAGGAAGCTCAAGCTTAGTTAAATAAGACTTGGCTTTGGGAGAATCCTTGGGGTGGTGAGATACTCCTTCTTAAGGAACTCGAAGAGGCTTTTGAGGAGAATATCCAGACTTTTGAGGGAGCTTGTTGGCACAGAAATTACAGTTTGGTATTTATTCTCTGAAAGGTTCGAAGATAAAGTCGTGAAGCTTAGGTCTAATGATAAGAAACTTACAGATCAGATTGCAAGATGACTCTGATTCTGATGAATCTATAGACTCGAATCACCCAATCCATGATATTCTCCTGCGTGAAGAAATGGCTCGATTAGAAAGGAGACCTTGCAGTCGATATCAGATAAATTCTTGCCGAAGAATAGGAGCAAGATCCGCATATATATTCACATTACGAGCTGGTAATTTTTAACCATGCATTGACGATCACTGCTAAATGTATGCTTCGTAATCTTTCTTTCGGCAGATCATAATACTGCGCCCCGGTGACATGATGTCCCGCCTTGGCAATTTAAAAAAATAAACACTGCGCCATGAGCTATGCCGGTCATTTCTTTTTTTTAGCTATACATAATCTGATTGGCTGATCATCTCATGATTTATAGAAACTCGCCAGTTCTTAGAACCCTCCTAGAACTATCGAGGAACTGGTAAGGAACTAGGGAGATCTCATGTGATACGATATACAGTACATCATGCCACAAACTGATTTAGCCGAAGATGCTGTACATATGCATGTAAATATAAAATTAGCCCTTTTTTCTCTCTAGATTCGAAAAAATATGTTTTTGGCCAGGGGGCCTGGCTGAAATTTGCCAAGATTTTTGAACTAATAACTTCACCCCGCAGTCTTTAGGCAAGGGGGAAATGAATTTGGGTTTAACAGTATGTAGTCTTACAAATCGGCTACAAATCAACTAATCGCTTAAATCTTAATCAGTAAATCCATATAAATTTGAATGGTGATATTATCTAGTATAAGTTGCTAAAGAATCACCAGAATTCGTTAAAAACACTATAAAATTGCTATATTTGTTATAATCTACTAAAATACTAATATGGATTTAGATAGTAAAGGCCATTCTAAGCTAGTTGAGGCATGGAATAGTGGACGCTCTGATGAATATACAAGAATACTTGAAAAATTATTCCCTTTAGCAGATAAACATGATCACGAAACACCAGAAATGTGGTGCTCTCGTGTTCATGATCCATTCAGGAAAATACTAGAAGAGCACCATTCTTCAAGGGGTGGAATCCTTTCTGGGAATGGATATATTAAAATGTTTGGAAAATTAATTGAAAGAAGTGATAGAGTCCATGGTATTCCATCAAACTACATATATTGTAATGTATGCGACTCCTTAGTTTTCATACCTGAAAATGGTTATAGTAGTGCTAATTGCTATCGAGATAATCACTTTAAGAGCTGTATCAATAAAGATACTATTTCAAAAGAACATACAAGGAAAAAAGAAATTCTCGAATCTATTGATAGAAGGGAATTTCAGATCTGGCAATATAAACAATACATATTAAAAGAAGAGGCTGAAATAAAACGTCTTCAGCTAGAGCTTTCACCCCAATCTACTCCACATTCAGAAAAGGATAAATTGGCATCAGTATCATATGATTATGATGGTCATTCAACTGGCTATAAAGCTTACCTTTTGGCTAAAGCAACTATGGCAAAAGATACTATGCCAAGTGCTCCAAATTTCGAGCCAGCTTATATTCCACCTGCCAGACAAAAAATGGTTTCGCCAACTTCTTATCAATCATCAGCTCCAAATAAAACCATAAGCGAAATATTTATCTCATCTCGGTATGCTAAACAAAATAACTTATTACCATCTATAGACCATCTTAATCAGCCCGCATTAAGATTGAGAGATGGTACAAAAATCACATTCGTTTAACGACTGAGAAATATATTAATTATAGACTATTGAAGATTAATATCATTTAGCTAAAGGTTAACTTATACTTTATTTTTTTGCGTTATATAATCTGCATACATGATCGCCTAGTATAATTGTGAAATGCTTTATATGCACTATGCATGATTTGCCTATTTGGGTTAGATCCTCCAATATATTGTATAACTATTTTAATAAAGTATTTCTATGAAGCGATCTTGGGGATTCTTGATTGCAAAACAATATAACTATCAGTTTGAGAATTTCTATGCAACAGTTATCCAGCGAGCTTACAGGAATTACAAGAAGAGACCCGAATCTTTGGCAAAACGAATTTGGGAGGCAGTGAGGAATGATGATACTCCTAATAAATGGAAGTATTTAGGTATTATTCCTCGTGATGAGTATTTTTATTATATTAATGGGGAACTAATAAAATTTAACATAAAAATCGATCATTTTAATGTACTATATGGGCACACCTTATATGGTGCTAGAACTTGGGCAGAAGAGAAACGAGAACAATTAGCGTACCGATTAAATTGGTTAAGCATTGAACCTGTTAAAAAATTATTACAACAAGAAGGTTATGAACTTCTTTCTGGTGTATTTGAATGGCCTATCATGGTAAAATAGACACAGAATCCCAAATATTATCTTGATACTGAAGAAAATCGCATTTTTAGGTATTTTGTTAGAAAGGACATGTTGAGACTACGTGACATAAAATCCATAAAATCTCATAGTCGGTTAACTAGTGACTGGTGGTATAAACATAAAGCATGGTTAGAAGATCCTCGAAACAAAAAAATGGGCATATAGACGGTGCTAATCAATGATGGAAAAAGATCGGCCAGACACAGTTTCCCTACCAGTCAGACGACTATAATTTACAAGGCTTCAAGTATTTGAGTCTGTATCACCTGTGAGATCTATAAATTTTAGAATATAATTAAAGTAATATATAAATCAAAAATAGTTCCTCTATATAGGAAAATGTATTATATTAGCTTTTTTCAATAAAATAATAATATATTGTCCACCCATGAAATGTACCACCTGCAGGTTTATGTAGGAAGGGGTAAAATATTACGATCTGCCTATTCTAGATTAACTCCCGAATAATGTAATGCTAATCTTACTAAAATAGCAATATACCAATCTGTATTACCTGCATTATTACAAAACATAAATATACGCGTTTCTTACCAAAAAACAAACTCTAGCGCGTTTCTTCTTATTTATAAAAGGCCATATATCATAGAGAGTAAGTTCGTTATACATATTTCTTATTTGATTGGGATTTTCTACTTCTAACAAGCTTAATAAAACATGTCTACTTTTACAACTTTTTCAAACCGCTCCACGTTGGCCGAGAACTGGGATACTGAGACCCTCATTAAATTTTTACGTGACCTGAACATAAATCTCGATGAGGACGATTTCAAGATCCTTCGTAAAGAGAAAATAGATGGTCAGATCTTCCCAGACATGATCGAAAAAAGTTTATGAAGGATGGTATGAAACGGGGACCTGCCATGAAGCTTGAAAAACAAGCTAAGATATTTAGAGAGAAATCAAGAGCCTCTGAAAAAGGCAAAATCGAATACTTTTGGCTCTTTCCATGTGGAGTATGGTCTCTTCAGCATTTCATATCCTGGTCAACTAATATGTTTGGGCTTACTGAAAGAAATGAGGCACATACAGTATTTTACAATACCTTATATATTTTCCGTGATGATCTGATGGCCTCGCAGGAGATTCACGAAGTTGTTAGAAATCTCTTACTTAAGAAGAAGGTATGTGTTTCTATTTTGCAGGCCCGAATACACATTTTTTCAGATATGGTATGTTAGATACAAGAAGCTTTCGCTTGGGGATATATAAGCCTTCGGTTATTGCAGTGCTTTAGCATATTCATTCTATTAGATGTTGTGAGATTATTTGGCGATACTTTTTGTTAAAGGTCTACTGTTTCTGGAGGAGGATTCGGTTATGTACCTTTCTTTTGATAAAAGTATACTGAGTAATATTCCGTGTTTGGGCAGATGGGTTCATATAGGAGCATCCCATATGGTCGTTACTTCTAGTATCACCATTCTAAAAAATATAATTTTTTTTTATTTCATTATCCCCCAATGATGATACTTATTACTGAGGGGGTTTACTTTTATATAGGTTAGTGGAAAAAAAGGTCGCAAACCTTTAGCTGATACTTCTAACCTGCAAGAAGAGATAATAGAGAAACCGGTCTCCTCAAAGTCAGATTCATTAGTTTCTTCCACCCTTGTCGCTAAAAAACGAAGTATTAGTAAAGTTTTGGATGCTTCTGCAGATATCCCATTGCGAAGTGATGGAACTATAGACATTTTGGAGATTTTAAAAATCACAGTACGTGATTTCGACCAAGGCATAATAGCACTAGGATCCTCTCGCTCATATAAAAGTTCCAATCATTTGTATGTGAATTCTGAACATTATATCAAAGTTCCAAGAGAAAGTACATACGATGCAGAGATGTATCGGGTCCTAGTGAATTGGTTAAGGAAGATCCATGAATATGAGATCACTGGCCAGTGGCACCTCGAACAAGTCTGTGATTATGGGGATTACCATCACCTTTATTGCGACCTAACCATAAAGAAGCCCAAAAATCCTCATCTGGAAGCTCTTCTCGAACTGTTAGCGATGGCTTCAATTCCAAAACTAGAAGGTCATTTCGAACAAGTATTTAAATATGAAGAGCAACTCCATCCCCAAGAGATCTGGATTGTACACTTCTCCTGTGAAGATTATGTTGTAACTAATCCGTATTGGCCATCTGAGAAGCTCCAAGAGAAGGGATTAAATGTCGTCCATTTTTGGCATGATAGGGACTTTAAAAATGTTCAGATGAGTGCTAGGTTTCGTGATAGCAGTGACAAGTATTGCGAAATTATAGATGAGATAATTCTTTAGCTTTAGCATCTTTGTCCATAGATGTATTATTGTTCCTATAATATATAATAAAGCTGACCCTGGTGGTCTATTTTTACTTTTGAATATTGTTATACTAATACTACATTACGCTAACATACTACCCAAAATAGATAAGACCGAATTATTAAGCAGTTCTATTGCCAAGTTATCGGCTGAGAATGATATAATTAAGGCTGAGAACAATAAAATTAAGGTTGAGAATGATAAAATTAGAGCTGAGAATACTGAGCTTAAGGCCAGAATTGCGAAATTGGAAGATATGCAAACACAGAATGAACTAATAAAAAATTTGCTATCAATATCACAAAAAATACTTACCTGACCCGTGACTAGTCTGGTGACCATCCTAACCAATCTCCTATCAGATGTGACGCAATTCGTGATATAGGCGCATAAATCTATAGTGCTATATGCTATGGATTATTTTGCATGCAAACTTTTTTTTGCGCAAAACTATACCTAATAAAATGTTTCATTCTGACTATAAACATATTATTGATAGACTACCTGAAAGTCTTGTTAAGAGGGCGTGTGAGAGACTCTTGCACCATTCTAAAGATCCTGTTCCATTAGAATCTATTTTCAGAAAGTCTGAACGAATTGAATCTTATTTGAGACACACATTAAAGGTTTATGAGAATTCGTTAAATAGAAAACGCAAATCTATGACTCAGACAAAATTATTGCGCCCTCAAAGCTGGCCAGAATGTAATGTATTTCTAGCATCACTAGCTATATACGTTACAGATAATAGGACCCAAAGCATTAATATCACTTGTGATCATGAAGAAGAGAATAATCACCGGGTTATGAACGAACTTAAAGTGTTCCGCCAGCATCTCCTTGATTATAATAAAAGAACTTTCGAAAAATTCATGCAAGACATAGAAAGGGAATATAGAGAGCGGATTAGTACGAATAAGAAATTGTGATGTGAGAATGAGGATCTGAAGATGCAGTTGCAGGAGGCGGAAAGAAAGCTGGCATCTATGAAGTCAGATTCTATTCATTAGCCAGAATACTTTTTTCCTTGTACTTCTGCAAAGTAAGATACTGGTCAAGATCACGCGCTTTTTGAGGATCGATATAAATAACCGGTTCTTCCATCTTTCTATATAACCACGAAAAAAGAATGGCATTTCAGAGGCCTCATCCAAGGCAGAGAAGAACATGTGAAGAATATAAAGCTGAGCTGAAGGAGGAAAATTATCATCTTCGTAGTGAATTGCAAACAGAAGTTGATACTAACCGTCAGAATGAAAGACGAATTAATTAACTAGAGCGAGATTATTCCTGGTGTGAACAGGAAATCCAAGTTCTCAATAGGGAAATAGAGCATCTTGAGAATGCTTCAGAAGAGGAGATAGCAGAGCTAAAATCTGAAATTTCCAGTCTAAAAAATAAGCTATGTCAGGCCAAAAAGGATGTGCGTGATAAGGAAAAATATATATCTACCTTAGAAAATCGGTTGGTAGAATCCGAAGAGCAGGTAGAAAAATTGCGATGCCAGATCAAGACTATCTCATCACAGAAAAATTCACCAGAACGAGGGAATTCTTCGAACTTGTATAATTCAGATGATAATATGGCCACGATCATAGAGCTAGCAAATGCCATAGACGGTTTTGTGGATAATCAAACAACAGCTAGAGCGATCATGGCTGATCAAGTAAAAAGAGCCACAAGGCAGATTCGAAGAAAAGAAACTACCTTACAGCAGGATTTAATCTGTGAGCAGAGAAGGCGATATGATGCTGAGGCTGAGCGTGATAATGAAATTATACGAAGGCAACTTGCCGAAGGGAGGATGGATAGGGTCGTTGGTGACCTTCAACAGTTGCGAACTAATGCTCGAAATCAGGTTAACAGAATGTTAGATAGGATGACAAGAAAGCAAAACCGTATAGGTGAGCTGGTACAAGAAAAATTTGCCTTGCAATTACTATATCAGCGAAATGTTCACCACCTACAGCGAAGTAGAGGAGATATAGGTTTATTAGAGTATAATCGAGATAGGCTTTATGAGTGATATGAGAAATAGAAGAATAAGACCCATGATGCCCGGCAGAATATTTTAAATTTGCAGGGACAAATTTTGGCGCTACAGAATAATCCACCTAATTAAGTAAACATGGTAGGAATACCTTATCCATATTTTGACTGGGATGATAGTATCCCAGACTTTCTTGCGCAACTTAGACTAGACTTGCAGAATCGGGAAATAGATCCAAATGATAATGCAGGAGGTCCTCCAACAGGAAGAGATAATGCAATAGGACATTTAAGAGCCTGTATGAGAGGAAGGACTTTAGAATGGTTCGATGATGAGATTACTACAAAGCAGAATTGGGAGCTAATTAACTTACTCGATAATACAGGGCAGGCTAACTTAGTTGCAGTAAATGGGCGAACTGCAGTACAGATAGGAGCTAATGCATTAAATGAGGCTGTTGGCCAACCAGGAAATGCAATAGTCAAGTTAAGAGCTGTAGAAGATGCTTGGAATGAAGACTGGCATATAGCAGGTGGCCGTCCTACTAATGATCCTGTAAATGCACCAAATGCTAATGCTGGAAATACAGTAGTTGTAGCTGGTATTCGATTTGGTCAAGCCGTATGGTGGCTAAAAACTCATTTCCTTACAGTAGAAGAGGAACTTCAGGATTTGACGTATAGAACAATCAGAAAGGGAGACATGACTATAGATGAATTATATAGAAAAATATTACGAATAGGTAGACGAGCCAACTATAGGCCTGAAGAATTACGTAGAAAGTTTTTAGATGCTCTTCCACTCCCATGGCTTGAAAAAGCTGAGGATATTGGTGAACATTTGCCATTAGATGAATTAGCTAAAAAGCTTTATGAGATAGAGTTAAGACGAATTGCTAGACATAAAAAAGATAGAATATCTGATCCGCTAGTATCTAATTGAGCATCTCGGCAAATATATGAATCTTCACCTGTTTCAACCTCACAGCAACAAGGAATTTCTTTAGAAGATATGCAAAAAGCAATTCAAAACGCACTGGCACAACAAAAAACTGAATACCAGTCTTTATTAGAAAAGCAAAAATCTGATTTTCAATCGCAAATGGCTCAGCAAGTATCTACTTCACAAACTGTTGAACCAGTTAAACAACCGAGAGGTCCACCATTTACATTAAAGACAGAAGAAGGTCTTAAGAATTATTATGTAGCCGAATTTTTAAAAGATTTAGGTGTAATTAGTAAGGAAGATTTAGATACTGATTATCCTGTAAAGAATTTTCAAAGACCTCGCCAACAACGAAGCAATGTCTCTGCTAGAATTAATAGAGTAGAGGATGGGATAAATGAAACTCGTGATGCTGTAAATCAACTAACAAATCAATTCCAGAAACTAAATATACGTAAATGCGATATTTGTGGAGAAACGGGTTATAGCAAAGGAAGTTGTCCTAATAAGCAGATTGCGCGATCTAATTTAAATCGGTCTTATTTTAAGCCTCTCATACCTATAGATTATCAAAATACGCCTTTGAATTCTGATAATGAGGAAGATGGTTATGATAAAGTAGACAATACGTGGTATTATGCACCAGAAAAAAAAACAGTCACTAGTAAATAAAAGCTTACATGGTGATTCTGCTATCCCTTCTTCTGATCTAGTAACTAGCTAACCTGAAACATACGATCAGCTGTTGCCAAAGCTTTCACCAGCAATGCGAAAGATGTACCAGTCTAGAAAGACTCAGGAGAAAGAACCGAAGACAGATGAGTGGTTTTCATCTTTACAATATCTGAATGCTAATATAAATGATTTAACAATCTCTAATTCTTTTTTAGATAGCGCGAGTGAATTTGGAGTAGTAAATGATGCAACAATTAATGCTCTTGAATAGAAACCTGACAAGCCATCTGACTTCACTATAAAGGGTAACTCCAAATATATAACTGAATCATTGGGATGGTATATGGATGCACCAATTAGTGTAAAGGATAAGGATGGTAAAACTGTCACAGCTACTGGAAATTTTGCTCATATTGATAATGGTGAACCTGAACCAATGCTATATATAGGTATGACATGGATTCGAAAGGTTCAAGGTATTCTTGATCTGACTAAAAACCAATTTCGCATGAAGTTACATGGGAAGACTTACACTATTCCGACATATAGCAAGGCTCCAGTAGCTAAGGATCCACCAAAAGAGGAGCAGAACTAAGCATCCACCGATTCCTCTAACCCAACTAGTGAAGACTTAAAAAAAAGTACGTAAAGCTTGAAGAGCAACTATTAAAAACTGAGAGATGGCTTGACATGGCGTTAAATGCAGGTAAAATTCTTGCGGAAAGATGCTCAAAACTTATGGAGAAAAGATCGGATGTATGACAGCTTCTCTAGTAATATTTACTAATTTTTTAAGATCAGATTCCCGTCTAGATGTATTATCTTTAAAAGAGTTGTCTACTTTATTTTCATTTTTTTCCACTAAAGCCATGGAAGAAGAAGATTCGTCTTTTGGCTTTATACTAGCCTTTTTTTTCTGACTAACTTTATCTTTTCGCCTATTAGTTACTGTATTCAGACTATTAGAATTTAGCCAAAGACGCTCAGGCATATGGGAATTTGGACCATTTTCATCATCTGCAGGGTGTTCTGTATGAATGATCCCGTCTTCTTGTATGATAGTAGAGGAGGAAGTATCATGTGAAGATTCCTGATTATTTTCTGAAATCTGGTCAGAGATGCTAACAGATTCTATGATTTTACGCCATTCCTCGGTAGGTTCAGGAGGCCTTTTATTATCAATTATTTTTTGATATGTTGTTGATCCTATACGATGCTTTTTACACATAATGCGTCAAGCATCTGGAATATTATTCTGAGCATTTCTAATTTCTTCGATAGCTTCAGGTGACAAGCGTCGGGCATCTGATCTAAGAAATTTACGAGTATGGGCTGTTTGTTTTTTGCTCATAGTTTGCTAGTAATAGATCTGTATGATACTAATAAAAAACTTGTAGAAAATTTATTTGATATTGGTCTGATATTGGTCGGGCATTAGCCTGACATTAGTCTGACATTAGTCTGGCATTGGTTTGTTACATATATGTAATTCGCTTTCTTTACAGTGTAGCATGCTATAATCATGATTCAAATAAAAAATAGGTTTAGGATACATATATTTCAAATATCATATTTGTCTGAAACTAGTTTGTTATTGGTTTTTTATTAGTTTGATATTGGTTCGATTCTAATCTCCCTTCTCCATATTCGAAGAAAAAAAATCATAAAAAACTTTGCCTTCAAATAAATTCATATGGCAAATATTCATACGCTAAATGAAATAAATAATGGGGCACCCTTGGTATCTGGCAATAAACTTGGAGATTCGCCATTTAATCGATATCCATCTAGCCGAACTGAGCTTGAGAACCAACGTTTAAAATATGACCTAGATATTGCTTTAAGCTCAGGTATTCAGCTTAGTACTAGAAACAGTCTCTTGATGAAAAATAACGAAAGTTTTTCAGAGCGTGTATGCCAGCTTGAAGATGAGGTAAAAGAACTCAAAAATGAGATTAATCAAAAAGAGATTTCCCTTTCGAGTGCTAATAGCGAGATTGCTACAAAATTGGAAGAGATACAAGCTCTCCATTCAAGAGTAGAGGAATTAGAGCAGGATGTTTCTTTAGCAGAGAAGAGATTATCAGAGATGGATTCTCTTAAGCGTAAATCTGAACAGGAATACCTAAAACTATCAGAGGAAAATGTTAGTTTAGTTTTGGCAAAAATGGAGTTAAAAGATACACTGGCCAAAAAAAAAGATGAATTAATGCTGGTGAAAGAGGATTTGCTTTTGGCGCAAAAGTCAGTGATAGAGAAAGATTCTCTTCTTCAAGAAACTAATACTCTTTTATTAGAGCAGTTTTCGAAAGCATCAGCATCAGCGAGCGAATCTAAGCAAAATGAAGTGATTGGAGGTGATAAAGGATTGGAGAAAGGTATCGAAATCACTAGCCCTAAAACCTCCTCAGATTCACCTTATTACTTATTTTTTCAGCAGTATGGAATCATCATCGTAATAGTATTACTAGTCATATTTATCATATGGCGCATATTCTCTCATCGATATTCTTCCAACCCACCTTACAATGAAGAAAAAAATATTCCAAACTATAAAATACCCTTAAATAGAAATCAGAGTTATGGATTCCCAATCTGATACACAGAAGAACCAAAAGACAGGACTGCCTCCTATGAAACTTCGTCTTTTGGATATGGATGAGGTCACTAAACATGAATCATCCCGAAATATTGGACATCCAGCAATGACATGGCCTTTCAGCATGTTGGTCACTGGGAGAAGTGGTTCAGGTAAGACTAATTTACTTGCGAATCTTGTTCTTGGTGATAAGGATGAATATGTGCAAAGAGGGAAGAAAGATGGGTCTCGCTACATCAAATGTGATGATCTAATTGTTTGTGGGTATCATCCTGATGAACCGAAGTGGGCATATGTGAGATACATATATAATATGATTTCGAAAGACCCAAGAGCATCTTACTATGAGAATATTAGTTTCAGTTATATTCCACCCGAAAGAATTCCTAGTACAAAAACATTCTCACCCGAAAGAAGTAAATTATTTATTTTTGAGGATCTGTGCCTCACTCCAGATTATATACAAAATCGTATTGGTCAGTTTTTTGGGAATGGGCGTCACCGAAATATTTCATGTATATATATTACGCAAAAGTATCATAAAGTCGATACATTCAAACGTGAAAACTCGACTCATTTAGTATTATTTAACTCTGGTAGCAGTATCCAAGACGTGTCTAAGATTGTTGGACGATATACTGATGATGTAAAGGGTGCATCCATGGTTATTAATAGTTACCTTCGAAAAGGCGAGTTTGTTGTATTTGATCTCACTAGGCCAGAAGATGATCCTCTTGCAATCCGCCTAAGGTTTGACACTCCACTGAATTTACAAAAGGAGATAGAGGCTAGGCAGAAGCGCAAGAAAAAGAGCGCCTCAGCTAATGAGTAGAATCTAACTTCATAGATACTAACTTTTTTTCGTAATTATAAAAAATGCTGGATGCTTATTCACAATTCTAAATTGCTATTTAATAAATCAAAATATGCCTGCTCTACTCCCATTGATTCCTATAATACAAATAGATTCAGGTGAAGCTCGAGATTTAGATGTTGGTATTGCCTTACAGAAGATATATTACCAGCCTGTTGGCTACCAGAGAAATGCTAAAAAATTGCTTGAAGCTTCTATAAAAACTGGGTATAATTTTACTCTAGATGAAGTGAATGATTGGCTCGAAAGACAGGCTGTACACCAGATACATAAGCCTCGTCCCAGATATATTTTTCGAGCAAGTTTTTGCTCTATTACTACTCCCAATAAAGTTCACCAGGCGGATGTTCTCTATATGCCCTATGACAAGATAGGTCGGATTACATATCTTTTTTGCCTTAATATTGTGAATGTGACTTCGAGATATAAAGTATCCATCCCTATTGGTGCATATAGTGTCAAGGATAGGCAGGGAATCTTAACTTCAAAGACTATTGCTAGAGCGCTTAAGGAGAAATATAATGACCCTGAATGTTCTCTTATTTGGCCGAAAATATTTTTAACAGATAAGGGTCCAGAGTTTAGAGGCGATTGTGAGAAATTAATGAGAGAGCATGGCATGAAAATTCAGAAGGCTGAAAATAAAAATACTATGGGCATTGTTGAAAAATATAATAGGACCTTATGGGAGAGATGTGGTCTTTCTCAAGATGCGTCTGATCAATTACTTCCTATTATTGAAAGATCTCGGGCTTGGGTAAAAAATCTCCAATTAATTGTTGAAGACATTAATAATTCCCTAACCAAACAAATCGGTATGGCTCCTGCTGTAGCAATAGAAAAAAAAAGCATTATTGCTAATCCTTCTTATCCTCGAGATGGTCCTGTAGGCTTTGATGAAAAGAAGCTTTCTAGTGATATGCTTGTTAGATATTTACTATATTCTAGTGATCAGGAAGGAGGAAGGCGAAGAGCTGGAGATTTGAACTGGTCCCCACATATTTATTATATCCATCAATCTATGGTGCAAAAAAATCAGCCGGTCTTATACTGGCTGGAGGAAGTCCCTTTTGGACTAATTGATAATGATGATTATGTAGTCAAACGCCCCAAAAGATCTTTTGTAAGAGAGGAACTTCAAGTCATTCCCTTTGATACAGAATTGCCTCCCCAGTGGGTTCTTACGAATTAAATTTCTAAAGTGATGATAGGAAGTCTTCTGTCTCTTCGTCAACTTGTTTATTAGTAATAAAATAATCCTTAGCTAATTTATAGTATAATTTATATAGTTCCATAATAGCATTAAGAATCTTTGGATCACGTCCATAGTATTCTTTGTAGTCATCTTTGACTTTATGATATTTAGTTTCGTTGGGAAATATGGTCATGGCTAGTTTGAGAACATATTCTTGAGGATCCTCTGCCTGGCGCAATTTTTTGATCCTTTCTTTATATGATTGCATGAATTTACCTTCCTTTGGCCTTCTATAATAGATGCCTGCCTTGACGACATTTATTAATGCCTGCTCTACTTCCTGGTATGTGGGCTTGGTATCGGATAATTGAACTTGTGTACTCATTGTGTAATTAGTATATGTATTACTATATTGTGTAAAGATTTATTCAATTAAAATTATTTATACAACTATAAAATGGGCGAAGGTGCTAAAGCAAAATTTATTTGTTATTATCTTCTTAATACTGGTGAAATTTGTGGCAGACGTAGTACTAGACCTGAAGGTTGTCGATCACACTTCAAAGCTAAGATGCGCTGGCCGTGCTCTGCTTGTGGTAAACCTACAAAGTTAGTCAAACCTACAGGGATTGATAATAACCTATGTAGCTATTATAATAAGAGCAATTATCAGATCCGGTATGTGAATATGCTTCGGAATAATAATAGATTACTAGAAAATGAAAATGCTTTGATTCGAAAGGAAATTGATGAATTGCTTTTAGAGCTATCAGCGAATAGAGATGGTTAGACCCTCCTTTGTCCAAGGACTGCAGGATAAATAGACTGTGATTATTTTTTCGAATCTAGAGAGAAAAAAGAAGGTGAGACTTAGAGGTGAACATATCTTGTGTATATATGCTCCGCACCTTCAGTGCTCCGCAACCGTGAACATTATATGTCTGCCCTAGAGGTGAGACTTATTGAAGGCGCGTTGCAGAGGTAAGATTTATAATACATAGAGGGCCGGGCTGTTAAGGCGCTTTGCAAGGCACGTTGCATGAGACTTAATAGTGATACTTCGCTAGACAAAATTTTTTTTACACCCTTGCGAAGCAAGATAGCCTAACTTTATTGTTTCCATGTTTTGGTTACATGCTCCGCACCTACGATGCTTCGTGCAACTCCTGCATTCATATTTGCCTCATATATTAGCATACTTTAGAATTGATGGTAGCATAGGTCGAAAAAATATAGCATCCACATTCGCCCATTCGCCCTAAAGGGCTGGCTCATCACTGGTCAAAATCAATACTATCGGGTACATATCGGGCGTCTATATATCAGTGACTAATCAGATACATATCGGGTTTTTATACATATCGGACACCCGATTTGTCACATCTCAAAATATGTCTAAAATTATAATTATCAAAGATCCCGATATTTAAACTTTTAGTCCCCGATATGTTGGCTAATATATATCGGTTACCCGATATTTGTACGATTTTTTAAATGATAATAATCAGATCACATGTTTGTTATTAGTCATTACGTATTTTCAAATTATAAATTAATCCTCTAATATATCTGATATGTAACAAATAAAATAGAAATACATTGTCTCGCATGCAGAACGGATTAGATTAAATTTGTTTCAATTAAAGTTTTTTTAAAAATAAACGTAAACACAAATCAATTTTGAACCTAGCTTATTAAATTTTTGATTAACTTTTAATTAAACTGCATACGGATGATTGATTCAATTTATTATATAATCAAATAACATAAATCTATTTAAGACTAGATTTAATGAGTAAAAAGAAAATTATTGAATTATTTTGATTTATGCTTTTTGGTTCTCTTTTATTTTGTTTTTTTTTTAGTTTTTCTCTTCTTTTCTTCTATTTGAATTAGAAAAAAAAATTATTGAATTATTTTGATTTATGTTTTTTGGTTCTCTTTTGTTTTGGGTTTTTTTTAGTTTTTCTCTTCTTTCTACTATTTGAATTAGTTCTATTTGGGATTTCTTCTTTGTCTTTATCGTGGTTATCATCAGTATCATAATCATATATCGGAATATCAACACTTGAACGGTTAAACTGTTTGAGCGACTCTTGATTTAAACACCAGTTTGGTGCATTTATAGGTGGTACGCTAGATGCAGATATGTTGTCAGCTTTTTTAGGGTTTAAAGTTGGTGGTTTTTTCCTTAATAATTCGACCGTCGGATCAATTTGGTCGTGTAATAATCGTAAAAGCTTAAATAAATAAATTACTATTAGTGTTTTTGATAAATAAACTAATAAAATAATAAATATACATACTGCAGAAGAACGCCACCATTTATCATAAATGTATACTGATGTTGACTTTTCTTTAACGGCTTCCTCAATAACTTCACCATCTTCAACTACTGCAGGTCAGATAACAGTCCAATCTTCCTCAGGATCTGTTTCTTCCCACTCTTCCGAGTGGTAACCCGAATCTTTAAGAATTTTTACAAGGTCTCCTTCTGGATACCTGACAATATACTTATCTTTACCTTCTATCAAATAGTTTGTTGCTTTTGTTCTTCTTTTTTTTTTCTAGTAATGTAATTGATAGTTAACTACCAACTTTTCATTTCACATTAATTGAATATTTACTTACGTCTTGCATCCTCAAATTCTTTTTTGCCCTTCTCTTATCTTGTTTTATTCTTTCTTCTCCTTGATTTTTAATGTTATTCACACGATGCCGAGAACGCCATCATCTGTACAAAATTTTTAGTAACTTGCCGTTTGTAATATTATATTTTTTATTCATGAGCTTGTACAAAGGCGGCAATAGTTTTGTTACTATGTTTTCCTTTTGCTCTACCCAAGTCCGTTCCTCGTCTATTTTATAAGTATCTCTTAATTCCGAGTCTACCCATATATAGACTTCTTTCTATAGAATAATAGATAAACGTAAATAGAATGAAAAAAAAACCATAAATGATAAATAAATAATAAATAATACTTGCTTTAATCGTTTTATACGAAGCAGCTGACGATGATGATGAGGAAGAGGAAGAGGAAGCGGAAGCGGAAGCGGAAGAGGAAGAGGAAGAGGAAGAGCTTACAGATTCCTGATCACTGTCCCTGTCCATCATTACTTATATTTCAGTTGAGTGCAAAACTTTGAATGAGAAGAAGAGTTTTCAGAACGCGAAAAGGTTGCATATTTATATAGATTTCAGGTGCAACTACGCGAACCTGATCCTGGAAAATTCCGAGGATTCCCTTACGCGAATCTGATTCCGAAGGTTTCCTCACGCGAATCTGATCAAACGTGAACCTGATCCTGATTACGCAATCCGATTTAAAAGAATTCAACGCGAATCTGATCCTGAAAGAATTATACTTCATTTGAATAGCTGTCTAAATATTCTAAACTTTTCATATATTTTAGTAAATATATTTTAGCAAAATGAGTAATAAAACTTCAGTAGCCGATTTAATAAAACATAATAAAAATTGTAAAAATGAAACCTCTGTTGCTGATTTATTAAAGCCCAAAAAGAAGTATTTGTATGCATGTAATTGTATTCTTTGTAATGGTGAAGAAGTTGACCCTCGTACTCTAAAGAAACATGCAAAAGACAAACGCCTATGGAAGTTAAACCATAATAGAAAAGATCAAGAAAATGCCATTATGACAAGTGAACAAAATCTCACCAGAACAAATTCAAAAAAGCGGAAAATAGATGACCCTGATTCTTTCCAATTAAATAATTCAGATAATGAAGAAGGTATACCGCCTGATTCTTTTCCTGATTCATTCCCTGATTCTTTTCAATTAAATGAAGAAGAAAATATAAACACATTTTCATCAAACTTTCGTGTTCCTGCATCTAAACTTGATAAAAATGATGATGATAATTATGAAAATGAAGAAGAGACGGATGATAATACAGATCAGGAAGAAGAAAATGAAGGTGAAAATATTTTCACATTTCCCAAATTTGATAGCGATGAAGTGTTTGTGATGGAAAACTTAAATGATTCGTTGGAAACTGAAATAATTCTATGGCTATTTAAATTCCAACAAAGATTTTGCCTTACTGACATGGCAATTGAAGCGTTAATAAAATTCTTACATATTGTACTTACTCGTTTAAATAATTCACAATTCAAAAAATTTCCTAACTCCTTATTTAAGGCAAAAGGATATTTGAATATTTTGCAACCAAAAATGCAGTTAGCTGTATGCAATAATTGTCATAAAATGCATAATGTTGAAGATATTGTCACATATAAGAAAGAAGGAAAAGTCACCATTAAGAATTGCCTACATGAAGAATTTCCAGATAATCCAACACCAAGTCGTCGTAACCAATGCAACAATCCGCTTACTGTTCTTAAAAAACGTAAAGGAGAAACAATTGCTGTGCCACGTAGTCTTTATCCTAAACTAACACTGGTCAAAATCGATGCTAGCGGATACATATCGGGTACCCGATATGTGTAATATATTTGTAGGATATGTGTATGATATTCGATAATAATACACATATCGGGTACCCGATATGTGTATTGTTTATGCGGAAATTCGGTGATACATATTACAGTTATCGCACAAGTATTCACACATATCGGGTAGTTATAATATCGGACACATATCATTTATTTACTGTATACCCGATATATTGTAATAAATATCGTATAAATATCGTATACCAATCATACATTTATCAGATAACACCGATAATTATTTTATAGCTGTCCGATATGGACATATTTTGGTACCCGATATGAACACGATAAAGTTCAAGTACATATACCGGGCAGTATAATATTTTTAATAATTCAGGCAAAAATTATAGAATTTATATTATAATTTGTAATTTATATATATTTTTCAGATTAATTTATAATTTTAACTCAAAATTTATTTTTAATTAAAAACAAAAAATATGAATTACAATCTATGTAAAATCAATACTACATTTATGTAAAATCAAATCTAAATTCAATAAATTGCGAATAAATCTATATTATATAAATCAATTATACTGTAAGTGGCATACTAACGAAATTAGATTTCACTTGTTCGCTTACTTATTTTCATTATATTCAAATTTGATCATTAAACGAAAGTAACATTATTAGTAACAGGTTGTTAGAAAAGGAACAATAATAAAAAAAGAATATTAGTAGAAGAAAAAGAAATAGTTAGTAGTAAAAAATGTTAGTAGGAAAGAAATAAAATAAATAAAAATTAGTAGAAGAAAATAATTAGTAGAAATTATAGAAGAAAGAAACAGTAGAAGAAAGAAAATAGAAAAATAATGTACAAGTACCCTACAACTTCATCCCTAGGTAGTCAAAAATCTCAGGTAGTTCCAGACCACAGCAAACATGAAAGATAACTATATATATACAATAGCAATAAAGAAAAATATTAGATAGTGGAAACGTTAGTAAAATTTAAGAAAAGTAAATGGTAGAAAATTCAGATATGTTAATAAGAGAAGTATTAGTAAAAGGAAGAAAGAAACGTTAGCAAGAGGACGTTAATAGAAAATATTTATAATCATATGAAAAGAGAAGTGTAGCGTTAATAAAAAATATACCTTATGTGTTCTTTTCCTGAATATAATAAAGAAAAAAATGTAAAAAAACGTCGTTAAAGAGAAGTGTAACATTAATAAAAAAATATACCTTGTGTGTTTTTACGTGTTAATTTGATAATATTGTAAAAAAAAGAAAGCGGTTACAGACTTACAGTAAGCGAAAAAATTAAAGAGAAAAAAGAAAAAAAAATAAAATGACAATATAAACAAATAATTAAATCATGTGATCATTAAATAATAAGTTGATTATAATTGGTCAACATTTGAACAGTTACACAAATTTTAAACAATATATTTTATCATATAGTACAGTATAATAACGAATGAAAGAATATAAAATATAGCAATAAAATTAATAAAAATTTTGCATTTTATGCATTTTACATATAATTCTGAAAAGGGTGTACCGGTTATCTATATATTTTATTTATCATTTTTTGCTATGATAATATTATCATCGTTAATATCACGAATCTTACTTTCACCTTTTAGCGTACAATCTGCAATAAAGAAGCAGAACTATTCTGGTCCGTAACCGTATCATGCGCAAAAATTTATTTTCTTGATCTTGTACGACTTAAAAATGAATTTCTTAAAATATTAATACTAATCTTTTTTTTTAGCAGCAAGTCATAGTGATCGTGGTGATCGTAGTGGTCGTGGTAGTCATAGAGGTCGTGGAGGTCGTGGTCATAAAGGCGATGATGATATCGACGATGGGTAAAATTTTATTAATCAAATTTAAATTATCACTTAAAATATTATTATTTTAATTTTTTTTTTATAAGTATGACATTATCCTTTCTGACAGAGATGATGGCAACGACAATGAGCTTATAGATGACTTTGCGAAGCAGATAACATGTACATACACCTTTTTCAAAATTATATGTAAAATGCAAAAATGCAAAATTTTTATCAATTTGTATTGCTATTTTTTATTTTACAGATTATAAATATATCTTTTAATAAAATTCAAATTTTTCAGTTTATACTATACGATAAAAATTTATTAGCGAAACGAGTGAAATAAAAAAATTGAAAATTTGCTGTATTAGGTACTTTTGAAAGTTAAAACAATGCCGATGGAAACCTAAAAGTGCTAAAAGTGAGGTATATATATATATATATTAGTTATAGGAATAACTAAAGTAAGTAATTAATAGTTAGTGTTGGCGAATAGAGTATTTGCTGACGAAGAATTTGCTGACGAAGGATAAAAGGCGACAAAGTATTGACTGATGATGAAATAATAAGATAGTGTATAGACAAGTAACGATACTCAGTCCCATACATATCTTAGGAGGCTAGCCTATCGTGAATAACTCACTACAGAAGAATATGTATTTTATTTGCGCATATACCTATAACACAAGGTATATAGATGGACCTGCCAGTGAAGGCACGTATGTTCAGGAAAGGTGAAGGAAGGGAATAAGATATAAATGATATTAATTACTTACCCTATTTTAGAGTAAAACAACGTGAGATATGAAAACGTTACGAAAAGAAGGACAGTAGAAGGACAGTAGAAGAAGATAGTAGAGAAAACCTAAAAAGAAGAAAGGGAAAGAATAGGGTTGGCAAGCGTTAGCAGAAGAATGGAAATACCGAGTATTTCAAATATGAAACAGTGAAATAACATAAAAGCGGCTGGGATCGCCCGACTGCTAACGCGCGATACGTATATTGCTTACAATCTGTCGAGGTGTGACGGCCTACCCCTTACATTAAAACCATTCAGCGCGAAGCATTGAATAGCGCACTTGCCTTATAGAGCCCTAATGATATCAACACAAAGAAATTAAAATTATAAAATCTGGCAAAATTTGAAAGAAGTTTGCGGAGGTTGATGACGAGGATCATAAGAAATAGAAAGAAAGGCTCGCTTTAGATTAACCAGTTCACGACATTCTCTTTTATTGGGATGAAGACAGTTGAGTGATACGTTTAACACGACCTATAATAACAAAGAAAGGAAAATAAAAGGGTCATCCAGGAGTACTAGATGAGCAAGTATAAACGTCACAATATTCAACAACCGCGTACAAATGTTTCGCAGGATCCTTTCAGGACTGGATGATAATAACCATCCTGAGCGTAAGACATTTATCTTTACAACGCGTCCGCAGTCACCCTTTAGAAATCAACTCAAGCAGCTATGACCAAATATGAACCACACTCACCTTTAGCAATATCCAAATAAACGTTGGCTTCTTTAACTTTTGTCTGAAATGGAGGGTAGATTTACGGCGAGAAGTAAAGGAACGTCTACAAGCCATGATTATTGAAGTCTGTAAAAAATATATAAATAAATAAAGGACGTAAAAGTTAGGAGGTGACATCTGGTTCGCATTCCATGTGACCCCAAGCCAACTATTCCTTGAACCCCACAGACTCCTAACTATCTTGTAAGCAGTATCATTAAAACTATGAAGCAATACTGGTATATCGTGTATATTAGATTATTGGAATATTTAAGACAGTTTATCTTTAGTTAGACCGTAATCTTTATAATACGTGCAGTGACCAGCGTAAACTCAGGGAGCGCGTGCTTACCTTTAACAAAGATATACAAGAAGGATATGAAAGCAATAGAGAGCGGAAAAAGAGTAAGAGAGTTATGGAAAAAATAGAAATAATATTTGAAGAAAAATATTTGTTAAAAGAGAGAAAAGAAGTTATTTTATATTTTTAAGATAAAACGTGACAAAAATTCGGGATATTTCATGATAATCTTAAGGAAAATAACTTAATTGGTGATCAACAATGTGTTTGAAAACTAAATTGATATTAGTATAACATGACTAGTACAGTACATGACGGTTCCAAACTGGAATAAATATATCAAGTTGACTGTAATGTTGAATTTCAAACTGTAATTTAAATGATTTATAAAAAATTTCTTTTGAAGAACATTATCGATTTCTGTAAATTTCTTTTTCCATTCAAAAAGCCATCGAAAAGTTTATTTATATGAATTATAAAATATCATATCAAATGAAAATATCAAACCATTTAAAAACTTACTTATATAATAAAGCAATAAATAGTTTATTTATATTCATATTATATATATATTTTTTTATAATTGATTAATTATAATACTAGCTCAAAAATATTTGCCCTGGCCAATTTTAAAATATATTTGTTAGCACAAATACGTCCAGCTTCTAATGCCTCGCTAGAAAGCTGTTGATGTTCATCAGAAAGCAAATGGATACAAAGAGGAAATTCATCTACATTTGAAAAAAAAAAATTTGTAATAAAATTTTGAATAATTGAATTTATATACACACATTGTTGTTATCAATTAAAATTTTGAATAATTGAATTTATATACACACATTGTTGTTATCAATCTATGTTGATAATGTTGGGTGGTGAAGAAGGAGGTGGTAGTGAAGAAGGAGGTGGTGGTGAAGAAGGAGGTGGTGGTGGTGGTGGCGAAGTTAGATTGATAATATTAGGTGGTGAATAAGGAGGAGGTGGTGGTGGCGGCGATGAGAGAGGAGAATAATTTAAGGGAGTTGTCGCCTGGGACGTCGCTTTCGACCTTTCGTTAATATCGTGAATTATATCATAATTCGTTCCTAATAATAAAGAACAATTAATTAATAAAATTTAAATATAAAAATATTTAATATTTATATTTGTGATATTTACTTGGTTTTTCCCAGAAATGTTCTTTAAATTCTTCGAAAAACATTTCTCCTAACATCGTTTTCTTACCCTTGGGATCGCCATCTACATATTTTTTCATTTTCTGATAAAATCATGTCATGTTTAGTATTTATATTAGTGATACGAAATATTTTATTTATATACCTTATAAGCACGCACTAATCCGTAGAATTTTTCTTTACACTTTTTTCCTGAATAATCTGTTCCAAATTTAATATTTATTTCACTCGCAAGAGTTTTCCAGTAATTGTATCTCATGTTATTATTTAATTGATGATAATTTTCATTTTCACTTTTTCTTTTTTCAATTAAGTAATTTAACTGATCTTTGGACCATATTGTAGAAAAGATAAAAAACTCGTAAAAAAACAATTGTTAGGTTGATAAAATTTGTTATTCTTTTAGAATAGAAAAGATAAAAAATCTCGTAAAAAACAATTGTTAGGTTGATAAAATTTGTTATCCTTTTATAAGAATTTGATCGAATTTATTACTGGTCTATATCATTTCTTCGTTGTATTCATTAATTTGTCCTATTCTTTTGCGATTTAATCATATGAATCATTAAAGTCTAATAAATTACTACGCCTACAACCTTACTATATTCGTTATAATAAACAAAAGGATGGAATGACATAATACTTTGGAGACATTATTCGTTTTGCGATTTAATCATATGAATCATTAGTCTTAAAATAAATTACTACGCCTACAACCTTACTTTATTCGTTATAATAAACAAAAGGATGGAATGACATAATACTTTGGAGACAATGTTACATCAAAAATTCCCTATTAATTGTAACACGATTTAATATAATGAAATAACTAGACATGTCGCGGGCTTGTCGCGGTTGTATCGCGGTAAACTATTAATAAAAAAATGAGTTATATCGTGGGTGTGTCGCGGGTGGGTCAGTTGAAGGCTTATATTCGAAGATTTTAATGTGAAAACTTATTACAAATAATACAATATTACAATATCAATTATTCTGAGTTACGACAACTTTAAATAAATAAAATTTATTCGTTTTCATATACATTGATGAATTCGTTCAACAAGTCCTCTACATCTTAGTCGAAATTTCCTCTCTCTCCCTCACTTTCATCATTATTAATATTATTTTTCGTAATCGTCATTTTCAGAATCGTCATCCATTATATAAAAAGGTTTCGGTTTTCGCCATTAGATTTCGTCACAATTTTCCTATCAAATGATCAAATTGTACTATGTTTCACCACATTTTATCGTCCTAATCACATTTTATTAAAAACAAGTTTGAAATTTTTTACACCGTTACGTAATTTGCATGGCTGCATTTTATTTATAAATTAAATTTTCTATTTAAAGGTATTATTGATAGGTAATTTTGTTTTCCAATTGTAACATATTTAAATTTTGTAGCTCTACATAATATTCTATGAACTGGTAGCAATGAATCACAGCCTTCCTCATAGTATTCAGTTCTCCACAATTCCGTATTTGATATGTCTGGTCTCATAAAGTTATGTTTAAATCGAATATCAGAGGAAGGTGCACATTTATACCATTTCACGTATGCTAGAAGATGTGTTTTGGGTCCTTCAGGAAATCTAAGCGTATGCTCAAAGTAATATTGTACTTCACCCGGGTATGCATCAATTGATTCATCATTAGCTGCTTTCCATTTTGCAAATATGGTCGCATTTCTTTCTTGTAGACTTGATATCATAGACCCAAATATTTCAGCGCCAATTTGCAATCTTGCGTGCTGATTAACTACCAGGTCCATAAATCCTAATATTTCTCCTTGTTCTTTTTCATATAATATAGAATACCATTCACATAGAAAATTGCGCAATTCTAAAGGCATAATAACTTTGAAATATGAAGGCTTAAGCATTTGACCTGGTAATGTCTCAGTACCATATATCTTGGAAAACGTAGATATATTGTGTCTCATAGATAGAAAATGCTGCAATTCTTCCCTTTCTTCTGTGAGGGCCAAACTACCTACAGTCTTTCTTGCCATAAGAAGGCAAAGAGATTTATCAAGAAGACCAGATGTCCATTTGCACGTTAAGTGATAATCTACAAGAGTATTCTTGAGGACGATTTTCATAAGTTCAGGCTCTATTTGTCGATTACTGTTAGGATACGATCCTAAATAATAAGAAATATACATTTATTAAAAAATTTAAGAGATATCGATGTAAAGTCAGGACTTTACCTATATATCCATTAAGTCTCTCAAATGGAAAAAGCCAATAACTATATATAGGACCATAATCACGACAACAATCAGGAATGTGAAGCGCCAAATGTATGTTACTTGTTATGAATTCTGGCCCATATGTGTTTTCTATGAGGTGAGCCATGTCTTTTAACCTTTCTTGTGCTTCTTTTAAATCATCTTCGGTAATGAATCTTGCTGCCAAAAGATTACATGCCCAAACAAAATGGCCTAAAATCTTTCTATCGCTATTGTCTAGCATATCCCATAGAATATTAGTCGAATAGATCATGATGAAAGTTTTCCATTGATCAGCAGTCAAATTAGAAAAGCCATCGTTTCCAATAGCAATTTTTGGAGGAATGCGACCGATGTCAGAAGGTAATTCAACGTGATCCATTCTTTGTTATGCTACCCGAAGTTGTTCCATACTTAATTTTCCCTGATTCACAAAAATTGATTTGATTATTCATTTTGCTACACCAAGGAAAAGGCAATGCATTGGATCCACTGCAGCAAAACGTATAGGATCCATATACGGAAGACGAAGCAATTCAGACCAGCGCACACCATGCTTTTTGAAATGATTATCTCTAGAATTCTTCGAATTACATTGCAACCATTCATGAGCATATTTCTTATGTGATTCTGCGGTACTTATCTCATAGTTGTGATCCCCTCCATAGTGAGTTTTATTATATTCTCCACTATAAATACTACGTTTCTCACATCTATGGCATTTCATTACTGCAGATCCATGACCAAACAACTTTCGTGTAGCTGGTATATCAGATGATCCAACAATCAATGCAACCTTTATATTTAAACCACCAGGACACTGGTATGTCTTTGGTACTTTCCAACCCTTCCAAAGTTTTAAAAATTCGTCTACAATAGGGGCCAAATAATGATTGATACGTTCTAATCCTACCTCTTTTGGTCCTGGTAAAAAACCCAAATATATAATGTTTTCAGGCTTATTTTTTTCCGATCTTGGAAGGTTGCATATAGATGCATATATTGCACCAGTACTGTGTTGTGTGTAGGTAAATGGCTGGAACCAGTCAAGATTAAAGAGAAGACCTAGATGGCTTGTGGCAGTTTCTGGCGTAAAAAAGGTACTGCCATCAAATGGAAATGTTTTCCATACTTTTCCATCATAAATATCTGAATAGATATCTCCTTTTCTTTGAAATCCTGATGGTTTCAACATATTTTCAAAACCAGGTCGTTGATATAACATACTCAATTGCTGACAAATGCTTGGTTTAGGATAAAGACTACGTGGCACAGCAATTGTTTCTCCTTTACGTTTTTTAAGAACAGTAAGCGGATTGTTGCATTGGTTACGACGACTTGGTGTTGGATTATCTGGAAATTCTTCATGTAGGCAATTCTTAATGGTGACTTTTCCTTCTTTCTTATATGTGACAATATCTTCAACATTATGCATTTTATGACAATTATTGCATACAGCTAACTGCATTTTTGGTTGCAAAATATTCAAATATCCTTTTGCCTTAAATAAGGAGTTAGGAAATTTTTTGAATTGTGAATTATTTAAACGAGTAAGTACAATATGTAAGAATTTTATTAACGCTTTAATTGCCGTGTCAGTAAGGCGAAATCTTTGTTGGAATTTAAATAGCCATAGAATTATTTCAGTTTCCAACGAATCATTTAAGTTTTCCATCACAAACACTTCATCGCTATCAAATTTGGGAGATGTGAAAATATTTTCACCTTCATTTTCTTCTTCCTGATCTGTATTATCATCCGTCTCTTCTTCATTTTCATAATTATTATCATCATTTTTATCAAGTTTAGATGCAGGAACACGAAAGTTTGATGAAAATGTGTTTATATTTTCTTCTTCATTTAATTGAAAAGAATCAGGGAATGAATCAGGAAAAGAATCAGGCGGTATACCTTCTTCATTATCTGAATTATTTAATTGGAAAGAATCAGGGTCATCTATTTTCCGCTTTTTTGAATTTGTTCTGGTGAGATTTTGTTCACTTGTCATAATGGCATTTTCTTGATCTTTTCTATTATGGTTTAACTTCCATAGGCGTTTGTCTTTTGCATGTTTCTTTAGAGTACGAGGGTCAACTTCTTCACCATTACAAAGAATACAATTACATGCATACAAATACTTCTTTTTGGGCTTTAATAAATCAGCAACAGAGGTTTCATTTTTACAATTTTTATTATGTTTTATTAAATCGGCTACTGAAGTTTTATTACTCATTTTGCTAAAATATATTTACTAAAATATATGAAAAAGTTTAGAATATTTAGACAGCTATTCAAATGAAGTATAATTCTTTCAGGATCAGATTCGCGTTGAATTCTTTTAAATCGGATTGCGTAATCAGGATCAGGTTCACGTTTGATCAGATTCGCGTGAGGAAACCTTCAGAATCAGATTCGCGTAAGGGAATCCTCGGAATTTTCCAGGATCAGGTTCGCGTAGTTGCACCTGAAATCTATATAAATATGCAACCTTTTCGCGTTCTGAAAACTCTTCTTCTCATTCAAAGTTTTGCACTCAACTGAAATATAAGTAATGATGGACAGGGACAGTGATCAGGAATCTGTAAGCTCTTCCTCTTCCTCTTCCTCTTCCGCTTCCGCTTCCGCTTCCTCTTCCTCTTCCTCATCATCATCGTCAGCTGCTTCGTATAAAACGATTAAAGCAAGTATTATTTATTATTTATTTATCATTTATGGTTTTTTTTTCATTCTATTTACGTTTATCTATTATTCTATAGAAAGAAGTCTATATATGGGTAGACTCGGAATTAAGAGATACTTATAAAATAGACGAGGAACGGACTTGGGTAGAGCAAAAGGAAAACATAGTAACAAAACTATTGCCGCCTTTGTACAAGCTCATGAATAAAAAATATAATATTACAAACGGCAAGTTACTAAAAATTTTGTACAGACGATGGCGTTCTCGGCATCGTGTGAATAACATTAAAAATCAAGGAGAAGAAAGAATAAAACAAGATAAGAGAAGGGCAAAAAAGAATTCGAGGATGCAAGACGTAAGTAAATATTCAATTAATGTGAAATGAAAAGTTAGTAGTTAACTATCAATTACATTACTAGAAAAAAAAAAGAAGAACAAAAGCAACAAACTATTTGATAGAAGGTAAAGATAAGTATATTGTCAGGTATCCAGAAGGAGACCTTGTAAAAATTCTTAAAGATTCGGGTTACCACTCGGAAGAGTGGGAAGAAACAGATCCTGAGGAAGATTGGACTGTTATCTGACCTGCAGTAGTTGAAGATGGTGAAGTTATTGAGGAAGCCGTTAAAGAAAAGTCAACATCAGTATACATTTATGATAAATGGTGGCGTTCTTCTGCAGTATGTATATTTATTATTTTATTAGTTTATTTATCAAAAACACTAATAGTAATTTATTTATTTAAGCTTTTACGATTATTACACGACCAAATTGATCCGATGGTCGAATTATTAAGGAAAAAACCACCAACTTTAAACCCTAAAAAAGCTGACAACATATCTGCATCTAGCGTACCACCTATGGGTGCACCAAACTGGTGTTTAAATCAAGAGTCGCTCAAACAGTTTAACCGTTCAAGTGTTGATATTCCGATATACGATTATAATACCGATGATAACCACGATAAAGACAAAGAAGAAATCCCAAATAGAACTAATTCAAATAGTAGAAAGAAGAGAAAAACTAAAAAAAACCCAAAACAAAAGAGAACCAAAAAACATAAATCAAAATAATTCAATAATTTTTTTTTCTAATTCAAATAGAAGAAAAGAAGAGAAAAACTAAAAAAAAAAACAAAATAAAAGAGAACCAAAAAGCATAAATCAAAATAATTCAATAATTTTCTTTTTACTCATTAAATCTAGTCTTAAATAGATTTATGTTATTTGATTATATAATAAATTGAATCAATCATCCGTATGCAGTTTAATTAAAAGTTAATCAAAAATTTAATAAGCTAGGTTCAAAATTGATTTGTGTTTACGTTTATTTTTAAAAAAACTTTAATTGAAACAAATTTAATCTAATCCGTTCTGCATGCGAGACAATGTATTTCTATTTTATTTGTTACATATCAGATATATTAGAGGATTAATTTATAATTTGAAAATACGTAATGACTAATAACAAACATGTGATCTGATTATTATCATTTAAAAAATCGTACAAATATCGGGTAACCGATATATATTAGCCAACATATCGGGGACTAAAAGTTTAAATATCGGGGTCTTTGATAATTATAATTTTAGACATATTTTGAGATGTGACAAATCGGGTGTCCGATATGTATAAAAACCCGATATGTATCTGATTAGTCACTGATATATAGACGCCCGATATGTACCCGATAGTATTGATTTTGACCAGTGCAAGCATTTGTCAGCAATTGAGTATGTTATATCAACGACCTGGTTTTGAAAATATGTTGAAACCATCAGGATTTCAAAGAAAAGGAGATATCTATTCAGATATTTATGATGGAAAAGTATGGAAAACATTTCCATTTGATGGCAGTACCTTTTTTACGCCAGAAACTGCCACAAGCCATCTAGGTCTTCTCTTTAATCTTGACTGGTTCCAGCCATTTACCTACACACAACACAGTACTGGTGCAATATATGCATCTATATGCAACCTTCCAAGATCGGAAAAAAATAAGCCTGAAAACATTATATATTTGGGTTTTTTACCAGGACCAAAAGAGGTAGGATTAGAACATATCAATCATTATTTGGCCCCTATTGTAGACGAATTTTTAAAACTTTGGAAGGGTTGGAAAGTACCAAAGACATACCAGTGTCCTGGTGGTTTAAATATAAAGGTTGCATTGATTGTTGGATCATCTGATATACCAGCTACACGAAAGTTGTTTGGTCATGGATCTGCAGTAATGAAATGCCATAGATGTGAGAAACGTAGTATTTATAGTGGAGAATATAATAAAACTCACTATGGAGGGGATCACAACTATGAGATAAGTACCGCAGAATCACATAAGAAATATGCTCATGAATGGTTGCAATGTAATTCGAAGAATTCTAGAGATAATCATTTCAAAAAGCATGGTGTGCGCTGGTCTGAATTGCTTCGTCTTCTGTATATGGATCCTATACGTTTTGCTGCAGTGGATCCAATGCATTGCCTTTTCCTTGGTGTAGCAAAATGGATAATCAAATCAATTTTTGTGAATCAGGGAAAATTAAGTATGGAACAACTTCGGGTAGCATAACAAAGAATGGATCACGTTGAATTACCTTCTGACATCGGTCGCATTCCTCCAAAAATTGCTATTGGAAACGATGGCTTTTCTAATTTGACTGCTGATCAATGGAAAACTTTCATCATGATCTATTCGACTAATATTCTATGGGATATGCTAGACAATAGCGATAGAAAGATTTTAGGCCATTTTGTTTGGGCATGTAATCTTTTGGCAGCAAGATTCATTACCGAAGATGATTTAAAAGAAGCACAAGAAAGGTTAAAAGACATGGCTCACCTCATAGAAAACACATATGGGCCAGAATTCATAACAAGTAACATACATTTGGCGCTTTACATTCCTGATTGTTGTCGTGATTATGGTCCTATATATAGTTATTGGCTTTTTCCATTTGAGAGACTTAATGGATATATAGGTAAAGTCCTGACTTTACATCGATATCTCTTAAATTTTTTAATAAATGTATATTTCTTATTATTTAGGATCGTATCCTAACAGTAATCGACAAATAGAGCCTGAACTTATGAAAATCGTCCTCAAGAATACTCTTGTAGATTATCACTTAACGTGCAAATGGACATCTGGTCTTCTTGATAAATCTCTTTGCCTTCTTATGGCAAGAAAGACTGTAGGTAGTTTGGCCCTCACAGAAGAAAGGGAAGAATTGCAGCATTTTCTATCTATGAGACACAATATATCTACGTTTTCCAAGATATATGGTACTGAGACATTACCAGGTCAAATGCTTAAGCCTTCATATTTCAAAGTTATTATGCCTTTAGAATTGCGCAATTTTCTATGTGAATGGTATTCTATATTATATGAAAAAGAACAAGGAGAAATATTAGGATTTATGGACCTGGTAGTTAATCAGCACGCAAGATTGCAAATTGGCGCTGAAATATTTGGGTCTATGATATCAAGTCTACAAGAAAGAAATGCGACCATATTTGCAAAATGGAAAGCAGCTAATGATGAATCAATTGATGCATACCCGGGTGAAGTACAATATTACTTTGAGCATACGCTTAGATTTCCTGAAGGACCCAAAACACATCTTCTAGCATACGTGAAATGGTATAAATGTGCACCTTCCTCTGATATTCGATTTAAACATAACTTTATGAGACCAGACATATCAAATACGGAATTGTGGAGAACTGAATACTATGAGGAAGGCTGTGATTCATTGCTACCGGTTCATAGAATATTATGTAGAGCTACAAAATTTAAATATGTTACAATTGGCAAACAAAATTACCTATCAATAATACCTTTAAATAGAAAATTTAATTTATAAATAAAATGCAGCCATGCAAATTACGTAACGGTGTAAAAAATTTCAAACTTGTTTTTAATAAAATGTGATTAGGACGATAAAATGTGGTGAAACATAGTACAATTTGATCATTTGATAGGAAAATTGTGACGAAATCTAATGGCGAAAACTGAAACCTTTTTATATAATGGATGACGATTCTGAAAATGACGATTACGAAAAATAATATTAATAATGATGAAAGTGAGGGAGAGAGAGGAAATTTCGACTAAGATGTAGAGGACTTGTTGAACGAATTCATCAATGTATATGAAAACGAATAAATTTTATTTATTTAAAGTTGTCGTAACTCAGAATAATTGATATTGTAATATTGTATTATTTGTAATAAGTTTTCACATTAAAATCTTCGAATATAAGCCTTCAACTGACCCACCCGCGACACACCCACGATATAACTCATTTTTTTATTAATAGTTTACCGCGATACAACCGCGACAAGCCCGCGACATGTCTAGTTATTTCATTATATTAAATCGTGTTACAATTAATAGGGAATTTTTGATGTAACATTGTCTCCAAAGTATTATGTCATTCCATCCTTTTGTTTATTATAACGAATAAAGTAAGGTTGTAGGCGTAGTAATTTATTTTAAGACTAATGATTCATATGATTAAATCGCAAAACGAATAATGTCTCCAAAGTATTATGTCATTCCATCCTTTTGTTTATTATAACGAATATAGTAAGGTTGTAGGCGTAGTAATTTATTAGACTTTAATGATTCATATGATTAAATCGCAAAAGAATAGGACAAATTAATGAATACAACGAAGAAATGATATAGACCAGTAATAAATTCGATCAAATTCTTATAAAAGGATAACAAATTTTATCAACCTAACAATTGTTTTTTACGAGATTTTTTATCTTTTCTATTCTAAAAGGATAACAAATTTTATCAACCTAACAATTGTTTTTTTACGAGTTTTTTATCTTTTCTACAATATGGTCCAAAGATCAGTTAAATTACTTAATTGAAAAAAGAAAAAGTGAAAATGAAAATTATCATCAATTAAATAATAACATGAGATACAATTACTGGAAAACTCTTGCGAGTGAAATAAATATTAAATTTGGAACAGATTATTCAGGAAAAAAGTGTAAAGAAAAATTCTACGGATTAGTGCGTGCTTATAAGGTATATAAATAAAATATTTCGTATCACTAATATAAATACTAAACATGACATGATTTTATCAGAAAATGAAAAAATATGTAGATGGCGATCCCAAGGGTAAGAAAACGATGTTAGGAGAAATGTTTTTCGAAGAATTTAAAGAACATTTCTGGGAAAAACCAAGTAAATATCACAAATATAAATATTAAATATTTTTATATTTAAATTTTATTAATTAATTGTTCTTTATTATTAGGAACGAATTATGATATAATTCACGATATTAACGAAAGGTCGAAAGCGACGTCCCAGGCGACAACTCCCTTAAATTATTCTCCTCTCTCATCGCCGCCACCACCACCTCCTCCTTATTCACCACCTAATATTATCAATCTAACTTCGCCACCACCACCACCACCTCCTTCTTCACCACCACCTCCTTCTTCACTACCACCTCCTTCTTCACCACCCAACATTATCAACATAGATTGATAACAACAATGTGTGTATATAAATTCAATTATTCAAAATTTTAATTGATAACAACAATGTGTGTATATAAATTCAATTATTCAAAATTTTATTACAAATTTTTTTTTTTCAAATGTAGATGAATTTCCTCTTTGTATCCATTTGCTTTCTGATGAACATCAACAGCTTTCTAGCGAGGCATTAGAAGCTGGACGTATTTGTGCTAACAAATATATTTTAAAATTGGCCAGGGCAAATATTTTTGAGCTAGTATTATAATTAATCAATTATAAAAAAATATATATATAATATGAATATAAATAAACTATTTATTGCTTTATTATATAAGTAAGTTTTTAAATGGTTTGATATTTTCATTTGATATGATATTTTATAATTCATATAAATAAACTTTTCGATGGCTTTTTGAATGGAAAAAGAAATTTACAGAAATCGATAATGTTCTTCAAAAGAAATTTTTTATAAATCATTTAAATTACAGTTTGAAATTCAACATTACAGTCAACTTGATATATTTATTCCAGTTTGGAACCGTCATGTACTGTACTAGTCATGTTATACTAATATCAATTTAGTTTTCAAACACATTGTTGATCACCAATTAAGTTATTTTCCTTAAGATTATCATGAAATATCCCGAATTTTTGTCGCGTTTTATCTTAAAAATATAAAATAACTTCTTTTCTCTCTTTTAACAAATATTTTTCTTCAAATATTATTTCTATTTTTTCCATAACTCTCTTACTCTTTTTCCGCTCTCTATTGCTTTCATATCCTTCTTGTATATCTTTGTTAAAGGTAAGCACGCGCTCCCTGAGTTTACGCTGGTCACTGCACGTATTATAAAGATTACGGTCTAACTAAAGATAAACTGTCTTAAATATTCCAATAATCTAATATACACGATATACCAGTATTGCTTCATAGTTTTAATGATACTGCTTACAAGATAGTTAGGAGTCTGTGGGGTTCAAGGAATAGTTGGCTTGGGGTCACATGGAATGCGAACCAGATGTCACCTCCTAACTTTTACGTCCTTTATTTATTTATATATTTTTTACAGACTTCAATAATCATGGCTTGTAGACGTTCCTTTACTTCTCGCCGTAAATCTACCCTCCATTTCAGACAAAAGTTAAAGAAGCCAACGTTTATTTGGATATTGCTAAAGGTGAGTGTGGTTCATATTTGGTCATAGCTGCTTGAGTTGATTTCTAAAGGGTGACTGCGGACGCGTTGTAAAGATAAATGTCTTACGCTCAGGATGGTTATTATCATCCAGTCCTGAAAGGATCCTGCGAAACATTTGTACGCGGTTGTTGAATATTGTGACGTTTATACTTGCTCATCTAGTACTCCTGGATGACCCTTTTATTTTCCTTTCTTTGTTATTATAGGTCGTGTTAAACGTATCACTCAACTGTCTTCATCCCAATAAAAGAGAATGTCGTGAACTGGTTAATCTAAAGCGAGCCTTTCTTTCTATTTCTTATGATCCTCGTCATCAACCTCCGCAAACTTCTTTCAAATTTTGCCAGATTTTATAATTTTAATTTCTTTGTGTTGATATCATTAGGGCTCTATAAGGCAAGTGCGCTATTCAATGCTTCGCGCTGAATGGTTTTAATGTAAGGGGTAGGCCGTCACACCTCGACAGATTGTAAGCAATATACGTATCGCGCGTTAGCAGTCGGGCGATCCCAGCCGCTTTTATGTTATTTCACTGTTTCATATTTGAAATACTCGGTATTTCCATTCTTCTGCTAACGCTTGCCAACCCTATTCTTTCCCTTTCTTCTTTTTAGGTTTTCTCTACTATCTTCTTCTACTGTCCTTCTACTGTCCTTCTTTTCGTAACGTTTTCATATCTCACGTTGTTTTACTCTAAAATAGGGTAAGTAATTAATATCATTTATATCTTATTCCCTTCCTTCACCTTTCCTGAACATACGTGCCTTCACTGGCAGGTCCATCTATATACCTTGTGTTATAGGTATATGCGCAAATAAAATACATATTCTTCTGTAGTGAGTTATTCACGATAGGCTAGCCTCCTAAGATATGTATGGGACTGAGTATCGTTACTTGTCTATACACTATCTTATTATTTCATCATCAGTCAATACTTTGTCGCCTTTTATTCTTCGTCAGCAAATTCTTCGTCAGCAAATACTCTATTCGCCAACACTAACTATTAATTACTTACTTTAGTTATTCCTATAACTAATATATATATATATATACCTCACTTTTAGCACTTTTAGGTTTCCATCGGCATTGTTTTAACTTTCAAAAGTACCTAATACGGCAAATTTTCAATTTTTTTATTTCACTCGTTTCGCTAATAAATTTTTATCGTATAGTATAAACTGAAAAATTTGAATTTTATTAAAAGATATATTTATAATCTGTAAAATAAAAAATAGCAATACAAATTGATAAAAATTTTGCATTTTTGCATTTTACATATAATTTTGAAAAAGGTGTATGTACATGTTATCTACTTCGCAAAGTCATCTATAAGCTCATTGTCGTTGCCATCATCTCTGTCAGAAAGGATAATGTCATACTTATAAAAAAAAAATTAAAATAATAATATTTTAAGTGATAATTTAAATTTGATTAATAAAATTTTACCCATCGTCGATATCATCATCGCCTTTATGACCACGACCTCCACGACCTCTATGACTACCATGACCACTACGATCACCACGATCACTATGACTTGCTGCTAAAAAAAAAGATTAGTATTAATATTTTAAGAAATTCATTTTTAAGTCGTACAAGATCAAGAAAATAAATTTTTGCGCATGATACGGTTACGGACCAGAATAGTTCTGCTTCTTTATTGCAGATTGTACGCTAAAAGGTGAAAGTAAGATTCGTGATATTAACGATGATAATATTATCATAGCAAAAAATGATAAATAAAATATATAGATAACCGGTACACCCTTTTCAGAATTATATGTAAAATGCATAAAATGCAAAATTTTTATTAATTTTATTGCTATATTTTATATTCTTTCATTCGTTATTATACTGTACTATATGATAAAATATATTGTTTAAAATTTGTGTAACTGTTCAAATGTTGACCAATTATAATCAACTTATTATTTAATGATCACATGATTTAATTATTTGTTTATATTGTCATTTTATTTTTTTTTTCTTTTTTCTCTTTAATTTTTTCGCTTACTGTAAGTCTGTAACCGCTTTCTTTTTTTTACAATATTATCAAATTAACACGTAAAAACACACAAGGTATATTTTTTTATTAATGTTACACTTCTCTTTAACGACGTTTTTTTACATTTTTTTCTTTATTATATTCAGGAAAAGAACACATAAGGTATATTTTTTATTAACGCTACACTTCTCTTTTCATATGATTATAAATATTTTCTATTAACGTCCTCTTGCTAACGTTTCTTTCTTCCTTTTACTAATACTTCTCTTATTAACATATCTGAATTTTCTATCATTTACTTTTCTTAAATTTTACTAACGTTTCCACTATCTAATATTTTTCTTCATTGCTATTGTATATATATAGTTATCTTTCATGTTTGCTGTGGTCTGGAACTACCTGAGATTTTTGACTACCTAGGGATGAAGTTGTAGGGTACTTGTACATTATTTTTCTATTTTCTTTCTTCTACTGTTTCTTTCTTCTATAATTTCTACTAATTATTTTCTTCTACTAATTTTTATTTATTTTATTTCTTTCCTACTAACATTTTTTACTACTAACTATTTCTTTTTCTTCTACTAATATTCTTTTTTTATTATTGTTCCTTTTCTAACAACCTGTTACTAATAATGTTACTTTCGTTTAATGATCAAATTTGAATATAATGAAAATAAGTAAGCGAACAAGTGAAATCTAATTTCGTTAGTATGCCACTTACAGTATAATTGATTTATATAATATAGATTTATTCGCAATTTATTGAATTTAGATTTGATTTTACATAAATGTAGTATTGATTTTACATAGATTGTAATTCATATTTTTTGTTTTTAATTAAAAATAAATTTTGAGTTAAAATTATAAATTAATCTGAAAAAATATATATAAATTACAAATTATAATATAAATTCTATAATTTTTGCCTGAATTATTAAAAATATTATACTGCCCGGTATATGTACTTGAACTTTATCGTGTTCATATCGGGTACCAAAATATGTCCATATCGGACAGCTATAAAATAATTATCGGTGCTATCTGATAAATGTATGATTGGTATACGATATTTATACGATATTTATTACAATATATCGGGTATACAGTAAATAAATGATATGTGCCCGATATTATAACTACCCGATATGTGTGAATACTTGTGCGATAACTGTAATATGTATCACCGAATTTCCGCATAAACAATACACATATCAGATACCCGATATGTGTATTATTATCGAATATCATACACATATCCTACAAATATATTACACATATCGGGTACCCGATATATATCCGCTAGCATCGATTTTGACCAGTGCATGTTCCTGCTATATTTTTTCTCCCAACGGCATCTGCATCACCCTAAAGGGCTTATGCTCCTGCCTGTTCTCAGCTACCTATATATTGTATGCTATTAGAGATTAGACTTATTTATGTTTGCCCTAGTGGTGAGATTTAGAGGTGAGACTTTGCCGAAAGCGCGTTGCTGAGGTAAGACTTAAATATATTCGCCCCTAGTGGTAAGACTTTGTGGTGAGACTTATTTGTTTTCATATCTTGTGTACTTGCTCCGCAACTGTGAACATTATATGTCTGCCCTAGAGGTGAGACTTATTTTTTTTCACCTAGAGGTTAGACTTTGAGGTTAGACTTAGAGGTTAGACTTATAGGTTAGGCTTAGAGGTTAGACATAGAGGTTAGACTTAGAGGTTAGACTTATAGGTTAGACTTAGAGGTTAGACATAGAGGTTAGACTTTTTTGTCTTAATAATTGCATAAAGAAAATGTTTTCAGAATGGTTTCCTATATATCACTACTTCGGGTTAGACTTTTGAGGTTAGACTTTTTTGTCCTTATGTTTGTGAAAATGAATCGACTTTAGAATGGTTTTCAGCATATCAAGAAATTAATAGTATACTAGAATATGCTCAATACTTTTTTAATCAAGAATTTGGATACCCAGACAGGATAAATCTAACCTCTACGAGGTTAGACTTATCCTGGATTTGTTTACATTAATGAATCAGCTCTAGAATTAATTCTAGGATAACATAAAAATAAGGTATGTAAATTAGGCTTGACAGGTCGAACCGTGAACACGCTCGGACACTTTGGTCCTCGGTGTTCGTGGTTCTCCTGAGAGGCAAGCAATATGGCATACTTTTTCCGTTATATTATTTAGGATTAAAAAAAGGCCAGCGTGTTTAGGGCTCCGATCGGTTCGGTTCGGTTCGGTTTTTGCAAAAACTGATACCGAACCGAATTAATCGGTATCGGTATTAATGATTACCGAAACCGATCGGTAATTACCGAAAACTGAACCGATTTACCGAACGAGTTTAGTAAAAAAACGTTTCGCAACGTTTAGCAAAAAAAAAGTTGCGAAACGATTTTTTCTTATCAAATCATCCATAAAAAAACGTTTCGCAACGTTTTTTATTAAAGTGACAAAAAAAAACATTGCGAGACGTTTTTTTTATATTAAATCGTTTTATAAAAACGTTTCGCAACGTTTTTAAATAAAAAGGAAAATAACGTTGCGAAACGTTGTTTTCTATATTAAATTTCCGATGTAAAAAACGTTTCGCAACGTTTTTTACAAGTTTCACAAAAATAACGTTGCGAAACGTTATTTTTTTTATATTAAACGTTTATGTAAAAAACGTTTCGCAACGTTTTTTACAATGTTCGCAAAAATAACGTTGCGAAACGTTATTTTTCATAATAAATTGTTTATGTAAAAAACGTTTCGCAACATTTTTTACAAGTTCCACAAAAATAACGTTGCGAAATGTTATTTTTTTTATCAAATCGTTTATGTAAAAAACGTTTCGCAACGTTTTTTACAAGTTTCGCAAAAATAACGTTGCGAAACGTTATTTTTTATCAAATCGTTTATGTAAAAAATGTTTTGCAACATTTTTTACAAGTTCCGCAAAAATAACATTGCGAAACGTTATTTTTTATATCAAATGTTTATGTAAAAAACGTTTTGCAACGTTTTTTTTTAACTACATTATTTACATTTTTCTTATAAAAAAAAACGTTTTTATTATCGGTAAATCGGTTCGGTAAATCGCAAAACCGATACCGAAACCAAAAGTTTCGATTCGATAAATCATAAAACCGAAACCGCTCCGATACCGAAACCGGTCGGTACGGTTCGGTAATTACCGAAACCGATCGGAGCCCTAAGCGTGTTAACAAAGATGGTGTACATCTTGATTTTAGAAACTTTAAATTTGGGTAAGGGAGATATGTTAACAGGATTTGAGCCCAGCATGATTTTAAGCTTGAATTCGATATTGGATTTCGATATGTTTCCTGGTCTTGTAGATTAATTTAGGGTTTAATAAAGATATCAAAAATTTGTATATCGTGAAAGTAGCCGGGAGGCTACACACTATTTTTATACCTATACGGATATTTTGTCCCAGAACCCCCAAATCTGGCTATATAACGCTGGACTTTTAGACAAATCTGAAATCAAAATATTATATAGTATGGGACTATAGTTTATGGTGGGGTGTATTATTTAATTGCTTTAAAGAAATGTGTTCTTTTTTACTTTTAGGATACCAGACACAGGTCGAATGGAGTCAAATCGATCACCAATCGGTCATATGACTGATTGGTAACCGATTGGTTACCTATTGATGACTGATTCTTTCAATCGGTCATCAATCAGGTATAAAATCCAAATCGGTTATCAACTGGTCATATGACTGATTGATGGCCGATTGATGTATGGTTGAATTTACCAGTTATCAATAGGTCACATATCAGATTAATGACCGATTGGTTGCTAATTGGCTTATTATATATTAGCAGATTTTTAGATTTTTTCAATAATAACGTTTTATTTATAAACCATTTTAAACTTTGATAGAAAATTTTTTTTGATAGATTTCCTGAGATTCGTATTGATAAATAGAGATTCTTTTTTTTTTTGAGATTTCTAAAAGTTCGTATAGGGTATCTAATAGAAAATTTTTTTTTATTTTCTAAGAGTTCATATGGAAAGAGTTCGTATGGGATATCTGGTAGAAAATTTTTTTTTAAGAGATTTTCTGAGTTCAGTTCGTATGTGATATCTAATAGAAAATTTTTTTTTGAGAGAGTTTGTATGGGAAGAGTTCGTATTTTCTAAGAGTTCATATGGGAAAGGTTCGTATGGGATATCTTTAATAGAAAATTTTTTTTTAAGAGATTTTCTAAGAGTTCGTATTGGAAGGGTTCATATGGGATATCTGATAGAAAATTTTTTTAAGATATTTTTTAAGAGTTCATATGGAAAGGGTTCGTATGGGTCTGTGGGATATCTGATAGGAAATTTTTTTTTTTGAGAGATTTCCTAAGATTCGTATAGGATGTATTTGATAAATAGATTTTTTTTTTTTAATTTCTAAGAGTTCATATGGGTATCTGATAGAAAATTTTTTTTTTGGGATTTTCTAAATTTATATGGGAAGAGTTCGTATTTTCCAAGAGTTCATATGGGAAGCGTTCATATAGGATATCTTTAATAGAAAATTTTTTTTAAGAGATTTTCTAAGAGTCGTATGGGAAGGATTCGGAATATGGGATATTTTAATAAAGATTTTTCAAGTGTTCATATGGTAAGGGTTCGTATGGGATATCTTTGATAGAAAATTTTTTTTGTGATTTTCTAAGAGTTCATATAGAAAGAGTTCGGAAGAGTTCAGAAAAGTTCGTATGGGATAACTGATACAAAATTTTTTTTAAATTTTTTAGGGATGGGATTCTTTAATAGAAAATTTTTTTTGAGAGATTTCTAAAAGTTCATATGAAAAAGGTTCGTATGGGATTCTTTGATAGAAAATTTTTTTTAAGAGTTTTTCTTAGAGTTCGTGTGGGAAGAGTTCGTATGGGATATTTTGATAAAGATTTTCCAAGTGTTCATATGGGAAAGGTTCATATGGGATATCTGATAGAAAATTTTTTTTGAAATTTTCTAAGAGTTCATATAGGAAGAGTTCGTATGGGATACCTGATAGAAAATTTTTTTGTGAAATTTTTTAGGGTTCGTATAGAAAGGATTCACATGGGATTCTTTGATAGAAAATTTTTTTGAGAGATTTTCTAAGAGTTCATATGGGAAGGGTTCGTATGGGTCTATGGGATATATGATAGGAAATTTTTTTCGAGAGATTTCCTAAGATTCGTATAGGATATATTTGATAAATAGATTTTTTTTTTTTTTGATTTCTAAGAGTTCATATGGGTATCTGATAGAAAATTTTTTTTTTAGGATTTTCTAAGTTTATATGGGAAGAATTCGTATTTTCTAAGAGTTCATATGGGAAGCGTTCGCATGGGATTATTTAATAGAAAATTTTTTTTTGAGAGATTTCTAAAAGTTCATATGGAAAAGGTTCGTATGGGATTCTTTGATAGAAAATTTTTTTTAAGAGATTTTCTAAGAGTTCGTATAGGATATTTTTGATAAATTGATTTTTTTTTATTTTAAGAGTTCGTATGGGATATCTGATAGAAAAATTTTTCTTAAGAGATTTTCTAAGAGTTCGTATGGAAAGGGTTCGCATGGGATTATTTAATAGAAAATTTTTTTTTGAGAGATTTCTAAAAGTTCATATGGAAAAGGTTCGTATGGGATTCTTTGATAGAAAATTTTTTTTAAGAGATTTTCTAAGAGTTCGTATAGGAGTTCGTATGGGATATCTGATAGAAAATTTTTTTGTGAAATTTTTTAGGGTTCATATGGAAAGGATTCGCATGGGATTCTTTGATAGAAAATTTTTTGGGAGAGATTTCTAAGATTCGTATAGGATATTTTTGATAAATTGATTTTTTTTTATTTTAAGAGTTGTATGGGATATCTGATAGAAAAATTTTTCTTAAGAGATTTTCTAAGAGTTCGTACGGAAAGGTTCGTATGTGATTCTTTGATAGAAAATTTTTTTTTAAGAGATTTTCTTAGTTCATACTATGGAAAGAGTTCGTATGGGATATCTGATAGAAAAGTTTTTCTTAAGAGATTTTCTAAGAGTTCATATGGAAAGGGTTCGTATGGGATTCTTTGATAGAAAATTTTTTTAAGAGATTTTCTTAGAGTTTGTGTGGGAAGAGTTCGTATGGGATATTTTAATAAAGATTTTCCAAGTGTGATTCATATAGTAAAGGTTCGTATGGGATATCTTTGGTAGAAATTTTTTTTGAGAATTCCTAAGAGTTCATATGGGAAGGGTTCGTATGGGATATCTGATAGGAGGGATTCTTTGATAGAAAATTTTTTTGAGAGAGATTTCCTAAGAGTTCATATGGGATATTTTGGTAGAGATTCCTTTTTTGTGAAATTTTTTAGGGTTTATATGAATATTTTTGATAGAAAATTTTTTTTTTTGAGATATCTTTTTGAGATATCCCAAGATTTGTATAGGAAATGATTTTTTTTTTTTGAATTTTCTAAAATTCAGAGATTTTTTTTTTTTTTGAGATTTTCTAAGAGTTTGTATGAGATATTTTTAATAGAGAATTTTTTTAGATTTCGTAACATTTTTTTAAAAAAAATACACTTTTTATTAAATTATATATTAACTTTACCTTTTTTTAATATTACTAATGTTATTCTTTTTTCTATATTTTACTAAAAACTCTTCATAATACTAACTTTTTGTATTTGTGTATTTTATTATAATTATTACTAACTTTTTATATTTACACTTTTATTAAATATTACTAACTTTATCAGTCATATACTAACATATTATTATAATGAATGTTTTTATTTTAAATGCTTATTAATATAAATAAAGATACTATGTATTTTATTTGTAATTCTAAATATTATGTGCTATAATAAATTTTATTATTCGTTATATGATTTTACAAAAATTGGTCTTTTGACCATCAATTGACCATAAATTGACCATAATTTGACCATAATTTGACCATCAATCAACCATCAATCGATGATCATTGATCTTTCAATTGGCAACCCAATTTGGTGCCGATTTTCGACATCATCCGGCATCAATCGGGTAGTATGATTTATTGCCGATTGAATATCGATTCGTTTGACTATTCATCAATCCTGATAGCCGATTGATAACTGATTAATAGCCAATTTGGCATCATTCGACCTGTACATGATTAAGAAAAATTTGAGCGAACTTTTCTTAAACTTGTATTACAATTGTATAACATGATCACAATTAAGAAAAATTCGAGCGAACTTTTCTTAAACTTGTATTACAAATGTAACATGATCACGATTAAAAAAAATTCGAGTGAACTTTTCTTAAACTTGTATTACAATTGTAACATGATCACAATTAAGAAAAGTTTGAGCAAACTTTTCTTAAACTTGTATTACAAATGTAACATTAATCACGATTAATCGCAACATATTCGAGTAATATACATATAATACTAAATTTTATTAACAAAATTTTACAATATTATATCACGTGACACATGTAATATACAAATAGAAGCTTTTAAAAAAATTAGGTATCCAAAAGTCCAAGGTAAATTTTAATACAAATTTAAAAGATCACTATATATATAACTATATGAGATGAAAAAATTACAACATAGTTTTTCAATTTATCTATTATTAACCAATCAAAATTTGGTCTGATTTTTATCACGTGACCTGATCTTAACATGCATATAAATAACTAAACGCGACTCTGTTTATTTTTTAAAAAATATACACTCTTTTTTTTCTGTTTTCTTACACTCTTTCTTTTCTATTTTCTTCTTACTCTTATTACATTTTACAGGTATATTAATTATTATATTTTTGTCATTAAATTTATTGTACTGATTACTAACTATATTTTATTTTATAATATTAACTTTACCTTTTTTTAATGTTATTCTTTTTTTTAATATTACTAATGTTATTCTTTTTTTTTATATTTTACTAACATCATCACGTATTTTTTTCTTTTTTTTTTTTATAAATTTTATCAAACTCTTCATAATATTAACTTTTTGTATTTGTGTAATTATTACTAACTTTTTATATTTACGCTTTACTATTTATTAAATATTACTAACTTTATCAGTCATATACTAACATATTATTATGATGAATGTTTTTATTTTAAATACTTATTAATATAAATAAAGATACTATGTATTTTATTTGTAATTCTAAATATTATGTGCTATAATAAATTTTATTATTTATTATATGATTGGTCAGTCGACAATAATTTGACCATAATTTGACCATAATTCGACCATAATTTGACCATAATTCGACCATAATTTGACCATAATTTGACCATAATTTGACCATAATTTGACCATAATTTGACCATAATTTGACCATAATTTGACCATAATTTGACCATAATTTGACCATAATTTGACCATAATTTGACCATAATTTGACCATAATTTGACCATCAATTGACCATAATTTGACCATAATTTGACCATAATTTGACCATAATTTGACCATAATTCGACCATCAATTGACCATAATTTGACCATAATTCGACCATAATTTGACCATAATTTGACCATAATTCGACCATAATTCGACCATAATTCGACCATAATTTGACCATAATTTGACCATAATTCGACCATAATTTGACCATAATTTGACCATAATTTGACCATAATTTGACCATAATTTGACCATAATTTGACCATAATTTGACCATAATTTGACCATAATTTGACCATAATTTGACCATAATTTGACCATAATTTGACCATCAATTGACCATAATTTGACCATAATTTGACCATAATTCGACCATCAATCGACCATAATTTGACCATCAATCGACCATCAATCGACCATCAATCGACCATCAATCGACCATCAATCGACGATCAATCAACGATCAATCAACGATCATTGATCTTTCAATCGGCATGCCGATTTGGTGCCGATTTTTGACATAATCCGGCATCAATCGGGTAGTACGATTTATTGCCAATTGAATATCAATTGGTTTGACCATTCATCAATCCTGATGGCCGATTGATAGCCGATTGATAGCCGATTTGACATCATTCGACCTGTGAGACTCTTAGATGAATATGTAATACCTTAAATATATGTAAAAAGAAAATTAAGAATAATTTTGACTTTCGTTTTGTTATACAAATAGGTGGCAGAATTTTATAAAATCTTTTTATTAATAAAACATTATAATAAAATATTATGATAAAATTTTAATGATTGTTTGAAATAAAAAAAAGATTGGAACGTCAAAATTATTAATTATTCGAAGCCTGTTTGCAGGTTAGACACTACAAAGATTTCAACTTTCGGCAGTCTGTAAATCCGTAAAATCTGTGTTGGATGGTTCAAGAAAAGGAGTTTGACTTAGTGGTTAGATCCACGATAGCTGAGACCAAAATTGAAATTCAGTTCCCTAAAAAAAAAAATCTGATTTGTCACAATGACTTAGAAATTGAGATCGTTAATTTATATCTTTTCCTTACTGTGTTTTTTTTGCGTTAACTATATAAAATGGCTGGCTGTGAAAATAACTCTCCTATTATTCCTATTATTGAACATGAAAATAATATTTCATTGTCATCTGGTAAAAAAACATCTGAAGTTTACCAGTATTTTAAGCTTAAATCATCTCGTTGGTATTGTAATTATTATCAAAAAAATTTTGCGGATGCTAAGTCAACAACTACACTTTAGCACCATGTAAACAAAAACCATCCAAAAATTGTTGAAGCTCAGAGAGAAAGAGAGCAGGAAAAAATTGGGGATATGGACAAATTTGTAGTTTCTGATGGAAAAAAAGAAAGTGTAAGTTGATATCAAATAAGTCAAACTACTTTAAAATATTTTGATTATACATTTTTTTAGTTTAGCCAAAAAGGGCTTAGGAAAAAAATAGTTGATTGGATTGTGACAAACAATCAGCCTTTTAATGTCGTCAAAAGTAAAGAATTTCAGGAATTAGTTTTGTTTCTTTGACCTGGTACACAAATTCCTTCAGCTGATACTATACGATGAGATTTGAATAATAATTTCAAAAATGCTAAAAAAATATTTCAACAAGAACTACAAGTAAGTAATCCTATTATATATATAGATTTTAAAATTGGTGATTTATTAACTCAATATAATCAAATAGGAAACATCTGGTCAGGTTTCTTTTACTGTGGACGCTTGGACAAGTAGGAATCAAATCCCATTTCTCGGGATTAGCATTCACTGGATTAATAATAATTGGGAATTGAAGTGTACAACGTTAGATTTTTGCATATTATCTGGCCCACACACAGGTGCGAATTTATCACAAAATTTTTGGAAACAATAGATGACTTCAGAATAGCTAATAAGGTAAATTTATATTTTTAATCAAATGTTTATTATCTGACCAATAATTAATTGATTTGTTATTCTATTTATAGATCTTAGTGGTTGTATGTGATAACGCATCCAATATGAATGTGATGTTAGAAAATGTATCACAGACTTTGGCTATTCGAAACATCAAATTTGATCCAGAAAATCAACGGGTTAGATGTCTCGTCCATGTAATAAATTTAGCTGCGAAAAATTAATTGATGGCCTTTATGTAGATGAGTTGTATGATGAAAACTCTTTTGAAACAACTGAAGACACAGAAAATAACTTAAAAAATGCCATATTTAAGGTAATCTTACCAGAATTATTAATATTGAACTTTATATTAGGTATTTAATTAATTTTATTTAAATTAAAGCTTCGTAAGCTTGTAACAAAAATTAGAGGTTTGTCACAATGTCGTGAATGCTTTGATCAATAATGCATTGCAGCAAAAATCAAATCACTTGAACCTATCCCAGATGTTTCCACTCGTTGGAATTCAACTGAATTAATGATTGAATGAGCATTAAAGTTAAAGCAGGTTTGCACTTTGAAGATTCAAATATAAAATTTTAAAATTTTAATTATTTATTTTAATTATATAGGCCTTGCATAATACTGTGTCAGCAGATAAGGAATTACGAAAATATTTATTGTCAGAAGAAGAATGGATATGTATCTCAGATATACATGAAATTTTGCAGGTTATTATTATTGATCATTGATTACAATAGTTTTATATGTACTATATATATAATATTATTTTTTTATTTAGTATTACAAGAAATGTACCGAATTGAGTATTGGTCAACAATATCCAATACTATCATGCAGTATACCTGTATACAACTTATTGGATAAACTAAAAAATGAATATGATAAAAGAAAAAACTCTGAAGAGAACGAAAAAGATGATGAAGATGATGATGAGGAAAATGATAAAATGGTTAAAAGGGATAAGATTGCAATTGCACTAAATCAATCTATTGAAAAAGTGAAACAATATTACGCATCTACAGGCGGGTTAATATATGCAGTGACAACTGGCAAGTTTGTTTGCTTTATAATTCTTATTATATTTGTATATTATAATTAATTATTTAATCATTGTTTTTATTAATAATAGTACTAGATCCACGAATAAAATTGCAGTATTATAAAAATAACAATTGGGAAGATTCCTTTATTGAAGATGCTAAAAACAAGTTACTGATTTGTGGAAAACTACATATAAACCAACTAATATGGAGATCAGAGAGTTTAATAATGATGCGAATGATGATCTTTTTGAACATATTTTTAAAAAAAAGAAAAATTGAGGAAACCGATGAACTTAATGTATATCTTAATGAGGCGATTGTCTCTGAAAAGACCGATATTCTTGCTTGGTGGAAGGTAGACTAATAATTTTTATTACTAGTATGATACAATTTAATTAATAAATTTTTTATATTAATTTTTTTATAGCTACATGACACAGGTCGAATGAAAAAAAATTGGATTTTGCTCTATTTAAAATAGCCTTGCCGACTTCAATATAGAATATGCCAAATTTTGCTTATTTTAGTATAGCCATATCTATTTTTGCCGATTTTTGTTAAATTCCGATTTTTCAGTCATAAATGCCGATTTTAGCGGCCGATTTTTACCTTTTTTTAAATAAATGCCGATATTTAAACCGGAGATATTATATTTATTATATACTTTACCCTTTTCGTATAGTTCGAATAAAGGATTTTATCTTATTTAAAATTCCCTTGCCGACTTCAATAAGGCTTTGCCGATTATTTTACTAATTTTTTGCCGATTTTTGTTAACTTCCGATTTTTCATCCAGAAATGCCGATTTTAGCGGCCGATTTTTACCTTTTTTTAATTAAATGCCGATATTTAAACCGGAGATATTATATTTAGTGTAAACTTTACCGCTTTTGACACAGGTCGAATAAAGATTTTACTCTATTTAAAATAGCCTTTGCCGATATTTAAATTGTAATATTTCGTAATTTTACATCATAGGATTTTTGAAATTATTTATTATACTAATAAATATAAGATACTATTCTAAATATTCTACTTGTTTTGTACATTGAATTCCCAGTTGGTTCGATTTCACAAACAATAACTGAAGTATTCATAAGGTTGAACAGTGATAATCGAAACTGATGAGATCGCATTGATAAGGCCTATTCCTAAAAAGTTAATTAATCACATTTAATTAAACGCTATTTAATTGTACTATTTTTTTTTTTTTTCAAAAAAAAACTTTCTTTCTGAAAGAAGAGTCTGCCTCCTATACCGTTTGCCGTCGTGCATAGTGTGTTATAGGAAAGGTGGGCTAGGTGGCCACCTAAAGTTTGTAAATAACTCTGGTACCAAAGTTGATGATCTATTTACTATACATAGACCTCTCGCTTCGAATTTTGGTTATGATAATTCCGCCTCCTCTGTCGCATTATTCGTCGAAGTCTAAATAGATATCATTATGACTTATGAGTAAAATATTTACAATAATAATGTAAATTCTTTAATCATAGTTAAAATAGGCATGATGGGATAACTCATATATCATGAGCTCTGTCTGTGCGAAGTGCCGTTTTATTTATAATCAAAGTAGACTTAAGTCGTAAGTAACTTTGATTATCATTGATTAGGAAAGTACATGCAACGAAAATCCTTTATCAAGGGGTAAAATAGGCATGATGGGATAACTCATATATCATGAGCTCTGTCTGTGCGAAGTGCCGTTTTATTTATAATCAAAGTAGGCTTAAGTCGTAAGTAACTTGATTATAACAATGATGATTATTGGAGAATTAAGTTGCAACATTTTTAAACATTTTTGAATAAGTGCCGTATTAATTTAATGTAATTGTTACCCTTTTCAAATAAGAAGGGCCGATTTGCAATACAGCTTTGCCGGCCTTAAATGTATTTATATAGCCAGAATAATTGTTTTATACTTTATGTGATATTTAATTAAAATAAAATAAACCTTTGATATCTAAAAATTATTACATGATTAGAGTTATTAATCACAAAGTATGGTGCTTGTATCGTAATGCCGTAATAAAAGACCGATTTGCAATACAACTTTGCCGGCTCAAAATAAGATCTCTTGTTATCTGAATTATCTGATTTTTCACGCGGTTAGAATTAATTACGGTATATGTAACCTTTATCGTTATTCTTGTGCCAAAAAAAAATGATTGTTATAATTTAATCAAATACAAATGCTATAATTGAATTCGCCATTCCGATTTTACATATAATTCATTTTATATTATATAAAGTTTTTAAAACGAAATTTTTTTATTTAAAGGAATCACAGCCATATATTCTTTTGTTTTTCTCGTCCCAGTATCAAAATTACATTTAATGAATTTTCCTATTATATGATGTATGGGTATAATACTGTCTCTTCTCATATCATAAAACTCATTTGTCCATAATTTCATATTACATGATTTTATGTCGTTATCTACTTGGCAATAATATCTTGTACTATGATCTTGAACCGGTTTGTACCATTTGACTAACGCTAATGAATGGGTTAATGATCGTGAACTATTTAAATGAATAGTATGCTCAAAATAAAATTGTACTTGACCGGGATAAACATCGATCGATCCATCATAATGTACAAATCGAGCTAATATATATGAGGATTTTTCGTGACGAGCAGCCTGAACAGAACCATATATGTCCGCCCCAATTCTTATTCTCCCATATTGTATAATTCTAGGGTTTACGACAGTACCGTTATTTGAACCTATTATAGAGTAGATGGAGATGAAACAATAATCATTATACAAACTATTATAAAATTCTACCAGTAGGTCCAAAATTTGGTTTGGAAGGGTAGTTTCTTTGCGCGGTTTCATTAGCAACCCAGGAAAACATTCCGTTCCGTAAGCCGAATCTTCCTCAATAAGAGATAGTCTTATAAAATTTTGATACTCATCGCTCGCAAAATCATCAAGTGCAGCCAAGCTGCCAACAGATTTTCTTGGTTCTATTATCTCCAAGGAGGAAAATAAGTGATCGTTGTCACAATTTGAGAGGAAGTATTGAAGGATTGTATTTTCGGACATAATTCTTAGTAGTTCAGGTTCAATATTACGTCTGCTATTATTATAAGAACCTACAATTTTTAAAAATAATTAATAACATTGCGATTTTCAAATCGGAAAAATTAAATCACGTACCTAAAATTCCGTTCATCCGTTCAAAGCTATAACACCAGAATGAGGACAAAGGACCATAGTCTAATGCGCATTCACAGATATGGAGACAGAGATGCAGATTAGGACTTATTTTTTCTTGACCATATTTTTGTTCAATTAATTTGTTCATCTCTATCAGTCTTGTAAACGCTTCATTTAACATATTTTTTTGTAGCTCTCAGTTTGTTAAGATCTTGCAAGCGCGCACGAAATATGCAAGAATTTTTCGGTCGATGTATCCAAGGAAACTCCATGTGATAGGTATTGCAAAAATTAACATGAAGGTTTTCCACATGTCCGCCGTGAAACTTGAGAATCCTTCACCGGTAGCTATTCTGACAGGGCGGCGTCCAAGGTCACTTGGGAACTTTATCATGTCAGCTCTCTCTTGCATAATTTTGAGCTTTTCGTTATTTAATATACCTTCGCCTATCCAGAGTTTCGTTACGATCCATTTCGCAACACCGAGAAAAAGGCAATGCATAGGATCAACCACGCAAAAGCGAACAGGATTAAAATAAAGCAAGCGGTATATCTCCGACCAGCGAACATGATGTTCAGAGACATGGGCTCTTCGTGCTTCTTCAGTTGCACATTGTTTCCACTCACTTGCTTTTTCTCTTATTTCATTAATATCTCGCTCAACAAACCAGTCGTCTAAATCTGCAAACCCCCCAAAATTTGGTTGATTGTTTATAAAATTTGCCGATTTGTAACATCGGTAGCATGCAATACGAGCCGAGATGAAACCACATAATTTCCGAGACGCAGGGACGTCGCTAGAACAGCCAATGATTGCACCACGGACAAATCGACCGTTGTTGTGTTCGTTTGTTTTTATAAAATAGCCATTCCACAAACGATTTAACTGGTTAACGATCGGATACAAATAATTGTTAATTTCATGTTGGCTTGGTTCTTTCGGACCAGGCATTACTGCTAGTGTGAGAATATTGTATGGCTTGAAGCGTTCATTACGCGGCAAATTACAAAAAACGGCATAAATCACACCAACAGAATATTGTGAATTTACGAATGGCTGGAACCAATCCATATTTAACATTAATCCGATATGAGTATCGGCAAATTCTTTTGTAAAAAACAGCGCACCATCATCATCTGTAAAACTTTTCCAGACCCTACCATCATAGATATCGAATAAAGCTTCAGTTCCGTTTTTCCTTTCTGACCACTTCCGACATGACATTTCAAAATTTTTGCGATTAAAAAAAAGGGTCAATTGTTGCTTAATATTTATTAACGGGAATGTCATTATCGGACGGAAAATGGGATTATTACTACTATTATTACTATCTATTTTCGTTAATAGAGGGTTATTGCATTGTTGTCGAAATCGTTCTATTCTGTGATTTGGATAGTTTACAAAACTGCAAGTTGGTATTTCAGTATTGTCTAATAATTCTTTTATATCATACAATTTGTGACATCTGTCACAGGCTGCATATTTAATTATCGTTGTGGATATCCCCAACACCTTTTTAGCCATATATAAAGAGGAAGGAAAAGATGAAAATTTATTTTCATCTATTGTCAAAAGAAAAAATCTTAAGAACTTGAACAAAGAATCTATAGCTACATTGGAAAGTTTAAATCGTTGTTGATATTGTAATATCCACAAAATAGTCCAAGTATAATTATCATTAATGTTAATGTTAGGAAGAATTGGTTCGCCATCATCGAAATCTGTTGATGCAAAATTGACTTCCTCATCGTCATCATCTTCATAATCATCGGAATAATTAGAATCGCTATCTTCAGTATCTCCATTTTTATCGTCATCATCTTCAGAATCCCCGTCTTGATCATTCTCGTTTCTTACATTATCCAATAATAAATTTTCAAGAACAAGATCGGATATTTTTCTTTTCTTTATCGTTCGATGTTTTGCCGATTCATGTATAGGTGTCTTCTTTGTTAAAAAGAAATAGTTTCTTGTGAGTAATGGTTCAATATCTTCGGACAATGGTTCAATATCTTCGGACAATTGTTCAATATCTTCGGATAATTGTTCAGTTATATCAGGTGATGTATCATTTATCCCTTGTATTGGGTCGCATTCCATTACATCTTCATCAACAGCATCAGATGATATAACATTTGAAGAACCTTCTTGATAATTGTTACCAAAATTATTATTCGCATTAGATTTTAATTTATATTTTAACTCATGTTTCAGTTTAGTCCTTGGATCAACCAATTTACCGTTACATTCTTTACAGAAACAATGCACTTTGGTTCTGGTTCTTGTATCTAGAGATTCCGACATTTTTTTTTTTTTTTTTTTTTTTTTTTTTTTTTTTTTTTTAAGGAATTGCAAATCAATCTAATTGGTTCGGCAATCCCGATTCTTGGTCCATTTTTGTCAAGGCACAGCTTGGTAATTAAGCTATTTTGATAATAACACATGACAATGATGTCAAGACCAATGTATTTTATCAAATACTAAAATATAATTTTATTTTTGCTAATTCTCTAATTAAATTTGGTATTAAGGGGTATAATTATACTAGAAAATTTTTTCAAATTCAATTAATCCGATTCTTGAAACATGTCAATCGACTTACTAATAAATCTCATATATCATCACGAATTCGAAAGATCCAAATAATTTAAGTAGAGATGTAGCAATTTCCTATTCACAGATCAAAATGCGAGAGTTATAAAAAAAGTGTCTTAGTTGTTCGCAACTGCAACAACATCAAAATTTAACACTTGGCCTATTCTTTCGAATATATCAAAAATTAGGAAAAACTATATTTCATTTTTTTTTTATATATTTTCTTTCAAGTCGTCAATTTCTAGTACATCAGTATCATTTAAAGCTGTTAACGAGATATCAAATATTTATTATTTTATCTTTTATTGAGTCGCTTACAATAATACGTTGAGTTATAGCATATATACGTTTATTCTAACAATCAGTCATGGTTAAAATTACTTGTTAATTAATAGAATTGTTTTAATAAATCTTTAATTCTTCTTTTGCCCTTGGCAGTTGGCACAGACGTACAGTTTGTTAATACCACGTGACTAGATAGTGCATAAATGTCACCCGACGTGATTGGCAGGAGCTATAAAGTTTGTTTGCGTTTACCGCATTTACCATGCACGTTCTACAAATCGGTGATTTCCAATTTGTTTACGTTTACTATAAATTTGCTCGTGAGTATGGTACATTTGCGTACGTTTACCACGCTTTCTTTCTTTTTTCTCCACGTTTTAGTACGATGCAACAAATTTTCTTTGTTGCCTTTCGTTTTTTTCGTTAATGGTTGACGATATTTTTCGCCTTATTTTTCGCCTTATTTTCGTCGGCTTAACAAAGTAAGCATATTTCTTTTCGCCAATTATATTTCCTGTCGGAAAAACCAGCTTCCGTAAGTATAACTTTATCAAGCTTCAAATGTGTTATTACTAATTTGGACATGTTATTTATGATAATGATATAATATTTAGTTTATTAATATATTTTAATTAATTCATTGATATACTTTATTGATATATTTTAATTAATTTATTGATATTTTTAATTATTAATTGTTTACTGATATATTTTAATTAATTTATTGATATATTCTATTAATTGATAATGCTATAATATTTAGTTTATTGATATATTTTAATTAATTGATAGCGATATAATATCTAGTTTACTGATATATTTAAATATTGATTGATTTATCTTAATTTAATTAATGTAGTTTACTGATTATTTTAAATAATACATTTTAATTAATTGAAAGCGATATAATATCAAGTTTATTTAATTTATTGATTTATTTTAATTAATATTGATAGCGATATATTTTATTAAATGATAACGAGTCTTATTAATTTAATCTATCTTTTATTTTAATCAGACGATAACGAAAATGGTTCAGAAGACGTAAGTAACGGTTATATATAGAGCCTTTGTTTCTTGTTTAATCTTTAAATTATCAAATTATCAATATCATAATGAGAAAATTCAAACCTTTAAATTTAATTCCTATTTCTCGTGATGGCTCTCATCCTCATATTAGATCTCAACGAAATGAATCTAGTTCCCGTTCCCAATCTCGTCAATCTCAGCATCAAACTCATATTAATCGATCTCGTAGTCGCTCAAAATCTCGCTCAACGACTCGTCAACCTCGATCTCGCCCATCTCGATCCAAATCTCGTTATTATCATTCCGAATCCCAACGATCGCGTTCCCATCGCTCTCGCTCCCCTCATCGTTCCCAACGATCGCGTTCCCATCACTCTCGCTCCCCTCATCGTTCCCATCATTCTCATTCTCATCAACGTCGATCTCGCTCCCCTCATCGTTCCCATCATTCTCGTTCCCATCAACGTCGATCTCGATCTCGCTCTCATTCCCCTCATCGACATCAATCACGCTCTCAATCTCAACATAATCGAAACTATCAAAATGTCTCTAGAGGGAGATCAATTACAAAAAGTAATATTGTTTTATATTAGTGCTAATTAAATTTCATTTTACTTATACTATACCAATTTAACGTTATTGTTATAGGATCTTTAACCGATCTATCTTTAACAATTCCTTCTTCTTCACCTCCAGCGAGCGGTAGTATTTCTTTCACGTTTCTTTACTTACTTGCACGTAAAATTTTTTATACTAAATGATTTATATTAAATACTGATTTATAATAGGTGCTAACAACAGAGAAGTCAGCGAATTAAGAAGCATGATTTCAAATCTTACCAAACGTGTGGAAGTGCTAACGGAAGAAAGAACGAGTGAAGGACCAAGAAATAGAAGCCTATCCCCAGTTCTGTCCAGAGAGAATCGGCGTGCCCTTCCTCCAATAACTGATAAAAATTTCAAAAAAACCGTTCATGTAAATATATCTTTATTTTATTAAATATTTCTCTTTTGTATTGATCGTTAAAAAATGAGTGTTATATTAAATAGGATGAGGTAATCCATATTATAAACAACCTCGATTCGTCGATTCTTTTCGACACGTCAAAGACATTTAGTAAACAAAAAAAGTCGATAAATAAGAAGCTTCTACCAGCCGTCAAAGCAGCGATGCCTCCTTCATTAGAGGTATACGATACAGAACTTTTAAAAGTAATAAAACAGCTACACAAATCACGGCGGGAGATTTGGAAATTAAAAAAGGAGGGTAAGATAGATGAACACAATAAACGGCAACACATGACGTCGAGGAGAGATCAGGTGTGAAATTCATTATTTAAAATGACAATGTATATAATCTATTAATTATTTTAATTTACTCTTTAATAGAAAATGACAAGAAGACGCAAAGGTTTCCAACACATGATCTTCACGCAAGACAGCATTCTAGATGATTGTCGTCCTGAAAATATGACTAGGGAAGTATTTATTAAAGATTGCGAAAAGGCAGTAAATACCGCAGAAGTCCATTCGGATGAATGGTCTACTGAAGACGAAGTTCTGGCAAATGAAGAGCGTAACGATAACATAAGATCAGGAAGGTTAATAAGTACAAATTCTGTAATTAAGATTCACAATAAGGAGTGGAGGTCTTCTAGAGTACGTAAAGTTGCGAAAGTTTAAAACATAGGCGTTTATGCTAATAAGTTATAAATTTATCATTAGGTTAAAAGAATCTTATTTCGAGCGGACGAGATCGGAGTAAGCATCGGAACTGGGTTAAGTCGCAAACGTTACCGTCTAGATGATATCGATAAAAAAAGCAGACCAACACAAGACATGGCTAATTGGTGGATATCATCAAGGTGGATTGAACCAGAATCTGATGATGATGATGATGATGAGGATAACGACGGTGATAATAACGATGATGATAATAATGGTAATGATGATAATAACGATGATGACAATAATGGTAATGGTGATAATAACGATGATGGCAATAATGGTAATGCTGATAAAAATGATGGAACTAATGAAGAACAAAACGATGATAATAATGGTAATTTAGAAGTAGATGAGCACCAAGGTCCCTTTTACTTAGAAGTACCGGTCGATATCAGAAGACGTACATAATTTAGGTATTTGTTTCATCATTTAAAATCAACTGCTTGTATTTTGAGTGATTTAAATTCCGTTGTTTATAAATTAACTCTCTAATATCGTTTCTATCCTATTAATCTCTTTTTTAGAGCACTGGTTATTTTATAGCCATTTATAAGTAACATGACGAGATAAATATGATTTTAATATATTTTATATAAACATTCTATACATAATAATAATATAATAATAAGAACAATATAGTAATATAATAATAATAATATGGACAATATAATAATATAATAATAATAAATATATCATAAATTGCAGTATATATTATAAAATAATAGCATACATATTATATATCATACATATTAAATATTAAATATAAATCAATTATCGAAAATGGAAAAATAAAATAAAACCGGACAATAATAGTAATTATGAATTACGAGAAAATCGATAATAGAAAGATCCGATATATAAATCGGCATAAACTATTTTTGAAATGTTTCTACCGAGCTAAAAAACCGGACAATAATAGTAATTATGAATTATGAGAAAATCGATAATAGAAAGATCCGATATATAAATCGGCATAAACTATTTTTGAAATGTTTATACTGAATTAAACTTGGCAATCCGATTTTAGGAGATTTGGCATGATTATTTAAAAATCGGCGTTCTGATTTTGCGAGAATCGGCAATTATAATTTTAAAACGGTATTCCGATTTATGTCGATAAAAATAAAAGAATTTCCGATTGCCAACAATACGTGCCATAAAATCGGCAGCAAAATGCCATAAATAGGACAAATATAGCTATAAACCGGCAGTCTTATTTTTAGCTATCGACATGTTTATTTTAAAATCGGAATGCCGATTTTCGCAAAATCTGCCAAAATCGGCATTCCGATTTTTTGTTCATAAATAACGTATTTCCGATCACAAACAATTCGCGCCATAAAATCGGCTTTAAAAAGCCACAAATCAGACAAATATATCCAAAAATCGGTTAAAAATCGGACTGCCGATTTTTGATGATTTTTTTTCATTCGACCTGTGTGAAATAGAATATCTGAACTTATTTAAAATGGCTCGTGATTACCTAGCAATTCCAGGTTTACATTTTACAATATAGTTATTATGAATGAATTTTAATAAAATAATAATAATTTTATTTTTTTTTATAGCTACCAGTGTACCAGTAGAAAGAATATTTTCTGGAGGCACAGACTTAGTTGTGCAAAAATGATGTAGTCTTAAAGAAGTAATCATACGGGAGGTGATGTATCTTAAAGGATGGTGGAAGGCTGGCGTTGGGGAGTCAATTATTATAAATGATTAACTAAATTTTCAATGAATATAATAAAAATTATAACAAAAATAAATAAAATATAACATTTTCTAGTGGGTAAATTTATATTTTTTTCGATTTCATTTTGTAATAATGTATGTACGTTTCAGTAGTGGTGGACGTAAATAAACTGAATATAATATAACAAAAAATAAATATAAATATTAGTTTTTTGTGTATTTTTATTATAATAGTTCAAGCCAACTCATAAGCTAGCTTGAGCCATTTGAGCTGAGCCTGTTACTGGCTCAAGCCATTCAAGCTGAATTTATTACCGGCTTGAGCTTTTTTTGAGCTGACTTGTAAGCTATCAAGCCAATTTAAATATGACTTGACTCGGCTTGACTTGAAAAGTTCAAGTTGGCTCATGAGCTGACTCAGCTCATGCAGAGCTTTATAATGTTTGGTTTAGAGTAAATGCTATTCTTGTAATTAGCTTATCTATTTTAAATTAGAAAGTGAGTATGAATATTTTTATATATACTTTATGGATAAGCATTGGTGTACAAATTATACTGAAAATGAATATTATGATATGAGCTTCAAAGACTATATGAAGCTGGAAAATAATCCTTCACCTTGCTATTTCATAAAGAAAGCAATTCATCAATATGAAATGTGATTGAAAAATGTATCAAATAGGATTCAATATATTAGGTAAAAGCATAAGGTGCAAAGTAATGTAAACACTATGCCTAGTAAGCCTATCTAATTTCAGAGATACTACCCCAAAGGGAATCTTAGATAGATAAGTCACATTTATTATCCTCCCTCTCTTTTGCCATCAAAGCCTATTGCGCTAATAAGTAGCTTTGAAAGATATATTATGTGACATAGTGCAAGTGCGTTAGAGATTTCAGTCTATAGATTTGAAAGAAACTAAATCTTAATTGATATTGAGAAATATTTTAATTCTGTGCAAGAAAATGCAAATAGGAAATAAGCTTATTATCTTTTGACTATTATTTATCTCAATAATTTATTCATGTTTTTTTTGGAAAATAAATAGCTATATAATCTATATGCATGATTGTCTAATGAAATTATGGAATGTATCACCTGCCAAATAAAATATGAATATAGTTTTATTATAGTATAATATTGCTAAATCAGCTAAAATTGGTTAAAAACTATAAAATTATTATAATCTGTTATAATCTACTAAAACAGTATTATGGATTTAGATAGTAGAGGTTATTCTAAGCTAATTAATACACATAATACTTATAGAAGCTCTGAAGAATATATAAGAATATTTGGTCTGATAAACCCTTTAGATGAATGATATGATCATAAAACACCAGAAATGTGATGCTCTCATATCTGTAATTTATTTAGAAAAATACTAGAAGATAACCCAAGAATCCTTTCTAAGAATGGATATATTTCAATGTATAGATATTTAATTAAAAGAAGTGATAGAGTCCATGCTTTTCCAACTAATTACATATATTGTAATATATATGACTCCTTAGTTTTCATATATAAAAATGATCTTGGTAGTCTTCCCTAAACCTATCGAGATAATCACTTGAAAAGATGTATTTCTGAAATACTATTTTGAATGAATATGCAAGAAAAAAAGACATTCTCAAATCTATTAATGAAAAGGAATTTCACATCTGGTAATATAAACAATTCATATTATGGGAAAAGATTAAAATTAATCATTTTTGTCTAGAGCTTTTCTCCCAATCTACTTTACACTTAGAAAAGGATAAATTGGCATCAGTATCATATGATTCTGATTGTCATTCATTTAACTATGAAGCATATAAGCAGGTTAAAATAACTATGACAGAAAATACTATGTTAAGTGCTTCAAATTTTGAGCCAGCTTGTATTTCTGTTATCTCTGGTCAAGAAATGATTTTACCAACTTTTTACCAATCATCAAATTACAAAAGTAATATAAGCAAAATATTTATCTCATCTCAATATGCAAAACAAAATAACTTATTACCATTTACAAAAGATACTGTATTAAGATTAAGAGATGAGATAAAAGTCACGATTATTACATATAGTATAGAAGTGATTATTATTTAATCTTATCTAAACTAATAAATATAAATATGATTTTAACACCTTAAAAAAAAGTTATTTTGTATTTTTCTTTAATTTGGAAATATTACTAATATTTTTTTTTTTCTTTTTTTTAGTGACAGTTTGAATCTTAATTTTGAATAAGATAAATATATTAGTTTATTATTTTTTGATTTAAAAATATTATTAATACTCTTTTTTTTTCTAAAAATGACTTAAACTTTAATTTAAATTTTAAAATTATAAAATAAGTATATTTGCTTATTATTTTAGTATATTCTTTGATTCAGAAATATTATTAATATTCTTTTTCTTTTTTTTTAGAGATAGTATAGATTTTATTAATCTGAACTTCAAATTTTAAGGTAGATATATTATTAATTTTGGTTTGCTATTTTGGTATTTTTCTTTAACTTAAAAGTATTACTAATATTTTTTTTCTCTTTTTTTTAGAAATAATTTGGATTTAATTCTTTAAAATTGCAAGGTAGATATATTTTTAGTTTTTAATTTGTTATTTTTAGTGATTTAAAAGTGTTACTAGTGACCTCTTCCTTTTTTTAGGATTTTAATCTTAATTTTGAAATTGCAAGAGTGATTTTCTAATTAAGAATATTACTAATATTCTTAATTTTCTTTTTTGAATTTTAAAATATAGTTATTAGTTTATTTTTCTTATATTCCTTATTATTAGGATGTGATTACTTTGATTTTATTTTTATTTTACTTTATTCAAATTTTTGTTGAATTTTTTGGTTGCTCTTAGTTATTTTAATTCGTGATCCATGTAACAATCAGAGAAATTTATTAGGGAATTTTATGTAGATCATTAGTCGATCATTAAAATTGCATTTTTTAATATTATTAAAAAATCATTTGACACATGATCACATGACAATTTTACTAGTTAATTATGGTAATCATAACCTATATTTTCACACTATATCTGAGATTATTTTTTTCTGATAATTTTTTGCAACTTTACTTTGAAAGGAAGGCGGATTTCAGGCTATTTTGAGCCTTCGTTTTCAACATTGTAAAATTTTGGTTTCGTGATTTTTTCAAAAATTTTATTATATATTTATTATAAAGCTATTTTTGTTTTATTATTTCATGTTATTTTACGTTATATTTACCAAAACTATTTATTTATTAACAGACATTTCTGCCATTTTTTATATATATTTATTATAAAATTATTTTTATTTCATTATTTTATGTTATTTCACATTATATTTGCTAAAATTATTTATTTATTGAGAGGTATTTCTGCCATTTTTTGACGGTGCTGTGCTGAATAATGGGAAATTCAACTTTGAACAGTTTGTAATTTTGAAATCTCATCGTCCCCCAATTCTCCTCCTTCAACTTTTTTCTTTAGACTTTCTAACATAGTTGCTGCAGTATATCTTTTACTTTTATTAACATCACCTTCTAAAAAATATTCCTCTAAAATTTTCCATACCCTTTTAGATAGACACTTTCCACCTCCTCTTTTGCCATATTTTTGCTTGCTTTTTAGCGTCCATCTAGACTCTAAAGGAAAATCTTGAAATGAATTACTACTGGAATGTGAGTTTCTTATATATTATTATTGTATACTTTCAAAACAAATTTATTTACCATATAATATTTGCATTTTCTTTTTCTTCAGAAGCATCTTTTTCTTCAGAGGCATCAGAAGTATCTTTGAATAAAATAAAAAAATAAGGTTAGACGTCTTTTTTTTAAATTTCTTATAAACATTTCTTTACCTTGTATTTTTTCTATATTGTTGGTTATGGCAAGTTCTAATTCTCTAATCAACTCATCTCTTTTAGCAGTTTCATCAACATTTATTTTTCGTTTTGTCAATTCTAATAATAATTGCTCTTTCATCAATCTTTTGGGGTCTATACCTAAATTAAAAGAAAGTGGTAATTAGATAAATATAAAATAAACTGAAGGTATAATTTATTTTATTACCTAATGTATTTGGCATAGAAACAATCTATTGACTTTTTGGAACTGTATGAGCTGATACTGTAAGCTTTGGAATCTCAATTTTTTTTTTTGCAAATTAACTATCTGTGCCGATGAAAATTGTGTCCACTCCCCAATATTTGTAATTTCTCGGCCAAGAATATATCCTTTCATTGGTCCATCTTCTGGCCAGATCCATTCAAATAAATTAGAATTACCGGAAAGTGTATTTTTTGTTTTTTTATTTTGGTCTAAACAAATGAAGTAAGTCAATGTTAGATTTTTTTTGATTTTAAATTTACCTCTTGTCCGATTTGATTCTAAATGTGTAATGAATGTTCCTTGAATTTCTCTAATTGCAATCTCAATATCAACACCTTCCATTATATCTAATCCAAAACATACTTAACGCTTAATAGCATGAGTAATCTATCAAAAATTTGAAAAAATTATTAGGTGCTTATAATACAGACAGAAATTTTTTTCTTAATACCTAAGCATGATGACTGTTAATAGTTATTTTTACTTCTTTCGCCTCCAAAAATACCCACTTCTTTACATTTATTTAATACCATTCTAACTAATGTTTTAAGATCAGTATTGTGATAGTGTGAACCATTATCTGAGATAATTATGATCCATTTTGGCTTATTCTCCAATGATTCAATCACAGCATGAAGTGATGAAGCTGTAAACCATGAGTCTTGACATGTATCCATTAACCAATGATCGTAAGTATGGATATCAAGTTTTTGAGATTCTAGTTTTTTGGTATACATAAGAATTAAATATAAGGTCCAACCTTTTTTTTCAAAAAACTTTGCTTTTATTTCTCTAGAACTTTTGGAAAGTATTTTCATCTTATAATCAACCACTAATACAGCACCATTTTCATCTAATTTAAGTAAATTAGCATTAAATTGGGAGTTCAAATAAATCTTACGGGCTTGATGAACAAGAAAGTATAATAGATAGTTCTAATACTTGTCAAGATCTTCATGCAAGTCCATAGAAAATTGATTTTTAAGATGTTTAAAAAGGTAAATAATTTTGCACATTCTTGAGATGCATGTGTATGTTGTTCTGTACAAACTCCAAATGCCCATAGCAAGCAATAACTAATACATGAATTATGCTTTGTTGTCCTTTTATCATTGATATCTAAATTTTTTTCATAATCTCGCTTAAAAATCATTGTAAATTTTTCAAATTATTAAGAAGTTGTTTCTGAAATGATAAAATAATTTGGTGTTAATATAAATATATATAGAAATAATTTTTTTTAGGTAAGTCTCACCTTTATTAAAATATCTGCAATCTTACTTTCAATAAGTTTTCTTATATCATCAAATATTTCGTATCCATATCTGCTACAGATTGAACATAGGCCGCCTAAATCTTCTTTATATACATATTCATTTCCTTGTAATTTAGTCATAAAGGTTGAGTGACGAATTCTATCAGGAAATTCAGCATAGAATTTTTCCAAAGTGTTTATTTTGTATCACAGAGGTATTTAACCGGTGCACTAGTTTTACTATCTGTTTTATATGAGCTTATAATCACATGTGCCTTATCGCTAATAAAGTTTTCAAATTTTTGTATTTTGTCAATAGGTAGTTTTTCACGTGTAAAAGAAGGTTTTTTCATTGAAGAATTGCCAGGTCCATATAGGCGACAATGCTTGCATGCCCTTAATATCAAATCATTTGAAACCTGATATGAAAATAATTTAGTAACAATTATAAAAATCAATATTTATTATTATTAATAATTACTGATAATTGTTTGTGCAATTCATCATATTTGAAATCATCCGCTATTATAGATAGTATTCTTTGTTTTCCATTGATCTTCTTTTTATTAACTGTTAAACTTTTTTGAAAACAATTCCAAAAATTTTTAGAATCCATTGGTCGTTTTAATAAAAATCCAAGTTCATGTAATTGCTTCAATGCATTTTGTTCAATATTAGGATGTGAGGATTTAGTCCAAAATTCATACTACAATATAATAAATTATTCAACTGAAAAATTTTTTTTTATTTAGAAATTATTTTCTTTATTTTTACCTTTTAAAAATGGTGTTATATTATGACATCCTATGTTGCGAAGAATTATTCTCCATGCATTTAATTCACGCTCACTTAATTGATGGTCAATAGGATATAATTGCTTTAAATTACTATGTAATTCAATTATCGTTCCCTGTTTCCTCCATTTGTCTAAAAAATTATGCCAATCCATATGATTACTAGTTCGTCTCCTAAGATAATAAGAAAAAACTTTTTCTATAAGAATATCATTATCTCATTCATTTAATGAACAAGAAGGTGCAGCATGAATTAATTCTTGTGACAAATTATTTTCAATTCCATATAGTATTCTTCTAGTAAGTTTCATCAATTCGACCAACTTTATAGATTTTAATTGTTCGCTAAAAACTTTCTCTCATACTAAGTCAGGTGTACTTTCATAATATATTTTTTTAATTTGTGTTTTTTGCATAATAGTTACTTTACATGTATCATCTTCAAATTCTTGAAGAAATAAACAACGTTGTTTTTCTAATTGAAATGAAAAACTTGACTTAAATCCAACTCCGGCATATTCCCATTGACTATTCTTAAATTTTGCAATTCCAAACATAAAAATATGTACTAACTCAAGATCAACAAAATATGGATGAAATGGAACTTCTTCCAGTAGTTTTTCATAAATAGCTGGTTTATCAAATCCCATTATTAAGGGACCAGAAAATTTGGTTTTATTGCGAAACATTTTCTGATAAATGGTAGATATTGCATTTGTACTAGAATTACTTGATTTGTCAGTATAAAATTCATCACAGTCACAAAGATATTCTGGGTATTCAGAATGTTCTTTATTACCTTTTACAACTGTTATAACAAAATTATACCCCTTTAAAAAGATCATTGTCTTCATATGCAAACGAATTGGAACCAGAAATTCTGTTTCCTTATTACAAGTTACCCACCAATAGTATGAAAAGGGTCCAAAATATAATTCTGTATTAATAACTCCCACTGAAATTAAGGAAACATCATAGTCTTTATAGTTACTCATTTTAGAACAGTGTTTAATAGTACAGGCAGGTATGGCAAGAGAGATTCTTTCATTTTTTTATTTCATATTTAAAATGATATATTTAACGTTAACAATTTTCTCCAATTGTTACACAGATCATGAATTAATAAAAAAATGTTATTATAAAATTTTTTGTAATAATATAGGTTGTATTAATATTACACTTAAAAAAATTTTATAAAAATGTTTTAAAATGAAAAAATTAATAGCAAAAAAAATTATTGTATTACAAAGTTAATATAATCAAGAACTTATATAATATATCGTAAGACATAGATATGATAATAAATAAGACCCATTATATAATATATTTTATTATATATCCTTATAGGATCACACTATATATTTTTTTACATTTATTGAATAGCTTTATTAGAGATATATATAATAAATGAACATTGCATAAATGGGTATTTTCAATAACAGGCTTTTGTTTATAATATTCTTTTTGCTCTTTCGTAGGTTTAGTATAAACAACTGAAGAAGATATCTAAATTTATAAAATACAAAATCATAAAATTTAATGATAATTAATAACATACAATAATACAGTATGTCAATAATAACCTTATTTTTTCGCAGAACTTTCATGTCGAAGTTTGAAAAGAAAAAGAGTATTGTAAAGTAAAAAAAAAAAAAGGTAAAATCATTAAATAGACAAATAGACTATAAATAAACTTAATGACTTTATAGTGTGATCGTGAGAGTCTATATAATAAAACACTTATTGTATAGGTCTTTAAGCAATACTCTGCTGTTTTCGATTTCAGCAATTTGATGGCCAGATTGTGCCACTTACGTGGCACAATCTGAGCCTATCAAATGGCCTCAATCGAAAACAGCATGTTATTGCCTAAATACTATACAATAAGTATATAAAATTAATTAAAAAATTTATTTTATAAATTTATAGATTATTAAAATTTAATAATTATTGTCAAAATGATTAAAAATAGGGTTTTGTAATTCAACGCCATGGCGATGCATCGCCTGTATCACGTGACATGCCGATCATTTCCTTTTAGGAATTTTGTGTAACCGACCTGCATACAAAAAATTTTCATTTTTTGTAAGACGCAAAATCTCCTTTTTTGGAACTTTGTGTAACGTTATGTAATTCGACCAGAATTACGGAATGTGGCCTGAATTAACTATGTGACGAATAAGGTGACAATTAAGATTTTTTCACTGAAAAAAATTCGTCCAAATAATACTTAATGATTTTTGAAAGCTGGGGGGTGTGATGCAGTGTGATATTTTAAACGTTACACTAAGTTCCAAAAAAGGAAATTTTACGTCCCACAAAAAATGAAAATTTTTGTATGCAGGTCGGTTACACAAAATTCCTAAAAGGAAATGATCGGCATGTCTGTGACACCGGCGATGCAACGCCATGGCGTTGAATTACAAAATCCTTAAAAATATACAGGATTTTAAATATTTAAAATCAGTATTAGTAGCATTAACTTCTATTTATTATCACATTATTTCTAATAATTAAATAATAATTCAGTTATTGGATAAAGAAGATTTAGTTTTTAACTAATATATCTACTTCTTTATAATTATTTAATATTTATATTATAAGTAAAAGGGTTGTTTTTAAAAAATTAAAAAATATATATACAGTATATAAGTAAAATGGTTAAATTATATGAGAACCGAATAAAAAAATAAGTTAAAGACAAATTTTAATTGAAAACAATAATTAAATTAAAGTGATTGTCTGTTACAGCTAAGTAAGAATATTGATATTACCCAAATTAGTCAAGTTATTATATTACATAATAATCATTATAAGCCCAAAGAACCAGCCCTTCACTCGAATTTGGTTATTAAAAACTTACAAAGTTCCTTTTATTAAATTAATGAATGAATTAATAATTACTAAATTTAAAAATAATTTTTTTTTAATTGTAAAATAAGGAAAAGAGGGTCAACCTCCGAATTAAATGAATTAAATTAAATTAAATGGCAATCATCATAATCATATATGTTTTGTTGTAAATGCAATGATTCTCGTTGAAGAGTATGATTATAACTACTATTATTATTATCGTAAGAAATTTTTCCATTATCAATTGTATTGCTATTATTATCACCATTTTCTTGCAAGTCAGCACTGCTACTTGAAGGACTGATTTCCATTGTACGTACAACACCATTTAATTGATCGGGTGTTTGAATCATTTTAAGATATTTTTCCCATGTATCAGTTTTACGATAAATTGGTAATGTTTTATCTTTATTAAATATTTGTTTTGGTCGAGTTAAAAATTGCAATGATTTTCGTTCGTCGGCTTTAATTGGGGCGGTAGGCAAATTTTTCTCAAGAATAGAAGGCTAAAATAATCAAAAAAAAAAAAAAAAAAAAATTTAGGAAAAAATAATTAAGATTACAAAATCGAATTTAATATTTACTTACCATAATTTTTGAGTGTTTACTTTTCATCCAAACCTTCATAATTATAATCATGATAACTATCACAGTTACCGAGATAATTAATAAGCCAATCACCATTGACGTATTAAAACTATTTGCGTTATCCGTGTGATTGCTTTTATTCAACGAAGGTTGTGTTGACATCTTTTGTTAAATTTTTTTTTTTAAAAAATTAATTAATTACTGCATATACAATTTAAATTATAGAAAATTTTGCTAATAAATAATATGCATTATATTATTAATTTCCTCCCGAGGATTAGTTTGCAAATGACTTTCGTTTTTAGAAGGGAATTCGTTCTTGAGAAGATTTGTTTAAAAAAAAAAAAAAAAGGACAACTTTTTTATGATGGGAATAGAGACTCTTTTATACACCTAAAAAAAAGCCTGTTTAACATAGAAAAATGTTCGTAGTTTATCGTTTAGGAATCATAATATCCGGGTTTATATAATTTTGTTGCTCTTATTTAGGTGTAGTCTTTTTATTCTTTTTTAATATATTATTTTCTCCCATAAAAAGAATCAATTACCATATCAAGTTTGAGACTTAAATATTTTAATTCTTATTTTGGCAATGAATCATCATGTGGTAATTATTATGAAATTAAATAAAAAAATGATTGCCTAATTAGTATTAGTTAACATAATTCAACGCAGCAATTTTTTGTTTCGCGATTAACAAATCGAAATTATGACTAGAAGTTAAGTTCATGTGCTGAAATCAAACATTTACTCAAATGTTTGATCAACTGCTCCTGAAAAATGCATGTGTCCGTGTTGATTAGGGAAGAAAAAGAAAGTCCATACGCATTCAACTAGTGATTCATCAAACACTACTTTGAGCCGTAAGTAAATTGGTTTGTTCTACATTCAAATTTACAGTTACTTGTGATCTACGAAGATATCGAAAGATTTAACATCAATTATCTGTGAATTATTTCCAATATAGGGGAAATATCGGGGATTCGGGATTCGGGGCTACGAAGGATACGACGTGAAAAAATATATACATTGAAATTTATCATTATATTAATTTTTTGCTAATTAATATATGATTATAATGAAAAATATTTTGTCATAATCTGTGTAACTTGTATTTTACATACTAAATTTGGATCAAACAGAGTAATTTATTCCACAAAAAGAAGTCAATAGAGAATTAGCATAATAACTTAAACGATACAATTATTCATAGAGCAAGAAGTAGAATCACAAGTTATTGCAACAGTTTCAATACTAGTAAGTATGGAATTCTCAAATTTTGCAATTCTATGATAATTCTTTGTAATTTATCATGTCGTTAAAAAGTTATTTAAATGATTAGAATTTCTCTTAATTCTTTTGTAAATTTGGTCCAAACTAAAAATTTTGTAAAAAAATGTTACCTGCGTTTTATTATTTATCAATCTCCACCACTTTATTTCTTCCCTCCGTCGCTTCTTCGATGACCATTACAACGTGTACCATTTCAGCTTGCCAATTAACTTATATCATGGCATCTCCACGTATTATTGGCTTAGCATTGGTAATATCATATAATGAATATTTAAATTTCATGTTAGGCAACGTTTTAATGATCTATCTTTTTATTCAGGGGTATTGTATCCCGAGGGCTAAAATGAATAACGTATTGGATCAATTTTTGAATTCATCAAATTGACAAAATTTTCTTGCCCGAAAACTTTCTTACGGTTATTTTAAAAGAGAAATTCCTTAATAAAGAATTCTATTAATATATCTTTATAAACTTTTAATAATTTGTCCACAAAATTTTATTTATTATTATTGTCTCATATGATTTTTAGACGCTATCACTGTTCTTTTACATATTTTTCTGCGTTAAATAATATATACATATAGGCTGATCAGAAATACTTAATTTCCAAATCAACCGATATGAATAGTCATTCCGTTGAATATAACTATGGCCATACAGTATATATTATATATTGTCTTGGCCTTACCTAAAATGATTTCTTTACGATTACTTTTTGATCACATACTGTACTTGTCCGGAGCGAAGAAAGGACATCACTCCTATGATTTGCCTTATTAAGGTTTAGAATATTATTAATAAATATTTACGTGGTTAAGTTTTTATCTTTCTCATGGTAAATCGAACTAGTTTTTTTACAATACAAAAATCGATCAGCATACAGTTGTACACGAGATTTCAGGTGAGTATGCAGATCGATAAATGCTTGCTCAAGTTAGTTTCCCCTTCCTCCGTTATTAAGCATTTTTGTGGTCTTATTTTAGAATAAATTTTTGATCCTTCAAAGAAAAGTTATAGCGTGAAAGTTTCCAAATTTGTTCTAGGTAATTACAATGCTATTGTTTTTCTTTGAAAACCAATTTCTAACATATATGAACAACTTTCAATGAAATGATGTTACACACGCGCTGTGCTATACGCCTAATTGTAATATTGTGTAACGACGATCAAATATAAAAACCTTTACAAAGTAAATTATTATTTAACAAGTTTATCACTCATGAGTAAGAATCAAGATAATTGGGATTGGCTTGAATCTCAAATAGAAGGACAAAATATAAAATCTTTTAATCATGACGAATTTTCAAACAAAGTTAAAGTTGGGGAAGGAGGTTTTGGTACTGTACATAAAGCATATTGGAAAAACCGTAGAATGACGGTTGCTTTAAAATCTTTAAAATCAATACCCGATGAAAAGGAAAGGGATTTATTTGCTAGAGAGGTAAATTTTATATTTTTATTTATTTATTGATTCTTTTATTTAAAAATTTTTTATTTATTAATTAGTTTATTTTATTTATTTAGCTCAGACTACTTAGAAACGTATTCTATCATCCTCGTATTAATCAATTTCTGGGAGTTACAAAAGGTCATTTTCAAAGATTATTTTAAATGACATATCAATTATTGTTCTAACTTTAAATTTGTTATTAGACCCTAAATTTAATAATTATGTGATGGTATTACAATATGCTGACGGTGGAAATCTTCGAGATTATTTAAAAAATCCGATAGATTGGCCTGAAAGATACCGTATTGCTCTTGAGATAGCCGAAGGGTTATTATGTTTGCACGCAGAAGGTATACTTCATAGGGATTTAGTAAGTTTATAATTATTCTAGTTAAACATTTTTATATTTTTGTATAAAAAGAATAATTAAAAATTTTTTTTTTTTTTTTTTTAAAAAAAAAAATTTATTAGCATCCTAAAAATGTTTTAGTTCATAAAGGCAATATGTTAATTGCAGATTTCGGTTTATCAAAAGAGGAATCATCAATAACATCAAATTCTAAAGTAAAAGGAACACCTGCTTATATTGACCCCCAATGTCATTTACAAGATAGATATAAACGAAATAAAAAATCTGATATCTTTAGTTTTGGAATGATCTTATGGGAATTATCAAGTGGAAAGGAGCCATTTGCTGGTGAAAAGGATTTTCAAGTTGTATTGAAAATTTCTAACGGAATTCGAGAAAAAATGGTAGAAGGAACGCCTGAATGGTATTTTAAACTTTATACAAAATGTTGGAATCAAGAACCCGATGAACGACCTAATATTGAAGAAGTTGTTGAAATTTTAGAAACAAATGGATTTAAGGATAATACAGCTACCGCGACTTCCTCATCAAATCTGTTAAATCCATCAAATAATTTATTAATTCCATCTGTTTCAAAACATGCTTCTACTTACACATGTGGTAGCAGTCTTAATACAAATGAAATAGATTCCGTAATCAAAAATGAAATTTATAATGATAGTCCTTTATGTGTTAATGGTTCTACATATAATATGGAAGTGGATAGTTAACCGTCAATCTTTCTTGAAAGATTTATTATATCTTTGGGATGAGAAATGGAGAATTTTTACGTAGTGATTTTATTTTGATCATGTCTATGATAGGTGATAATTTAAATAAGGACAATTAACAATTGTGGAAAATAAATTCTATTTAATAAATATAAATATATTTTGAACATTTTAAAAAAAAAATTTAAATCAGAATAGGTTTGAATTTTTATTATAATTATTACATATTTTCTAAATTTCTGGTTATTGACAGTGTTTTCACTCTTAGTAGATTTCAGTAATCATTTTTTTCATAGTGATGAGATATACCCTTAATTTAATTTAATCTCTTGCTTGAGCAAATGATAATTTCTCGTTGGAAACGATTAGAAGATATTGTAGACTAATTCTATCGGATTAAAATCATAGTGACACATTTATATTCCACAGATAATAAAATCGACAGGGGGTCTCACCGGAATGTGATTAGTCCTATATACCTTTGTGTATTTTTTTTTGATATTTTTCATATGCGCTGCAGAAAAAAAACGGGAATCATTACAAAACGCATGATTAGGATAAAGGATCATGATCAGTTCAATCTTTAATTCATATTAATGTCATCCAAATATTAAAAAGTTTTGTGCAATATTACATAATTTCTTATAAAAGAATTTCGAAGAATACCTTCAAAATTCCATCCAAGGATTTAAGGAAGCCGCAGACCCAAAAAACGAAAAGAATCCTTACTTATGTTTACTATAAGCAAGGTTGAAATTTTACACTTGTGACTAAGTTTTCTCAATCGTATCAGATTCGCGTTTTATGAAGATATCATTTGTTTGCATTTATTCACTATTTTATCACGTGATTTCTGGCTGTTTACGAATAACGATTATTATATGCGACAGAAATTCTGGTGATTCATAAATAATTTCTTAAAATTAATTAAATGTTAAATTCAAAATTCTATTTACTTGACCAATATCTTTTATTATTAATCCAAGCTGGACTAAACCGGTCTATACTCTATCGATCCAATCAAGTAAATGGGGTGGATCTCTATCTCTATTAACTTATCTTATCGGTCTGAATTTCCAGTTTATTTGAACTTTGCCCAAGAAATGTCTATTGTAACAACATCTAAGTTTTGGAAAATTAAAAGTAAATTAATTAATATGTTTGTATTATTGAATATATAATAAAAGAAATTAGAATATCTGGAACATCTTTTGATGGGATAAAAATTGTAGTTCTACAATAACAAAGTCATATTATAAAGTACGGTAATTTCTTCTCGATATTGTCGCGTTTTTGTTATCTTTTATTTAAAGGTACGTACAGTAGTATATCACGGACCACAGCTTTCTAAAATTTTTAAAATATCCGGGTCTTATTTATTTCTGCTTTAATTTATTATTGTAATAAAAGAGAATTAAAAATGTTAGTTGTATTCCTATTGTTGCATTCTAAAAAGGAAAAAAAATTTTATTATAAATTATAACCCAAATAAAATATTGATTGTAAAGAAACTCTTGTACCACAGTACCAGGGTATTTGCAGGATACCCAGGTACTAGGTAATTTGATCAATGCCTAATATAGGGGGCGGCTAAAGCGGAGTCAAATCACGTGATCAGGCTAAATTCACATGATACGAATTCTGATTGTGATTGGCTCGTAGGTTACAACCGAAATAGATTTTCTTGTTAACTGTATTCACTTTAAATATGATAAAATAAAATAAACTGTATTAAAAATAAAATAAATAAAATAAATTGTATGATAAATTAAATTAGATTTCTATGCTCAAACTGTATTAAAAATAAAATAAATAAAATAGATTGGGTGACAAATTTAAGTGATATGTTTAAGTGATGTTTATGTAAAAAGTTTAAGGGAAAAATAAAGTTTTATTTATTATAATAAAATAAAAATTTCGAAATAATTGGATTGATAGAAGTTTCTAACATAGAGATAAAAGCCTCTGTCTTCTCAGCATTTCCCATCTCTTCAACATTCCAATATTTATCACGAATCTTCTCCGTTAATTCCACTACAGATAGCCTTCGATTCTCAGCTTCTTTTTGCTCTTTTGTCTGTACAAATTCTATTATGGTTTCACGACCTTCATATATTTCATATCCACATTCTTCGAACATTTCCTGAAAACCTTTCCATGTATTAACGGTCAATAATTTGACGTTTCCATATAGATGCTCGTGAAAAATGTGCCGGCAGGGTAATAAATATCGAATTCGGAATAGACAGTGGCAATTAAGTGATGTTAACCCCGGCGCTCCTTTACCTTTTTCAATCCTACTCATAACAGCACGAGCCTCTTCAACAAGTAAACGTTGAAGTGGGAAAAGGAATTTGTGTATTTCCTCGATAATATCATTATCCACGCCGTATGCCGATATTTTTTTCGTACGAAAGTCGAAGGCGGTTACTTCAGATTCAGATCACTTTTTACAATCAACGTTAATGATATTATGCGCAGCACCTGGTATGAGACATAGAACGAAAATAAATAAAGAGAATGAAACAAAAAAAAGAAATAATACGAGAGAATAAAACAAAAAACAAGAAAAAAAGGATAATAAAAGACGAACAACAAATGAAAGAAGGATGAATAAAGTGACGAACGGAACAAAAGGAAGATGAATAGGGGAAAAACGAAATGAGAGAAAGATAAATAAGAATATAACGAGAAAGAGAACAATGGAATAAATAAAAAATAAAAATAAGAAAAGAATTTAAGTAAATGGATACTGGAAATGTAAGAAAATGAATAAAAAAAAATAAGAGACTGACATACCAATTAAACCATGCGAAAAAGACGTTAATCTTTTTAATTCATTGTGATAAGATTCCAAAGGATTCGTAGATGTAACTTGCAAAAGAAGCGGGGAGTGTTGTCGCGCCTATAATGCCCACTGTTGAGTATTTTTCGCGTAATTCCGTTGAATATAATTTCGAATAGCCGAGATCGCACAACTGTTGATAGCATCTTGGACAAGTTTTTCGCAGCCGACCTTCGTTCGTTTGTGCATTGCCGTGTTCATAATGTCTCTGGTTTTTTTATCGTAGATTTTAGTCATCCACGTTCTCATAACATGGACGACACAGAGAATCACGTCGCACTGTTGTTCACCAGCGCTTATACCAGGAAAAGCCTTCTTAATACCTTTAGCCTCAATACCGCTTTGATCCAAAAGAAAGTAACGTGGAGACCACTGACGACATTTGCTACGAATTATTTTTAACGCCTCCAAAACAGTATCGCAATCTTCATTGCTTACAAAAAAGTAGGCACCAACATCCCAAGATCCATAAGTATCACGAACGTATAATGTAAAGAGGCGCCAATCATACTTGTTCGTTTTATGTGTTGAATCAATAAGAGTCAGCCATCCATGACGCTGAAGTTTCTCGAGCTGTTTTGGATGTGCGAACACAAAGCCCTTTATAGTTTTAGCAGACTGGTGGGAAACACAATAATTTTCAACTTGGTACCCTTTTTCTATTAAAAAGGACACAGATTCTGAAATATCTGATCTTAAACCAGAATTACAAGTAAGATGTGCTTCCATTGGCCCGCAAACTTTATATTTGATATTAGCAACTTCCTTTCGTTTCAGCTCGCTCACACTTGCACCCAAACCTAACTTAGGAGCATATTCTTTAATGGCGGAAGTGATTGCTGGAGGAGAATAATTCTTTACCGCTTCCTTTTCTACCAAAGTACGAGTAGCTTGAGAACGTTTTAGCCTATCTGATTCTAATAATGAGTGTGTATGTTCGGAAGAGTTATTATAACGTTCGACCTTGACGATTTTTAACGAAACTAGCCACCAAACTCTGATCTTTGCATTACATATTTTAGATGGTCGTATCTTTGTTACTCGGCGTTTTTCGTTGGGGATGTTTTCTTTACTTCGTGTGCTTGATACTCTGTGTTTTGTAAATCGACAGGCAAACACTTTCCGTATGTTACCATTTACTTGCGTATGCGAGTTCCATTGCGTCCATATATTCGAAACCAATGGCCACCAATCCTTGTCGAAATCTTTCATCAGGATTTCCAAAGAACAGCTCACATTAAAAAGTAAGCTTCGTTTTTCATCTGGAGTGAGATCTTCTGGCGGTGTAATGGTGTCGGACGGTACTGTTTCTTCCATTTTTCGTTTACATTTTGTTAACAGTAAAAAATATGTATATAACGATATTAAAACAATACATTTTAAAAGGAAAAAATAAAAATTTTTTAACCTTAAATCGAAAAATAAAAGCTAAAATGTATGTTGAGAAGTGAAAAAAAAATAAAAAAAAAAAATAAACGGTAAATAATAAAAAATGTTACACCATTTCGTCATCACGTCAATTTCGGTTGTAACTTACGAGCCAATCACAATCAGAATTTGTATCATGTGAATTTAGCCTGATCACGTGATTTGACTCTGCTTTAGCCGCCCCCCTAATATAGTAAAGCAAACATAATTATGTAATACGTGTCGATAAAAAAAAAAAATGGCACATTGTATGTATACAGAACTTCCCCAAATCCGATTATTTCTTAAATTGTGATAATCTTTTTTGATTTTAATTCTAATTTCTAATTAATTAAAGAAAAATTGTTGGTGCCACCCCAGGTGGTACATGATTTTTTGCCACCCCTATCACGTGATTCTAAATTAATTGTTTATTTTGTTTTTTTATACGCGATTTTTTTTTAATTTTTTGCCGCTTTTTACTTTCGTTACTTTCAGTATGTTTTATTTTTTTAAATCGTTTTTTTTTTTATTATAAATCAGCATTAAATAACGTTCTTTTTTTTGTAAGTGCTTATTTTCTTGGCTTGGGAGCTTCTGGTAAGTTTCTTTTTCAGCATTGTCAATTTTTTTTTTTGTTAATTAACGTTAACACTTTCTTTTGCAGGTTAATCTTTTTGACGGTTAACGGCTTTAGACTTCGTCGTCAAGTTTCCAGTAAATGGTAAATTCAAGACACTTTGAATCTTTAGATTTGCCTTCTTTAACTAACCATCTTTTCTTATTTTTTTTTTGGCTGGGCTTTTCTTTTTTTGCGATTTTATTTTCATTTTGTTTTGGGTATTTTCATTTTTTATTTTGTTCTTTATCACACCTTTTCATAATTCTTTCATCCTTCATTGTTTTTTTGTTCCCTCTCGTCCTTTATCATTTCTTTTTACTATTACTTTCATCTTTTATTGTTTCTTTTGCTTCCACTTTCGTTTCTTTTGCTTTCCCTTTCATTCTTTATCGTTCCTTTTATTCCCTTTTCCTTCTTGATCATTCCTTTTATTCTCTCTTTCATCTTTGATCATTCCTTTCATCCTTGATCGTTTCTTTTATTTCCTCTTCATCCTTGGTCTCTCCTTTTATTATTATTTCATCATTAATCATTACTTTTGTTTCCCCCTCATCCTTGATCTCTCCTTTCATCATTATTTCATCCTTGATTGTTCCTTTCGTTCCTTCTTCATCATTAATCGCTCCTTTCATCATTATTTTGTCCTTGATCGTTTCATTTGTTCCTTCTTCATCCTTGATCTCTCCTTTTATTATTATTTCATCATTAATCATTACTTTTGTTTCCCCCTCATCCTTGATCTCTCCTTTCATCATTATTTCATCCTTGATTGTTCCTTTCGTTCCTTCTTCATCATTAATCGCTCCTTTCATCATTATTTTGTCCTTGATCGTTTCATTTGTTCCTTCTTCATCCTTGATCTCTCCTTTTATTATTATTTCATCATTAATCATTACTTTTGTTTCCCCCTCATCCTTGATCTCTCCTTTCATCATTATTTCATCCTTGATTGTTCCTTTCGTTCCTTCTTCATCATTAATCGCTCCTTTCATCATTATTTTGTCCTTGATCGTTTCATTTGTTCCTTCTTCATCCTTGATCTCTCCTTTTATTATTATTTCATCATTAATCATTACTTTTGTTTCCCTTTCATCCTTGATCTCTCCTTTCATCATTATTTCATCCTTGATTGTTCCTTTCGTTCCTTCTTCATCATTAATCGCTCCTTTTGTCCTTGATCGTTTCATTTGTTTCTTCTTCATCCTTGATCTCTCCTTTTATTATTATTTCATCATTAATCATTACTTTTGTTTCCCTCTCATCCTTGATCTCTCCTTTCATCATTATTTCATCCTTGATTGTTCCTTTCGTTCCTTCTTCATCATTAATCGCTCCTTTCATCATTATTTTGTCCTTGATCGTTTCATTTGTTCCTTCTTCATCCTTGATCTCTCCTTTTATTATTATTTCATCATTAATCATTACTTTTGTTTCCCCCTTATCCTTGATCTCTCCTTTCATCATTATTTCATCCTTGATTGTTTTTTTCGTTCCTTCTTCATCATTAATCGCTCCTTTCATCATTATTTTGTCCTTGATCATTTCATTTGTTCCTTCTTCATCCTTGATCTCTCCTTTTATTATTATTTCATCCTTAAACGTTACTTTTGTTCCCCTTCATCCTTGATCTCTCCTTTCATTATTATTTTATCCTTTCATTTCCCTTTTATCCTTAATTGCTTCTTTCATTATTATTTTATCCTTGATCATTTCTTTCGTTCCCTCTTCATCCTTGATCTCTCCTTTCATCATTATTTTCGTTTCTTTCATTCCCTCTTCATTCTTGATCTCCCCTTTCATCATTATTTCATCCTTGATTGTTATTTTGTGCCCCCTTCATCCTTAATCGTTTCTCTTTTGTCATTATTTCATCCTTGATCTTTTTTTTTTGTTCTCTTTTTGTCTTTGATTGCTTCTTGCATCACTATCTCGTCCTTGATCATTTATTTCGTTCCTCTTTCATTCTTGATCACTCCTTTCAGCATTCTTTTATTCCTGATCACTCCTTTCATCATTATCTTCCTTGATCTCTCCTTTCATTATCCCTTCATCCTCGATTTCTCTTTTTGTTCCTCATTTTCTTTCTTATTTTACTTTATCCCTTTTACTTCTTTTCATTATACATCTCTTTCTTTACTATTGTAATTTGTTATTAGATGTCATTCGTGTCATTTATTATTAGTACTGTAAACTAAATAAATAATTGTTTATCTATAGCATATATGATACAATACAAAATTACAAATTTTAATAAAAAAGTTACTAAAGTTTATTAAGTTATTTCGGATGTTTTACTATTGTATTTATATTGTATTTTATCAAAATTTAATTCTTACGAAAATTTTTTTTATGAAAAAAAATTTTAAAGTTAAAAATTAACCGATTAAAAATTAGCCAATCAAATTATATTTTTAAGTCACGTGATAGGGGTCCGGGGTGGCACCTAGATAACTTCTTAATTAAATGATAAATTCTTTTTAAATCAATATATTTCTTGGTGCTAGAAATATGAATTTACTACCATTTAATAGGTCTTAATGAGATGATTCTAACAAACTAAAATTAATCTTTTTGTAATTATTAAATAAAAAGTTATTGTTAAAAACTAAAAAAGATATGAAATTATCATCATTGAATGATGCACTTTGATGAGAGGAATCTAATAAATTAATTTCATCTTTTTATGACCATTAGACACTGAAATGTTCTAAAAAAAACCAATTTTTTTTTTAAAAATTGATTTAGCCTTACAGTTTAAGGGATATTTTATTAAAAAGCTATTCCCTTATAAGAGTTAAATATGTCTTCTTTAGAAATAATAATCATGTGACGGTGACAGTTTTTAACACGTATTTTATTGGACAGATTTTATTTTGTGCAACATTTATCTTGGACTTATTCAATCATTTTTATCTTAAAATTCTTTAGTTGTATTTAATGTAAAGAAACGTTTATCTAAATAAAAATTTAAGTTAAATTTTCATATTTATGATCCTTTTTTCTTTTAATATTTGCATGAAACTTAGCTTTAATAAAAAGATAATTTTTATACTGTATTGAAATAATAAAATTTTTTAATAACTTGACGTTTCATTTTTCAAAGAAATTTTATATTTAATAGAGAAAAAACGCGTTTTTGTTCAAAGCAAAGTAAAATACGATAAAATAAAGAATAGGATAGAATAAATTATAATAAAAGAAAAAAGAATAATATACATTTTAAAGAAGAAATTATATGCAAAATACTAGAAGTGAAATACTATTCTATTGCAGACTATTGCATTTGCATTGTTATACATACAGTATCTACTATTTTTGATCGGTAGTACAAAGCCGCGTTACCAAAATTTTTTTGATGGAGCTTCTATGGGAAGTTATGTACGCAGTAGTACACATTATTTAAACAATCGAATATCCTGCATATGACATTACTTTGGTATTTGGCGTTGTTTTTATTGTGGTACGTTTTTTAGAGAATTAGAGTTTACAAAAAGATCACTTATTAAAATGTGACACATGTTAAAAGTATCTCCTGAATTTATTCCTATTTTAGAAATTTCCAATAGGATTTAAATAATCAATTCCATTCTATTTCACATTTTTGGGTTACCCAAATCGTTTAGTCTTCAACTCTTCATATTTGGTTCCAATAATTTTAGCCATAATTTGTAATTACAATTAGAAATTTGTTTTTTTATTTTCTTAATTAATGAAAAAATTGAATCTGTTAATAAAAAAAATAAAATCTCAATTCGGTTAGTTAAGGAACCAAATTTCTCAAAACAGTTTAGGATACACAAGAACAAAGAAAATTCTAAAGCACAAAGCATAAGGCACAGTACGAGAAAGACAGTATTTGTTTATACTTTTCAATATATCATATGATTATTAGAAGTATGATAAGTTTAAAACAACAATCAATTGAAGAAAAGAAGCACATCCGATGTTGAATTTAAATAGTTACTTAAAAAGTTAAGAGCTGCACAGCACTCATGTGAAACCTTCGATACAAATAAAACTAGGAATTTCTTAGGTGTTTTAATTTTTTAAAAAAAAACTAATTTTCCTCCTCCCCTCCCTTTTTAAAAGAAGAAGGCTTACTATATAAGATTAAAAAAAAATTCCCGTGATTTCCTTTATGATCAAAATAATACAGTAATAGAAATTTCATGTCGAATAATAGTTAGCTAAATTAAATGTCTGAAGAAAAGAATTCAAGTAATCTTACTAAATCTCCTAAAAATTCAATTCTTAAGAAGAAAAGTTCAAGTAATATAAATTATGATACAGAATTATCTATTAATGATGATCTTTATAAACAGAAAAAACCTTCTTGTATCTCCGCAAATCAATCAGATGGAAGTTCAGGAAGTAAACGTTCAATTTTTAGTAATATAGGTAACATTTTTCAAAAAAAATCACAAAGTCATATACATTCTATGACAATGGATAATGAGAATCATGTTTCATACGACAAGGGTGAAAAATTCGCTACTCATGTTGCTATAAGTCCTAATGGTCAATATATATGTACTCTTAATAGTCGTATGTGTTATCTGTTATAATGTTTAAAAAAAATAATGATTACTTAAAATTTATTTATTTTATTTTATTATTATTAGGAAGACTTCAATTTAAAATTTTTTGAATCCGATCAAACTATAAGTTATTCGATAATAGTTCTGTAACAGAAGAAGACGCAAATAAATTTGTAGAAATTCCAAAAATAAATTCATCTGAAAATGATGATTTAGTTCCTTACCAAATTGAACATGGTGCATTACATGAATATTAGGATAGTGAAGTATTTGATAAAAAATACGGTTCTGGAAGAGTTTTTGGAGAATCACATTTAAAAATTTCAAAAGCAGAAAATCATTTGGATGAAAAACCTAGCATGGAATATATGAAAAAGGAGGATCAAGAAAGTAATATACCAGGTTTTACGTCTAGAACATTTCCAACATGGTCTTTAGCAATATCAAATATATGGAACATCAAGGTGAATATGTTATTTTTGTCGCAATATCAGCTATAATTGAAGCAAATATGAAAAAAAAAATAGACGAAGAAGAAGAAGAAGAAATTAATCGTCTTTATCCAAATAGAGATAGGTATAATAATGATGAATATGAAATAGAAAATAATGATGGTGATGATGATGGTGATGACGACGATGATGATAATCTGGATGTTGATCGTCATAAATCTTCTCAACCTGATTTATCTGAAGGAAAAACTGTAATATTTCGTATTGTTTTAAGGTATAATAATTTAATTCAAAAGCCTGATATTATCCCACAATACAATTGTTATAATGTTGCTGGAATTGTAATGTTTGTGAAAGAAGAACATAATAATCCTTACGTTCAACATGATGAACAATCTGAACATAATTATTTAACCGAAATGTTAACCACAAATTGCACCATAATTAATGCTGAAGGAATTTATAGAATTAATTATTCTATTTCTAATAGTTTTTATAGTAAATCAAAAGAATAGAAATTCACTTTCCAAAATGTTAGAAAAAGAATTAAAATCTTGGTATAGATCAAAACATTGTATGGATCGTCTTTTATCATGTATTTATCATCATTATTTCTTTGTAGATCAATATAAGGATAATGTTCATACGATAGATATGTATAATCTTTCAACAATGGAACAGGAACAAATTTTTATAATTCGTCATAATGAAAAAGTGTTTCATACTGCAAAAAATGTATCATCCGTATTCGCAGTATCACGAAATAAACAATTAATCGCCTGTAGTAATGGTGAAGGAACTGTAACATTGTTTTGGACAGAAAATGGTCTTGATATAGGAGTAAAAGAATTTGGGATCGAGACGAAAATTCTTTTTTTGGAATTTATTGAAAATGATGAAAGATTACTTATAATTACTGAAGAGACTTGTACGAAGGAAGAACTTAAAATTATAAATGGTGATAAACCCGATATGTTTGGAAATAATTTAGATTATAAGCAGAAGAAGGTTCAATATGATGTGAATTATGACAAACTATCTACAGTTATGGAAGAAGAAAGAAAGAATCCAGATGATAAAAAAAAACAGATTGATCAAGTTGAGGAAAGAGAAGAAAAGTATGTAAATAACGACAATCTTTTAAAGCAGAAAATGCCAAGGAGAAGAAGTACTTATAAAGATGAATCTATAGTGACAAAAATCAAGGTATGGGATTTATTTAGTTCGGCGGATAATGCTATTCGTACTGGAATGACTGGTGATTTGTTTCCATCAAAAGAAAATTATCATTCTCATATCGCACGAGTTCCTGGTATACTTTATCATATGAGAGAAGATGGTTATGTGTTTTCAATTATGGAGCATGATGGTTTTATGAATCTTGTAAAAGGAAAAGAAAGAGATTTAACAAGAGATTTCGGCTGTGATATTTTTTATGATTCCAAAAATAAAAAAGATCAAAAAGATAGAATGCCATGCGTATACGCTATTAATGATGAACCTGATGTAAAGTTGCATAAAGTATATAATCGTAGAGAGACTAAAAAGTCGGTACTTTATAAGGTTATAGCTAACAATAGGGAACCATGGATCTACATGAATAATTATAATCGAACTTCGGTATTTCTTGACGAGGAAGAAACGGTACAACTTATAATTGGACATAGTACAGTGCAAATTTGGCGAAAATTACGAAAACAGAAAGAATCTGATAAAAAAGGTGTCATCCCACAAAATAAAGAAGCTGTTCTTGAATATATTTGGGCTAATAATATTCCATCAGAATATGATATCGAAGGCGCAAGATTACAGATAAGAGACTTGTGGGTCGGTGATAATTCATTTGTTCTTAAAGTATGTTGGGAATATGATGAAGGTAGCAAACTTATAAATAATACCGAAACACTTTCATTCCCTTATGCTGACGGCCATGTAACTCCTGTTTTACACGCCTGTAAAGCTCTTGAACATTTAAATGATCGAAAAAACGATATAATAGATTATAAAAAAATGGTAGAATTTGAACAATTAATAGAAAATACTAATAGAATTGTATGGAGATTTGTAAAGAAAAAGCCTGAAGTCTTTAAGTTGATGGATGTCCGATACAGTGTAATGTCCAATTTAATACGAGGTGGTTGTAATTATTTAATTGAATTTATTCTTTTTGGAGAATGACGTTTGAAGAGCTTAAACATGAGAAAAAACTAAAGAAAAATATGAAAGAGTTTTATGATGATAAACAATATAAATATAAGCAAATATTGCATATTCCAAAAGCAAAGCAATGGATAAGTGCGGCTGGACCACAACGACGTGATGAAGTGAAATTAGAATCCAAATCTTTTCTTCATCAAATTTTCTCTTTTATAAGTGAAATAATTTTATGGTTTTTTGCACTAATATCATGTAAGAAGAAGAAGAAAAAGAAGAAGAAAAAGGAAAAAATTAAAAAGAAATCCAAAAGAAGTATGGTGCCATGCACGGATTTAGAATGGGCGATCGAATACTGCAATGGTAAACTGTGAGCCAATTTTTCTATATTGAAATTAAATTCGATTATTATTAAAATTATTATTTCATAATAGACAAAGAAAGAAAAGATGCTGTAATGGTTGGTTATTTATTAGAATATTATTCTGAGAATGCGTTACATCACATTGGCTGGATGACAACAATTTCAAAAGCGCTACCATTATTGTATAGATACAATTTAGGTCTGTATTAATTATAATTAATAATATTAAATTATTTATTTTATATAATTTAACTTTTTTTCGAAAAATTTTAGATTATTATGTAAAGCCATTATTTTATAAAGATTGTTTTGCTGATAAGGAACTTACACAATACGACCCATCTGAAATAATTCCTGAGCACAGCAAACCAAGAAGAAATAAAACGCAAGATTTTAAAGCTTTTAAACCCAATACTAAACTAGTTTCAGACAAAAATCATAAACCGGTACTTCAAAATATATTTGAATTTATAACATTTAAAGTTCCAAAATATTTTACAGATTTTATTGACAATTTTGACAATGATCGTGCTCCTCCTCCTGTGGCTTTAAGAGTTGTTCCGTGAGTTATAATTAAATATTCGTTATATATAATGCATATATTTCATTTTTTTAAAAAAATTAAGACTAATAGCTTTATGTTTCATGTTTTGTATTTTAGATTACCAAATTTTACGGTTGATAATATTCCAAAAAAACCGGTTAAATATAATTGGAAATCAAATTTATAAAAATAATTGTTATTCCTAGAGGTCATATAATAGGCAGACAGGATAGAAATTTGTTAAGTCCCTTTGTACAAGTCGTTAGGTATGAAAAAGATAATAATATTTTTGATAACCCTGCGATGGAAGCAGTCATAGATTTTAGATGGAGGCGAGCAAGGAATTATTTTTTACAATTATTACTTGCATTTATAGCGTATGCAGTTTGTTTTGGTGTAATAAGTTGGGCCTATATGTCAAAACTTGAAGCAACAGGAAATCTTAGGACTTTCTTAATTTGTGTTTTTATTATCTGGCTTATTATTTATTTAATAGCTGTTGAAATTAAGCAAGCATGGCATCATGGTATAAGGTCATCCCTAAATGTTAGCAATTTATTTGATATAATTTCAATCATTACACCTTGCATAGTTATGTCGATTTTTGTGGCAAGTTCATTTCAACTTTCTGATGGATTTGGAGCGGTTCAAAATAGTACAGAAATTATTGTTTGCATTTCTTTTACAATGTTATTACTTTGGTGTGAAATGGTAAGTAAAAAAAAAAATTAAAATTAATATAATATTATTTTATTTCCATTTGAATTTAAAAGTAACTAAATAATTTATTTATTTGTTACATTATAGCTTTTGTACTTAAGATTATTATCAGGTATATTAACATTATTTTTTATTTTAATTTTAAATATAGTAAAAATTATTAATAATTTTATTTATTTATTTATTTAAAGAAATGGCCATATATATTTATTATATCATTATAATATTCTCTACAGTGTGAGTGAAAGTACTTTCAAAGTATTTATATATTTATTTTATGTTGATTTAAGGCTTAAAAAATTCTTTTCTATTAAAGTTTTCCCTTTCTTGTATTTATGTGTTGTGTAATCATGGCTTTTGCACATGCCTGTAAGTCAAAGTTACTCAATCCTTTTTTCACCAAGATAAAATCATCAACTTACTTAATTGTTTTTTTATTTTTAGTTTTCTTATTATTATCAAATCCAGATACAAATATTATAATACCAAAATCTGATAGCTTTAATATAATAAATACTACAACACAAGAACAAATGGATATAGAGATGGATGCGCAATTTGATCCTTCGTCATATTCAGATAATCCGTTTTCAAACTTTATAACATCAGTTGAAGCAACGTATTTCTGGATTAATGGTGAATGGCCACAAAGAGATCAATGGAGTTATTGGGCTGTTGAAATTTTATCAGTACTGGGAAGTGTCTTTATAGTTACTATATTGCAAAATATGTTAATTGCTTTTATGGGGTAAGTTATCCTTTTCTATTATGTTATCCTTATTTAAAGTTTGTCATGATTGAGAAGCTGTAATTATTTTTATTAAAAAGTGGTGGACGGAAAAAGTAATGTTTTATAGGTAAATTTTATCAATTCTTTTTAGAATTTTATAATTTCATTAACGTAAAGCGTTAGGATTAGGGTTAAGAATATTTATCACGTCGTATTACGCTCAGCTCATCCTTCACTTAAGTGTTTTGGTCATGTTTTGTATTTGATGAGCCATGACGATAAAATTTAAAGAGGAAATCGTCAGTTGTTTTAACAATTATTAATTCTTTTTTTTTTATTTTTATTAAAAAAAAAACTAGTGGCGTATACGAAGAAGCGGCAGAAAAAGGTAGAGATGCATTATTAAGATATAGAGCAACTCTCATCTCTGATTATGAAGCATTGGAAGATATAAGATTCTGGTCACCAGAACCAGATCCACAATTTATATTTTACGTGGGACACTCACAAAGTGTAGAAGAATGGACGGAAGATAGAAAACAATTTAAAGGATGTATATATCAAAGATATGAAAATAGGGCATCATATAAAAGATATAAATTTCAGGAGGAACCAAGTGATAAATATTCTTTATTAAAATATGAAATTGATAAAAAAGATAATAATTCATCAATATCCTTCATTTCAAATGATGGTAAGATTGTATCAGGTTCTTCTTTACCTTTAGACGAAACTTTTAAAGATTTTCAGCGTACTGTTAATGATAAATTAGCTGAAATAGATCAAAATATTACTCAAATAAGCGATATACAAAATACTATAAACGGCATGCAGGAACTTTTTACGGTATTCATTAAAAAATTAGCATTAAAAAATTAGATAATATTGAAAGTAAGCAAGATAAGCAAGAATCATAAAAAAAGACTCTTATCATATATAGATCTTATAATATTGCATTTTAATCATAAAATTTATATATTATTAATATCATCATGTATTAATATCATCATGTATTATTAATATTTAATGTAATTCACAAGATCACAATTCATTATTAGAATGTAAAATAAATCTATTAAAAAAGACTATTATTTAAATTGAACAATGCCAAAATTCCACGTTATTGATATACACGCTAAAAGTAGTACATTGGGACTTTCAGATGAGTTTGCGTAGAAATTTGGATGCAGATTTTTCCTTTTCTTAATAATGTCGGCCAGTTTTTTAATTTGGCCGTTGCCTCAAAAACTTTTTATCGTAGTCCTTAATTGACTATGTATTTGAATCCTTGAAATTATAGAAAACTCTTGTTGCACATTGGAAAATTATTTGATGTAATCGTGTAATGACGAGCCGACTTTCTCCAGTATTTGTTGCAAAGCAGCAACTTTGACACATGACTGAATTTGTATTATGTGTTTGCTCATTATTTTATTTAATCAAAATTATCATACGCGAAATTAAAATCATGTATAATTTAGTAATCCACTTAAATTTCGAAAGGATTTCTCTAATTCTGATCCACTGCATTTTTTGTACTGTAGGAACAATTAAATGGCCGATTTTGGGAAGGTATAAACATTATTCAATTACATTGTGATGAAATTATGTAATTTCATGAATCTGAATCTGAAATTTTGTAGTTTTTGTTTATATAAGATATTAGATGTTAATATTAGTTGAATGGAATTCCGATAAATTTCCGATGAAGAATTCTAAAAGGTTTAACGTTAACGTTATATTCCTGAATTACCAAAATTTACAATACGTAATTTTCTTTTTTTAAACATACGTTAATACCAATTGTTAAAAAAGATTTCAAACCATATATTTCACTCGATTACAATGAAAAGCATTAGTTTAATTCTTAATCAAAGAAATGGTTTTCACTTTTCAATGTTTTTTGATGTTTACGATGTTTACGTGATAATTACTACTATTTCAAATGTCTCGTGAAATTAATCTTGACTCTAAATAAAAAAATTTACACATTCATTTACCTTTTTATATATCCACACCTTTTGCAAGCATTGTGCGAGCTCTATTCATTTCTGACCGCTTATTGGTCAATCTTTTGATTTACAGATGCTGAATATTTGTCAAAAATTTGTCTCATCAGCAAATCGAAAATACCAAGTACCCGAAGTATTACATTATATCACGTGTGTACATATACGACTCGCAAATATGATCGGCAATCGCCAATCGCTTCTGGAAACTTAGATCGAGTGCTATAAATAACTGTCCAGTTGGGACAATAAATTGACCGAAGAGCAAATATGCATCATATGTTTCATATTTTATTGCGTAATTAAATACATTTATGTAGCCTTTTTAGAAATAATATTATTAACATTTTTATAAATTAACGTTGGACAGCCAAAATATATGTTAAGTCTACTACACTCTGAAGGTTTATGTGCTGCCACATGATTATTTCGATTTTATTATATAGTAACTTTAATGAAATTTAGATATCGCAAACGTAATTTAGAATAAGATATTAAAAATCATCATTTTTTTTAATAGTATTCCATCTCCAAATTTCACACCCAACCCGCTAAGAATTAAAAAAACTCACAACTGGAAAGGGCACAGCTGAGAAGAAAAAAAACCTAATAACCAGTTTTTTTTTAAAAAAAAAATAATTCTATAATATACATATTATAATATATATTATATGAAGAATCAATATTTTTGAGCCAATCTTTTAATTTATACTGAAATTTGGAAACTTTAAAATCATGGGATATCAATAATTTTTGTTTCATTATTACTAGCTAACTTAGGAATACAGGGAATACAGTGGCTTGTATCACAAAAAGATCAAATTTTTTAAGAGAGTGAAATTACGTGGTTGAGAAGTGAATTTTTAACATGGAAAATATAATAATTAAAAGTGATTTCTTTTATTTTTGATTTTAAAAAAAGAAATTTTATACAATTTATATAATTTAGATTTTCAACAACATTTTAGGAGCAGTTATACCATACGTAGCCTACTTACATAGCAAAAACAAAGTGCACACGGGAGTGGTCGAAATTTATATGTTTACTCGTAACTCCACATCCAATCTTTAAGAATTAAGAAAAGACCCAGTTAGGAATGAAAAGAAGACGTCATTAAGTTTACCATATACAATGAGACGTCAAATGATTGACGTTGTCTTCGTTAATGCTACCAAAATCATTCTGGTTATTGTTGCCGGTTTTTGGAAAACTGCGGATTCGAGGACCAAGAAAATTTTTATAGGTACAAATTGTTTTACATTTGTCTGTAGGAAATAAGTTTAATACAATTTAAAAGTTTATTAATATAGGTATTCGTCTTAAAAAAATAAGTAATCTGACTAAAACAAATTTGACGAAATAAAGCAAGTGCCTTTAATGCTACCAAACGATTTTTATGCTGGCTTTCTGCTATTTATATAGAGATTGGCTCTTTTGATAGAGGTTTTGTCGGTTTCTGTATCTTATATTGGGTGATAACGTGAAACAGAGGTATATCGGTGTTTATAACTTCGTTATATTCATTCGGCGTTTCCTATTTCCCATTTTTTACACACCCAACCCGCTAAGAATTAAAAAACTTGCCCAATTGGGATAAACCCGGTCGGGAAGAAAAAATTGGTTATTACTTTAAATAACCATTTTTTTTTAAAAAAATTTACATTGTTAATTAAAAAAATATGAATATTTTCCGAATAAACAAATGTCTTATTTATACAAAAATATGGAAATTTTAAAATTATGGGATATAAAATAATGAATGATTATTTTTACTCCCTTTGCCAAAAACCACGTCGCTGATCAAACGAATGTTATTGTGGTTATTGTCTCTTAATTATAATTAGTTAGCTCAGGAATACAGTGACCTGTAGCATAATTTTTTTTCGGAATTTTAAAAGCATATGGTGGCTATCACCTATAAACGACAATAGTCTGAAATTTGCAATTTTATATTATGTAACCTATTTTTAAAGTATTTTGTTAAATATAACAGAGAAAATTTTTTTATAGTTTTTGAGGTGGATAATTGCTGCGCAAGCGGCAAAATTTTTTTTGCCATATTTACATGGAATTTTGTAAAATCCACAAAAATTCCATGAAAACTAGTCGTTACTTATCAAATTTTGACCCGTAATATTAGTTAAAATTCTTACTAAATTCATTAAAATAAATCGACAGAAATGTTCAATACACGTTATTCTATCATTTTATCAGTTTAATTTCTTCTTTTTACCATTTAATTTACAATTTATAAAAGCTTGTAGTCACATAATATTATTGTTGTTTATAGATGATAGCCACCATAGCAAAATTTTTTTTATTTTTGAGCTCTAAATATTTTATATTAACCAAGTTTTTATAATTTTTTTTAGCATTATAGGAACAGTAATCAGTTCCTATAACATATGCAGCAAAACGCATGTAAAATTCACGTGATTTAATGCATACTGTTTTTTTGGGAAGCGGTCTAAATTTATATATCACTCTTAACTCTTCATCTAATCATGAATAAAGAAAATATTCTGGTCAGGAACAAGAAAAACAAATCATTAAATTTCCATATACAATGGGACGTCAAATGATTGATATGGCCTTTGTCACCAAATCATTGATCACAATTTTTACTATCTCGTGTACATATATTTAGTCTTATTTATTAATCGCTGTATAACAAAAAATGCAACTAGTACTTGATCACAAGATCTGTTCCCTAGGAAATGTTATTATAAATGAATATGCTTCGTCATTAACATGTGTACTAGTAGAAAGGTCACAACATTATATAAATACTTTATTTTTTACTATTTAATATTTCATTACTATATGATTACACGGAAATACAAAAAGTCACACGAGACAAATATGCAATATATGTAACTTATAATAACTGTTTATTACAAAGAGAAGGATTTATTTTCCTTCTTTTCACATAGAGACATACTTGGCGGATGAGTTTGACTAAAACGCTCTTAGAGTTCTTATCTCTATACTGAATCGTATGTAATCATCATCACGAAATTTTCAGGATATTCAATATTGTACAAATACCTAATTTCTTAAATATAGTTAACAATATTGCATATATAATTTTTTGTATAAAAATTAACACAATATATTGCATGGAATTTACATTTTATATATTAAATATGCAAATAATGTGCATTTTCAGGGTATGCAAATCAATTTTTTATGCACAAAATTTTGCATATTTTTTATACAAAAAAAATTTCCTGATGATTTCATAGTCTTAGTGGAAGTGCTTGACTGTATTTCGTTGTAATATTTCTCATGAGATGCAAAAACAATGATCGATTAAAGAAATTGTTAAGATAAAGAGGATTGTGTTTTTCAAAGAGTGTTACTCGAAGAAGCAATGTTTGACTTGTTGGTTTCTCTCATCATGTAGGCCATAAGTTTTCGCCGCAATTTTATCACACATACAATTCCGCCAATGAAATTGGATGAGTCCACACATCAATCACATTATACGACATATTTCATTGTAAAAAAACGCCGGTCATTTTTTCAACCGCAGATACACTTTAGTACCGAAAAGAAAAGGAATGCAATATTTGAGTAATCAAAAGAGGGAATATGCATTTCTACTGAAGAAACAGTGGCGAATACTAATTATCCAACAACATCCACGTAATAATAAGATATCAATGATATGAGCGTCAAATAAGTTATTTTGCAATCGAAGACAAAAATATTCACTAGAAGTTCATAATGAATATGTATTTTTAATGCTACTAATCGATTAGTTAGTATTTATACAGTATTATACACAGATTGGCTCTTATCTTTAGTTATTGTATCTATGACGATAGTTTACTCAAGGAGTATTTACAAATTCGCAAACAATGAGATGTATGGTAAATTATGCATCTCCGTTTTTTTTTTTTTTTTTCTTTTAAGAAAATTTTTTAAATCAAATAAATACCTTATATAAAATAATTCAAAAATATAAATCATATAGTCACATATTATCACATTGTTTATTAGATTTTAAATTTTACAAAGTCTGATAAATTAAAATAAGTATGATGTTTATAAATTTCGTTACAGTATATTTCATTCAGATACCTATTCCACATTTTCACTCCCAACCCGCTAAGAATTAAAAAAACTTGCCCATTTGGGACGAATCCGGTTGGGAAGAAAAAATTGATTATTATTTTGATAACCATTTTTTTTTAATAACATTTACATTTTTTTTGATTAAAAATACGAATATTTTCTGAACAAACCAATGTCTTATTTACTGTATATTGAAATCTGGAAATTTTAAAATTATGGGATATTAAAATAAATGAGTGGTTATTTGACTCCCTTTGTCAAAAACCTAAGAAATTCATCGCTGATCAAACGAATGTTATTGTGGTTATTGTCTTATCATTATAATTAGTTAGCTTAGGAGTACAGTGACTTGTAACACACAAATGATCGTGAATTTTAAAGCATTTTTTAACATGATAAATAACTAAAAGAGATTTTTGTTATTTTTGATCTCTATATTAGAATTAAATTTTTAACAAATTTAGGGTTTTATACTAGCATTATTATATAAACAACTGAGAGTGTTAAACAGATACGTAGCAAAACAAAAGTGAACGCATATCAATATCACGTAATTTAATGAATGTATTTTTTTATATAACTCCACAGGTCACGTTCAATTTAAAGAATTAATATATTTCCTAGTTAAGAAAGAGAAGAAAACATATCATTAACCTTTTTCATATACGATGGGTCATCAAATAATTGTCATGTCTTTTTTATCAACATCATTCGGTTATTGTTACCGATTTTTAGAAAATTGCGGATTCAAGGATCAAGAAAAATTGTTATGGGTAAAATGTTTTCATTCCGTCTGGAATGGATATGAAAAGAAACTAGAAGGAAATAAGTCAAATAAATTTAAAAGTTTATTGGTATTGTCGTTCATCTTGAAAAAATAATTAATCTGCCTAAAACAAATTAGACGAAAGTCTTTAAATTAATTATTTATATTAATTTTTTGTCATTTATATGCAGATTGGCATTTTAAATAAAGGTTTAATCTATAGTTGTTGCTATATCTTATATCGAGTGACAACGATATTTTGCTTAAAGAGCATTTACAAATTAACAACACAATGAAATATACTACACATGTTAAAGTTTTTATTATTATTTTTTTTTTTATTCAAAAAGTTTTTAAATTAAATAAATGTCTTATGTAAATTACTTTTATTAATTCAACATATAATAATTACATAATACCATACTGTTTGTTAAATTATTTGTTTTAAATTTTACAAAATCTATATTGCAAAGTTTGATAAATTGAAATAAGAACATGAATAAATTCGTTATACTTATTAGATTCCTATTTCTTTTACACACCCAACCCGCTAAGAATTAAAAAAACTTGCCCATTTTGGATGAACCCGGTTGGGAAGAAAAAATTGATTATTACTTTTAATAAACCATTTTTTTTTTAAAAAATTTACATTGTTAATTAAAAAAAATATGATATTTTCTGAACAAACCAAAGTCTTATTTATACAGAAATATGGAAATTTTAAAATTATGGGATATCAAAATAAATGAATAATTATTTTACTCCTTTCGTATCCAATGTTATGGTTATTGTTTCATCATTATAATTAGTTAGCTTAGGAATACAATGACTTGTAACACAAAAACAAATTTTAAGAACGAATATCGACTATCGAGAAATGAATTTAAAAGTAGTTGAAAACGACTTTTTTTATTTCTGAGCTTTATATTAGAAATAAATTTTTATAAGGTTTTAGCATTATATACTATATGAACGGTTAAAGTGATCAATATTACTTTATTTAACGAATTATTCTTTCATATGTTCGCTTATGATAGCTCCGTATCAATTATGAAATGTCAAAAAGAAAACAAACCATTTACCTCTCATATACGATGGGACATCAAATGATTGTTGGCATGGTAAAATCATTTGGTTATTGTTACCGATTTGCGGATCAAGGATTAAATTGTTTTCATTACGTCTGTAATGAATATGAGCAAGATTAAAAGGAAATAAGTTAAATGTAACTGAAAAGATTATTAATATCGGTATTCTTATTAAAAGAGAATAATAAATCCGTTTAAGTAAATCTAAGAATAACGTCTTGATGATAGCGTCTTTAATGTTACCAAACTTTATATTAATTAGCTTTTTTAATAAAAGTTATGTCGGTTACTTATTTTATATCGATTGAATGATAATGATAATTTGCTTAAGGAGTATTCACATAATGAAATGTATAGTAAATTATGCAAAATCATATGCACACGTTAAAGAAATTTTGTTTCTAGTATTTTTATTCAAAAAGTTTTTAGATGTCTTATTTAAAATTTCCTTTTATTAATTCAATAATATAAATCATATTATTACACTGTTTGTTTATTATACAGTATTTATGGTTTACAAAATCTGATAAATTGAAATAAGAACGTGAAATGGATCGATATTTTATAAATTTCGTTATATTCATTCAGATACTTATTTCCACATTTTCACACCCAACCCACTAAGAATTAAAAAACTTGCCCATTTGGGATGAACCAGGTTGGGAAGAAAAAATTGATTATTATTTCAATAATCATTTTTTTTTAATAACATTTACATTTTTTTTGATTCAAAATACGAATATTTTCTGAACAAACCAATGTCTTATTTATATTGAAATCTGGAAACTTTAAAATTATGGGATATCAAAATAAATGAATGGTTATTTTACTCCCTTTGTCAAAAACCTAAGTAGTTCATCGCTAGTTAGCTTAGGAATACAGTGACTTGTAATACACAAATGATCGTGAATTTTAAAAGCATTTTTTAACATGATAAATAGCTAAAAGCGATTTTTGTTATTTTTGATCTCTACATTGGAATTAAAAGTTTTAACAAATTTAGGGTTTTATAGCATTATTATATGTACAACTGAGAGTATTAAACAGATACGTAGCAAAACAAAAGTGAATGCATGTCAATGTCACATGATTTAACGAATGTATTCTTTTATATGTTCACTCATAACTGCACAGTCCACATCCAATTTAAAGAATTAATAAATTTCCTAGTTAAGAAAGAGAAGAAAACAAATCATTAACCTTTTTCATATACGATGGGTCATCAAATAATTGACATGTCTTTTTTATCAACATCATTCGGTTATTGTTATCGATTTTTAGAAAACTGCGGATTCGAGGATCAAGAAAATTGTTATGGGTAAAATGTTTTTCATTCTGCCTGGAATGGATATGAAAAGAAACTAGAAGGAAATAAGTCAAATACAATTTAAAAGTTTATTGGTATTGTCGTTCATCTTGAAAAAATAATTAATCTGCCTAAAACAAATTGACGAAAGTCTTTTAAATTAAATTTTTTCGTCATTTATATGCAGATTGGCTTTTTTAATAAAGGTTTAATCTATTAGTTGTTGTTATATCTTATATCAAGTGACAACGATATTTTACTTTAAGAGCATTTATAAATTAGCAGCACAATGAAATATACTGCACATGTTAAAGTTTTTATTATTATTTTTTTTTTTTATTCAAAAAGTTTTTAAATTAAATAAATGTCTTATGTAAATTACTTTTATTAATTCAACATATAATAATTACATAATACCATACTGTTTGTTAAATTATTTGTTTTAAATTTTACAAAATCTATATTGCAAAGTTTGATAAATTGAAATAAGAACATGAATAAATTCGTTATACTTATTAGATTCCTATTTCTTTTACACACCCAACCCGCTAAGAATTAAAAAAACTTGCCCATTTGGGATGAACCCGATTGGGAAGAAAAAATTGGTTATTACTTTTAATAAACCATTTTTTTTAAAAAAAAATTTACATTGTTAATTTTAAAAAATGATATTTTCTGAACAAACCAATGTCTTATTTATATTGAAATCTGGAAATCTTAAAATTATGGGATATCAAAATAAATGAATGGTTATTTTACTCCCTTTGCCAAAAACCTCATCGCTGATCAAACGAATGATGATGTGGTTATTGTCTCATTATTATAATTAGTTAGCTTAGGAATACAGTGACTTGTAACACATAATGATCGTGAATTTTAAAAGCATTTTTTAACATGATATATTGCTAAAAACGATTTTTGTTATTTTTGATCTCTATATTGGAATTAAATTTTTAACAAATTTAGGGTTTTATAGCATTATTATTTAAACAACTGAGGGTGTTAAACAGATACGTAGCAAAACAAAAGTGAACGCATATCAATATCACGTGATTTAACGAATGTATTCTCTTATATGTTCACTCATAACTCCACCGTTCACGCCCAATTTATAAATTTCCTAGTTAATAAAGGGAAGAAAACAAATCATTAACCTTTTTCATATACGATGGGTCATCAAATGATTGACATGTCTTTTTTACAAAATCATTCGGTTATTGTTATCGATTTTTAGAAAACTGCGGATTCGAGAATCAAGAAAATTGTTATGGGTAAAATGTTTTTCATTCTGTCTAGAATGGATATGAAAAGAAACTAGAGGGAAATAAGTCAAATACAATTTAAAAGTTTATTGGTATTGTCGTTCATCTTGAAAAAATAATTAATCTGCCTTGACGAAAGTCTTTTATATTTTTTCGTCATTTATATGCAGATTAGCTTTTTTAATAAAGGTTTAATCTGTTAGTTGTTGTTATATCTTATATCGAGTGACAACGATATTTTACTTTAAGAGCATTTACAAATTAGCAGCACAATGAAATATACTGCACATGTTAAAGAAGTTTTTATTTTTTTTTTTTTTATTCAAAAAGTTTTTAAATTAAATAAATGTCTAATGTAAATTACTTTTATTAATTCAACATATAATAATTACACAATATCATACTGTTTTATTAAATTATTTTAAATTTTATAAAATCTATATTGCAAAATTTGATAAATTGAAAAAAAAGAACATGAATAAATTCGTTATACTTATTAGATTCCTATTTCTTTTACACACCCAACCCGCTAAGAATTAAAAAACTTGCCCATTTTGGGATGAACCCGGTTGGGAAGAAAAAATTGGTTATTACTTTTAATAAACCATTTTTTTTTAAAAAAATTTACATTGTTAATTAAAAAAAATATGATATTTTCTGAACAAACCAATGTCTTATTTATACAGAAATATGGAAATTTTAAAATTATGGGATATTAAAATAAATGAATAATTATTTTACTCCTTTCGTATCCAATGTTATGGTTATTGTTTCATCATTAAAATTAGTTAGCTTAGGAATACAATGACTTTGTAACACAAAAACAAATTTTAAGAACGAATATCGACTATCGAGAAATGAATTTAAAAGTAGTTGAAAACGACTTTTTTTTTTATTTCTGAACTTTATATTAGAAATAAATTTTTATAAAGTTTTAGCATTATATACTACAGTCAAACTCCGATATAACGATACGTCGGGACTCATATGAAATTTCGGAAAAAATATCGTTATATCAAAATTATACCGATATTTATATGCACTCATATATGGTGGGAAAATGAAATCCCATCGTTATATCGAATTTTTAATATATATTGGTATATCGGATATCGTTATATCGAGGTTAGACTGTATATGAACGGTTAAAGTGATCAATATTACTTTATTTAGCGAATTATTCCTTCATATGTTCACTCATAATAGCTCCGCATCAATTATGAAATGTCAAAAAGAAAACATACCATTTACCTTTCATATATGATGGGACATCAAATGATTGTTGGCATGGTCTTTTTACTAAAACCATTTGGTTATTGTTACCAATTTGCGAATTCAAGGATTAAGAAAAATTATTCATTGATAAATTGTTTTCATTACGTCTGTAATGAATATGAACAAGATTAAAAGGAAATAAGTTAAATGTAACTGAAAAGATTATTAATATCGGTATTTTTATCTGTTATTAAAAAAGAATAATAAATCCGTTTAAATGAATCTAACGATAACGTCTTAACGATAGTGTCTTTTAATGTTACTAAACGATTAATTATTTATATTAATTAGCTTTTTTAATAAAAGTTATGTCGGTTACTGATTTTATATTGATTGATAATTTGCTTAAGGAGTATTCACATAATGAGATGTATAATAAATTATGCAAAATCATATGCACACGTTAAAGAAATTTTTGTTTCCAGTTTTTTTATTCAAAAAAGTTTTTAGATGTCTTATATAAAAATTCCTTTTATTAATTCAATAATATAAATCATATTATTACACTGTTTATTTATTATATTTCATGTTTACAAAATCTGATAAATTAAAATAAGAATGTGAAATGAGTATAAATTTCGTTATATTCATTCAGATACTTATTTCCACATTTTCACACCCAACCCGCTAAGAATTAAAAAAACTTGCCCATTTGGGATGAACCCGGTTGGGAAGAAAAAATTGATTATTACTTTTAATAAACCATTTTTTTTAAAAAAAATTTACATTGTTAATTAATTAAAAAAAATATGATATTTTCTGAACAAACCAATGTCTTATTTATATTAAAATCTGGAAATTTTAAAATTATGGGATATCAAAATAAATGAGTGGTTATTTTACTCCCTTTGCCAAAAACCTCATCGCTGATCAAACGAATGTTATTGTGGTTATTGTCTCATCATTATAATTAGTTAGCTTAGGAATACAGTGACTTGTAACACATAATGATCGTGAATTTTAAAAGCATTTTTCAACATGATATATAGCTAAAAGCGATTTGTGTTATTTTTGATTTCTATATTAGAATTAAATTTTTAACAAATTTAGGGTTTTATAGCATTATTATATAAACAACGGGGGGTGTTAAACAGATACGTAGCAAAACAAAAGTGAACGCATATCAATATCACGTGGTATTCACTTATATGTTCACTCATAACTCCACAGTTCACGCCCAATTTATAAATTTCCTAGTTAAGAAAGGGATCCATATACGATGGGACATCAAATGATTGACATGTCTTTTTTACCAAAATCATTCGGTTATTGTTATCGATTTTAGAAAACTGCGGATTCGAGGATCAAGAAAATTGTTATGGGTAAAATGTTTTTCATTCCGTCTGGAATGGATATGAAAAGAAACTAGAAGGAAATAAGTCAAATACAATTTAAAAGTTTATTGGTATTGTCGTTCATCTTGAAAAAATAATTAATCTGCTTAAAACAAATTTGACGAAAGTCTTTTAAATTGATTACTTATATTAATTTTTTGCCATTTATATGCAGATTGGCTTGTTTAATAAAGGGTTTATCTGTAGTAGTTACTATATCATATATCGAGTGACAACGATATTTCTTAAAGAGCATTACAAATTAGCAGCACAATCAAATGTACTGCACATATTAAAAAAGTTTTTATTTTTTTTTTCTTTATTCAAAAAGTTTTTAAATTAAATAAATGTCTTATAACATATAATAATTACACAATATCATACTGTTTATTAAATTATTTTAAATTTTACAAAATCTATATTGCAAAGTTTGATAAATTGAAAAATAAGAACATGAATAAATTCGTTATACTTATTAGATTCCTATTTCTTTTACACACCCAACCCGCTAAGAATTAAAAAAACTTGCCCATTTGGGATGAACCCGGTTGGGAAGAAAAAATTGGTTATTACTTTTAATAACCCATTTTTTTTTAAAAAAAATTTACATTGTTAATTAAAAAAAATATGATATTTTCTGAACAAACCAAAGTCTTATTTATACAGAAATATGAAAATTTTAAAATTATGGGATATCAAAATAAATGAATAATTATTTTACTCCCTTTGCCAATATCTGATCCATCACTGATCAATCGTTATGGTTATTGTCTTATCATTATAATTAGTTAGCTTATGAATACAATAACTTGTAACACAAAAACAAATTTTAAGAACGAATGAGTTCTAATATGATGAAAGTTAAAAGCGAGTTTTTTTTATTTCTGAGCGATATATTAGTTTTTGTTCATTAAATTAAATATTTGTAATAAGGAAAAGGAAAACCATTAGTATAATGTATTCATGATTTGCGCAAATTTTATACAATGTTAAGGTTTTTATATATTATATGAACGGTTAAAGTGTTAAAGAAAACCAAAAGTGAACTGCTCATTATTTAGCGATTTATTCTTTTATATGATGTTCACTCATAATAGCTACACATCTAATCTGAAGAATTATGAAATGTCAAGAAAAAAGCAAACCATTAACCTTTCATATACAATCATATACAATGGGACATCAAATGATTGACATAGTCTTTTTTACTAAAATCATTTGGTTATTGTTACCGATTTTTAGAAAATTATGGATTCAAGGATTAAAAAAAAAATTGTTTATTGGTGAATTGTTTTGACTTTTCATTACGTCTATAAGAATATGAACAAGTTAGAAGGAAATAAGTTAAATGTAACTGAAAGATTATTAATTGCCGATCTGCATATAATCGATAGAAATTTTGTTGCCGATCAAAGCCTTTTTTCCCCTATAGGTAAGTTCATCAATTTGTAACCAAATCGCACAAAAATTTTTTACTATAAGTTCTTTAAGACTAAAATCTTTTTTGTCAAATACGGAAAATATTTTTTATAAAATTCAAAATTTTACAAATCCACCTAGAAGTGTAAAAAAATCGGAAAACATATGAAATCTTTTTTTCCCCTTAATTCTTCGCATAGACAAGTCCGTCAATCTTCACTCAATTAACTTAAAAATTTTATAGAAAGTACTACAAGACTAAATCTTTTTTATCAAAATATTTAATGTAATTCTTATAAAATTTAAAATCCTACAAATCCGTCTAAAAATACAAAAAATCTGCAAAACATATGAAATCCTTTTTTCCCCCATAGATAAGTCTATCAATTTTTAACAAAATCACTTAAAATTTTTTCTAAAGAAACTGTGGGATTAGACATTTTTGATACAATTATTAGATATCAATATTATAAAGCTTGAAATTTTGAGCGAAATACTTAAACATTGCCAATTAGCTGAATTTTGGCAATATTTCCTTATAAATTCACGCCACTTTTTTTTTGTCTTATAAAAATGTCAGCTAGACGTCTAAAATTTTTTATATATATACTTCTAGATATCTGCTACCATATTCTTTAAAAAAAAATTAATTAAAAAAAATGTAGAAAATTTTTTATTTATGTTTTAATAACGTCAAAAATAGCAAAAACTATGCAAATTTTCCTTTTTTTCCGATTTTTTTGGAATTTTTCAATTTTTTCGATTTTTAAAGTTAAATAACTCATAAAAATCAATTTTGATACTTTAAAATATATTTCGCCGCCCCTAAATTATATATTCTGAATATAAATGTAGTATTTATTTTTCAATTATTAAGTAAAAACAGGATTTCAATTAGTCTATCGTTCATATGCGGATTAGCAATTAATATCAGTATTCTTCTTATTAAAATCCGTTTAAAATAAATCTAACGATAGCATCTTAACGATAGCATCTTTAATGTTACCAAACGATTAATTATTTATATTAACATTAGCAAAGTTATGTCGGTTACTGATTTTATATCGATTGGAATGATAATGATAATTTACTTAAGGAGTATTTATAAATTAGCAGCATAATGAGATGTATAGCAAATTATGCAAAATCATATGCACACGTTAAAGAAATTTTGTTGTCCAATTTTTTATTCAAGAAAGTTTTTAAATGTTTTATATAAAAATTCCTTATATTAATTCAATAATATAAACATATAATTACATATTATTACATTGTTATTAGATTTTAAATTTTACAAAGTCTGATAAATTAAAATAAGGAATCTACTGTATATGATGTTATAAATTTCGTTACAGTATATTTCATTCAGATACCTATTTCCACATTTTCACACCCAACCCGCTAAGAATTAAAAAAACTTGCCCATTTGGGATGAACCCGGTTGGGAAGAAAAAATTGATTATTATTTTAATATCCATTTTTTTTTAAAAAAAATTTACATTGTTAATTAATTAAAAAAATATGATATTTTCTGAACAAACCAATGTCTTATTTATATTGAAATCTGGAAATTTTAAAATTATGGGATATCAAAATAAATGAGTGGTATTTTACTCCCTTTGCCAAAAGTTCATCGCTGATCAAATGAACGTCATTATGGTTATTGTCTCATCATTATAATTAGTTAGCTTAGAAATACAGTAACACAAAAATGATCAAGAACGAATATCAGTGAATTTAAAAGTATTTAACATCTATGATAAGTATGATTTTTTTCATTTTTTGATCTCTATATTATAATTAAATTTTCAAAAGTTTAGGGTTTTCATAGAATTATTATATGAGCAACTGAAAGTGTTTAGATACTATTTCATATGTAGCAAAGTGAAATAGTGAATGCATATCAATATCACGTGATTTAATGAATGTGCTCACTCATAACTCCAATTCAACAAATCATTAACCCTTCCATATACGAGGGATATCAAATGATTGACATGTCTTCTTTCCAAAATCATTTGGTTATTGTTACCGATTTTTAGAAAACTGCGGATCCGAGGACTGCAATGAATATGAAACAGGGGCTAGAAGAAAATATTTAAGTCAAATATAATTTATTGTATCATGCATTCATCTTGAAAAAAATAATCTGTTTAAAACAAATTCAGTTTGACGAAAGCAAGTGTCATTTAATGCTACTAATCAATTAATAATTTATATTAAATATCTATCATTTATATGCGGATTGGCTCTTTTAATTTAGGTTTGATCTATTAGTTACTATATTTTATATCGAGTGATAATGATAATTTACTCAAGAAGTATTTATAAATTAGCAGCCAATGTGATGTAAGGTAAATCATGCAAAATTATATGCGCTTATTAAAGAAGTTTCGTTGTTTAATTTATTTTATTCACAAGTTTTTAATTAAATAATGACATAAAAATTCCTTTTATTAATTCAAATCAACAATAATATAAATCACACTGTTTATTAAATTATTTTAAATTTTACGAAGTGAGATATCACAAAAGTTTGATAAATTCATGAAATGGATCGATATAGTTATATTTTTCAGATTCCTATCCCCATTTTACACACCCAACCCGCTAAGAATTAAAAAAACTTGCCCATTTGGGATGAACCCGATTGGGAAGAAAAATTGGTTATTACTTTTAATAAACCATTTTTTTTTAAAAAAATTTACATTGTTGATTAAAAAAATATGAATATTTTCTGAACAAACTAATGACTTATTTATACAGAAATATGAAAATTTTAAATTTATGGGATATAAAATAAATGAAAGATTATTTTACTCCCTTTGTCAAAACTTGTAGTCCATCACTGTTGTGTCATTGTGGTTATTGTCTCATCATTATAATTAGTTTATGAATACAGTGACCCGTAGCACAATTTTTAATATCGAAATAGCAATTTATTTTTTATTTTTGAGCTCTAAATATTTTTATATTAATACTAAATTTTTATAATTTTTTTTAACATTATAGGTACAGTAAACAGTTACGATATCATACGCAGCAAAACACATGTCAAAATCACGTGATTCAATACATACAGTTTTGGGGAAGTGGTCTAAATTTATATATCACTCGTAAATCTTAAAAAATCAAGAAATATTCTGGTTAAGAACGAAAAAAACAAATCATTAGGGACGTCAATGATTGATATGGCCTTTGTCACCAAATCATCGATCACAATTTTACTATATCTATTAGTTACTGTCTCATGTACATATATTTAGCTTTATTTATTAATCACTGTATAACAAAAAATGCAACTACTTGATCACGAAGTCTGTTCCCTAGAAATGTCATTATAGAAGAATATGCTTCTCCATTAACATATGCACTATTAAGGTTACAACATTATATAAATACTTTATTTTTTACTATTTAATATTCCATTACTATATAATTACACGGAAATACAAAAAATCATACGAGACAAATATGCAATATACGTAACATAATAACTTTTTATTAAAAAGAAAAGTAATCATCTTTTCCTTCTTTTCACGTAGTGACATATTTGATGAGTGAGTTTGAGTAAAACGCTTTTAGAGTTCTTATTTCTATATTGAAGCGTATGTAATCATTCCATAGTTTTAGTGGAAGTGCTTGACTGTATTTCATTGTAATATTTCTCATGAGATGCAAGAACAAAGATCGATTATTAAAGAAAGTGTTAAGATAAAGAGGATTGTGTTTTACAAAAAATGTTACCCGAAGAAGCAATGTTTGACTCGTTTGTTTCTCTCACACTACAATTCCGTCAATGAAATTGGATAAGCTCACACATCAATGTAAAGAAACGCTAAACATTTTTTCAACCGCAGATACACTTTAGTACCGAAAAGAAAAAGAGAGCAATATTTGGTAATTGAAAGAGGGAATATGCATTTCTACTAAATAAATAGCGAGTATTAATACATATCTAACACCATCCACATAATAATAAGATATCAAAGGTATGAGTTAAATAAATTATCTGTAATCGAAGACAAAAACATTCATTCGTAATGAATATGTACTTTTAATGTTACTATTGTAAATGCCAGTTCTTTTATGCTTATGAAAATAAGCGTAAATGCGAAGGTGAAATAAACTATAATAAATTATTAATAACCGTTTCACCGTTGATCAATTTTCGAAGGTTACATGATCAACTTAAATAAAAAAATGTATTAAGTTGCGAATAGGTAATGCATACACTAGCAATTACTCTCAGACGCAAGCATTAATTTACAAATAAACTAACACTTTAAACAATGAGATAACTTATTAAATAAATGCTTTATTTTATTTAAAACGAAATTATCTGTCTTTACATTGATTAAAAAATGCCTATATTTATACAAAAAACAACTACACTAAATCTACTTGACATATCTAACATATCACATAAATGCTACTTATTTCATATATTTCACATATTTGTTATTTAACATATCAAACATTTGCAATATTCGTAACATTTATGACATTCGTGACATTCGCAACATTCGCAACATGATCAGCGATCATGTGACTGTTCGATCGTGACAGTATTATACACAGATTGGCTCTTGTCTTTAGTTGTTGTAAAGATGATCATCAACCATTGATGTTCCATCATCGTATATGGAAAGGTTAATGATTTGTTTCTTCTCGTTCCTAACCAAAACATTTAATGATCCTTCAGATTGGATATGGAGTTACTATAAGTGAATATTTAAAAGAATACATTCTCTAAATAACGGGATATTGGTGAGTTCTCCTTAGTTTTGTTTTAACACTTTAACTGTTCATATAATAATCAATAATGCTATAAAAACCCTTAAATTTGTATAAAAATTTAATTCGAATGCAGAGATCAAAATAAAAAAAAAATCACTTTCAACAAATTATCCATCATATTAAATGCTTTTAAAATTTATTTCTCGATATTCGTTCTTAAAATCGATCTTTTTTGTGTTACAAGTCATTGTATTCCTAAGCTAACTAATTTAATGACAAGACAATAACCACAATGACTTTGGCAAAGGGAGTAAAATATTAATTAATTATTTTGATATAAGACATGGGTTTATTCAGAAAATATTCATATCTTTTTTAATCAAAATTATTAATTTTTTTTTTTTAAAAAAAAAAATGGTTATTAAAAATTATTTACAGTAATAGTCAATTTTTTCTTCTCAACCGGGTTCATCTAAAATGGGCAAGTTTATTTAATTCTTAGCGGGTTGGGTGTGTAAAATGAGGAAATAGAATCTAATGGATATACGAAATTTATAAAATATCGAACAATTCATTTCATGTTCTTATTTTTCAATTTATCAAACTTTGTAATATCAGACTTTGTATAATTAATAAATAGTATGATTTATATTATTGAATAATTGAATTAATAAAAGGAATTTTTACATAAGTCATTATTTAATTTAAAAACTTATTGAATAAAATAAATTAAACAACTTCGTAAATTATCGTTATCCTCGATATAAGACATAGTAACTAATAGATCAAACCTCAATTAAAAGAGCTAATCTGCGTATAAATGACAGAAATTTAATGATCGATTAGTAGCATTAGAAGACACTTTCGTCAAGCTGAATTTGTTTTAGACAGATTATTATTTTTTCAAGATGAATGCCGATACCAATAAATTATATTTGACTTAAATATTTTCTTTTAGTCCCTTTTTCATATTCATTGCAGACAGAATGAAAACCATTTTCATCCTCGAATCCGCAGTCTTCTAAAAATCGGTAACAATAACCGAATGATTTTGGTAAAAAAGATATCGATCATTTATTTGATATCCCATCGTATATGGAATGGTTAATGATTTGTTAAATTGGATGTGGACTGTAGAGTTATGAGTGAACATATAAAAGAATACATAACGTGATATTGATATGCGTTCACTTTGTTTGCTACGTTTGATATATATAGTATCTATTTAACACTTTCAGAAACTCATATAATAATGCTATAAAAACTCTAAACTTGTTGAAAATTTAATTATAATATAGAGATCAAAAATAAAAAACCTATTCACTGAAATTTGTTCTTGCGTTACTGTATTCCTAAGCTAACTAATTATAATGATGAGACAATAACCACAATGACATGTTCATTTGATCAGCGATGAACTAAGGTTTTTGACAAGGGAGTAAAATAACCACTCATTTATTTTGATATCCCATAATTTTAAAATTTCCAGATTTCAATATAAATAAGAAATTGGTTTGTTCAGAAAATATTCGAATTTTTAATCAAAAAAAAATGTAATTAAAAAAAAAAATGGTTATTAAAATAATAATCAATTTTTTCTTCCCAACCGGGTTCATCCCAAATGGGCGAGTTTTTTTAATTCTTAGCGGGTTGGGCGTGAAAATGTGGAAATAGGTATCTGAATGAAATATACTGTAACGAAATTTATAAAATATCATATAGTTTCCTTATTTTAATTAAACCGCCGACTTTGTAAAATCTAAAATCTAATAATCAATGTGATAACAAATAATATGTAAATAATGTAACTGTATGATTTATATTATTGATTTAATAAAAGGAATTTTATATAAGGCAATTATCTGATTTAATAACTTATCTCATAATTTACCATACATCTCATTTGTTTGTGAATTTGTAAATACTCCTTAAAAAATTATCGTCAAAGATAAAAATCATTCGGTTATTGTTGCCAATTTTTAGAAAACTGCGGATTCGGGACGGATCAAGAAAATTGATATGTATTTTTTTTAAATTTTCATTCCGTCCGTCTGTAATAAATATGAACATGGTTAGGAGAAAATAAGATAAATCCTACTGAAAAAGTTTATTAATATCGTTTTAAAAGAATAATAATCTGCCTAGATCGAATCTCACGAAAGCGTCTTATCTATACTATTAATCGATTAATTATTTATATTAAATTTCTGTCATTTATACACACAGATTGGCTCTTTAATCTGTTAGTTACTGTATTTTATATCAAATGATAACGATAATTATTTACTCAAGGAGTATTTACAAATTTGCAAGCGGTACAATGAAATGTATTATGTAAAATTATGAAAATTATACGCAGGTGTTAAAGAAATTTTCGTTATTTAATTATTTTTATTCAAGAGCTTTTAAAATTAAATAAACACCTTATATAAATCCTTTTATTAATTTCAATATTTAATTACATATTATCACACTGTTTGTTAGATTTTAAATTTTACAATTCTACAAATTCTGATATTACAAAGTCTGATAATTTAAATAAGAATCGATATATATTTTAAACTTTTTTATATTCATTCGGTATTTCTTCAACATTTCCTTTCTCCCATTTTCACACCCAACCCGCTAATAATTGAAAAAAATGTATACATGTTTGAAATATGAACAAACCAATGACTTATTTTAAAATTATGGGATATCAAAATAAATGGATGATTATTTTATTCCCCTTCCCAAAAATCTAGTTTATCATTGATCAGCGATCATGTCATTGTGGTTATTGTCTCTTATTATTAGCTAGCTTAAGAATACAATGACTTGCATCACAAAAAGATCAATTTTTTTGTATTGAGAATTGTAATTTAAAGTTAACATGATAAATTGTTGAAAGCGAATGTTAATTTTTTGAGCTCTAAGTATTTTTATACTAGAGGGGTTTTTAATAGCATAATTATATACTATATCGTAGTAACGCATAAAAATATTACGCGTAGGAATTTTATTCATTTAAGTGTTCACTCGTAATTCTACTTTCAATCTTAAGAATTAGGAAATGTCCTGGTTAGGAATGAGAAAAAACAATCATCAAACTTTCCATATACGACGGTTGTCAAATGATTGGCATGGTCGTTTTTATTACTCGGTTATCGTTACCGATTTTTGGAAAACTGCGGATTCGAAGATGAAGGAAATTTATTTATGAGTAAAAAATTTTTTTTCATTCCGTCTGTAATGAATATGAACAGGGTTAGAAGAAATGCAGCTGAAAGTTTATTAATATCAGTTAGTATTCGTCTTAAGAGAACTAATAATTAATCTTCCTAAAACATATCTGATTGTCATTTATATAAGTTATGTCAGCTACTTTATCTTATAATTTACTCAAGCAAGGAGCACTTACAAATTAGATATGTACAATATGTTAGTAAATCATGCAAAAATTATTTGCACACGTTAAAGAAATTCGTTTCGTTGTTCAATTTTTTTCTTCAAAGAAAGTTTCTAATCAAATAAACGACATCCGTAAATTTCTTTTATAATTTTCAATAATTTGAACATATAAATCACTCTGTTTATTAGATTTTAAATTTTATAACTGATAAATTGAAATAAGAACAAGAAATGGATCAATATTTGTTATATTCATTCTGCATTCCTATTTCCTTCTGTATTCCTATTTCCCCATTTTTCACACCCAACCCGCTAAGAATTAAAAAACTTGCCCATTTTGGATGAACCCAGTGGGAAGAAAAACTGATTATTGAAATTTTTTTTTTTTAATAATCGTTTTTTTTTTTTACTTATCGTTATACTGTACGTTAAAAGAAGGAAAAGTTAAAAAGTTAAATTTAAAATATACTGTATGCGAGTATTTCTGAACAACTAATATCCTTTTATACTGAAATCTGGAAATTTTAAAAATCGTGGTATGTCGAAAAAAGTATGATCTGTTCGCAAAAATGCTGATCAAACACAAAGTTTATCGCGGTTATTGTTACTTAGTATTAGTAGTGATCAATATGGTCATCTGAGATCATCGATTATACTGTATTTTCCCATTTAAATAAAAAAAAAAAAAAAATAATCTAATAATTCTGGAAGGTTCCACTAAGTAATTACGAATTATAATATTTTTGATAGTTTAATTTCTTTTGATATCTCATAATTTTAAAATTTTCAGATAAATAAGTTTGTTGAGAAATACTTACAAATATTCAATGAATAAACGATAATTTTTAATTTTTCTTTAAATTTTTCCTAACGTAAAAAACGGTTGTTAAAAAAAAAAAAAAATGGCTTTTAAAAAGATTTTATACCTTATTTCTATTTTAATTTTAAATCAAATTGTACTAAGTTAGTTAGAATAAATAATAGAAAGTATCATATAGATGAATTTCAAGTAAACTTTTCTTTTTTCTAAGCAACAGTTTAATTTTTTTCTCTCAGATACATCTCTGGAATAGGTGAAACAGGCAATTCATAGTGATGAGATTTACTGCCAATTATGTAACACAGCCTGATTGTTGCTGTTGTACCATGTTTACGGAGAAAAGAATATATTGTCATTACTTGCATTTGGTTCATTTCTTTTATTTCTTCCTTGATTTAATAATTTAATTTATCGAAATGTTTTCTCATTATACAGAATTTCCGCAATCACCGCGACCAACTTTACAGAAAATTGTTCTTCCACCACTTTTACAAAAATTACATACAACAACGCCATGTAAAATAACATTACTACCATCCGAATTATTAATACAAATTTTTTCACATTTATCACCTTACGAATTGTTTTTACTTCGTGAGACATGCGTTAGATTCAATAAATTTCTTGATGAACCAAAATCATCCACTACAAAAGAGATATGGAGAAATTCTAGAAAAGAATTTTTAAGAGATAAAACGAATCCACCCAAAGATATGTCTGAAAGAGAATATGTTAAATTATTATATTACAAAGAATTTTGTCAATTTTGTGGATGTAAAAAATATGATGTTAAAATTTATTGGCAATTTAAAGCTCGTTGTTGCCATTTATGTTTAATGAAAAATACAATAAGGTATATCATGCGTAATAAAGTATATACAGTATTTTATTTATTTATTATTTTGGAATTTGACATTAATTAAAATTTTTTTTTTTTAATGATAATATTGTAGTCTTAAAGAATTATTAAAGAACTGTGGAGATAATATACCGGAAGGTTTAATCGCCATGATTCCGTACATCTATTACAATAATTCTTATTATTTCTGGAAAAATACTTTAAATTACATTTACATCCAATATCTCATCTATTTAGAAACTAACTCTTTACTTTCGCCACAATTTTGTTCATTCTTATATTCACTTAAATTAAAATTTAAATCGATAATGCTTTATGTAAAAGGAAAAATGAGAAAAGAAGATTATGAAATATTAGGTGAAATAAGAATAAGAGATGAGATAAGACGATTAAAAATCTGGGGTTACTATCATTATTAACTCTACTTTCATGTGATATAATTACATTTCATGTAAAATTAGCTAAATAATGGAATAGTAAAGTTATCTATGAGAAAAGATAATTTCGTGTTACATATAAATTAGGCATATAAATAATAAAAGTCGCCACATCTATTCTGGCGTAAAGATTTTTCGGTTAACATCATTTTTGGTGAGTTTTGCCAAACTTGTAATCTCTTTTGTTTGTTTGCCAAATAAAGTTACCAGTTTATATTAAAATTTACAAAAGAATACGTCATACGGTCATACCGCATACGCATCCCTGGCCAGAATTACGAAGGTTTTGGTATGTCCTGGAAAAAAGGTACTAGTACCGTTAGTGAATGCCCTTATGACATCTAATCGCATATCATAAAAAATGAAAGTCATACATGAAAAACGTTTAAAACTGAACATTTTTACTTCATAATATAATTTTTTTGTTAACAATGAAGCTAATCACTCACTGACTCAGCAGTGATGTGCACTTGGAAGATTGGAAGCAATTGGAAGCATAATTTTATAATAAATTTATTTGGATTGGAAGCTTCCAATCGAATTTTTATGCTATTGGAAGCACAAATGATCACTAAGCTAATGTATAATTTCTATTTTTTCATCAAAATTAAATACGTCATTCTTTAGAATTCCAGTGCGCAAAAACTAACTGTCTAACTCAAAATCAAGTAAATCAACTGAAGAATCATTATCATTAAAGTGATTGATTACAAATTTTAAGATTTTGCTAAGAAAAAACTTCCTTTAACAATAATTACATTTGAATTTGGTGTAACTAATATCTGCACATTTAGTCACAAAATTTACCTCTGATTTTCACATGCGTAAACGCATAAAAAAATTGAGATCAAATAGTACACATTTAAATTGTACACCTCCGTACATCAATTTTAGAAACCTTAACCCAGCCCTCATAATCAAATTCGGAGTTAACTTAGATGTCCGATTATTTTGTTGCATTATGCAAACAACTTGGAATACTATAATTGACTGAAACTTGTCTCTTTAGATAGTATGAATTCGAATAAAAAATAATGTTCTGAGAACTTATTGTATTAGTGTGGATTACAATGGTAAGGTTCGTTTAAAGTATCTGCAACGTGGACATGAGGAGAAATGCATTTGAAACAAATAATTGTTTGATATAATCAAATTTGTGATAATTTACTCATTCAAGTTTTCTACTTACACTATGAGCGTGATTTATAATGAATGAAAAAAAAAAAATAAAATTTCATGTTAGGTAAAAAATGACTTAAGAATGAGGTAAGGTGAATTGTGAAATTGTGTGTAATATTATGGTAGAATTTTTAATTTCATTGCAGCATTTTGTTTCAGGTAATGAAATAAAACTTGATACATTGTGTACGTGATAAATAAAAACGTCGTGTAACATTGCAGATTGCGGATAAGCACCCGTCTTTAAAAGAAATTTAAACGGTATCTCAAACGTAGTTATTTAAAAGATATAAATTTGGAAAACTTATGAATTGTCAAATTTAGTAATTCAACCAAAATTATTTATCAAGCTGTAATCTGCTTTGCATAATTTCATATTCAAAAAATATATAGCCATCTTTGTTAATATTAAATTGGTTAGTACAAATTTCGATCGTTATGTTTCATGATCAAAAATACTACAGAAAATGTAATGTTCTGTTTTTACAACGCATTATTCAAGTTGGACAATTATTAATGCGAATAATAAAGAATCTTTGTCAATAATTTTTAGTAAAATAAATCATGAGGAAAACGCCTTATTTCCATTTAATTGGTAGGAACTATTTCGTTACCTATAATTAATATAAACAATTTTTTACGGTGCTAACTCTGTAAAGTAAATTTTTTATTTTCTTAATTATCTATTTCATTTATCTACGTGACAATTAATTTATTATCAATTGCCCATCAATCAATAAAACTTCATCTATAAAAGACATTGATTTCTGATTTACCTGTTGCAAAAAAAAAAAAATAAATAAAATAAGACTTTCTTTACACGACAAAAACTCATTGGTGATCTCAATCGCTCAAACACTTTCAAATTCATCATGAAATTCGTATTAAAGTTTATTCTCGTCATAGTAGCTTTCAGCGCTTTTGTCGCAGCTACGGAGTCTCTAAATTGGAAAAGAGACGAACCACGTATTTCTCCCGTTGAAAAAAGCTCATCTTTGGTGGCAAGGGATTCTGGTTGCCCATCTGGAACCTATTTATGTTCAGATAGTGAAGGGGGATGTTGCTCAGTCGGCACATCTTGTTTACCTAACTTCCAGTGTAGCGGTCCTGCTCCTACTAGTGGAGTGGCATTAGAAACATCATCAGCAATCCCACAAATATTCTCAATTGTATTAGCTTATTTATATTTAGTTTAACTAATATATTAGTTTATCGAATTAAAACTTTTTTTTACTTATATAAATTATATTTTATAAAATATAGATAATAAACACCATATTTTTGTATACTTATTGTTAATAAATCTATATGTCGACTATATAATTGAATTTGTTCAGTTTAAAATCACTATCAGAATGATTTTGCAATTTCTTTATTACCACTTTTTTTTTTTTTTTGAGTTAAACATATTATTTTATTCATTTACTTACAAATTTGTATTAAACTTCAATACGTGGTTAATTCATGAAGTTCACGTAAATTTAACACATATTATAGGCCACCGCATGTACTCGTGGGTACTATTTCTGGGGATATACATACTACTATGTGGGGTGTTATATATGGGGTTATATATAATAATCCTTATTCTGCCCGTTTGTAAATAAGTAGTGACAAATCTAATAAAGCCCTATAAAAAATTTTTGTCGGATATACTCCGAATTTATTGAAAACATTCCGATTATACCGATTATATTTCAAGTTGAAATTTAGTAATTTTAATATGATAAAAAGTATCCGAAAAATTTTGAAGATATTCCGATTTTGTATTCAAATTGACGATTATTTAACAATCAAAATATAGTTATTTCTAAAAGATTTTTTTTTTTATTCTTTTTTATTATGAACGTACCAATTGAACAATTTTACTTAGAATATTTTTATTAACAACATTTTTCAACTAAAATGTGATAATACTGATTAATGGTACAGCTAGTAATGATTAGCTTGTCTGTTATATTTGACTTGAATTCTTGAACCATGATCGAATATTTTAAAGTTTAAATTAATTTACACTTTTTTTTTTTAACTTTTTTTAAACTCTCCTTCGTTTTTTTTCTTCCCTTCGTCCAATCTCTTGTCCTTTTTCTCTCTTTGAAGTGTATAATTTTCATATCTCATTAAAGGATGCATTTGAAGTTAGGTGCCGTTTGTCAATCTGAACATTATGAATAGGTAAGACGAAAAGTTGTAGAGTATGGGGGAGGTGTTGAGTAGAGTATAGCCACATCACATATGATCATGTGTTGTGACGCGTCTACCTGCGTGACATATACTTAAGTGATAAATAAACAGACCGGTCTAGGCCTTTCTATATATGGTATATTTACTATGTAAATCATTCATGCATATTATTCATCACCTGAGTATAGTGTCACATGGAAGTTATACTCTACTCAACACCTCCCTCATACTCTACAACTTTTCGTATCACTCTTATGAATTTAGTGTGCCCCAGATGCGATATATCCGATAAACAGAATGAATCCTCTGCCATCCAACAAGGATGAGTTTTTTAGGCATTTAAAAGTAAGTGATTCGTTTCTTTCCCAAGTCAGGAACTATGCACCAGATGATTATGAAGACATTTGAGTCATTGAAGTCAATGCATATTCTTAAAGAGAATGGTAGTGAACGTAATTAGAGAATGTGCAGTACTTACATTGAATGCTTTTTAAACCTTTTAATTTTATTCATTCAAATTTATCGTGATATCGATTGGTCGTTATACAAATGCTTGTGGAGTGACGACTAAATAATTAGTTATCTCAATTGCTTCGGTGAGTTCAAGTTATCTTTTATCTTATTGCCTTTTCTAAAACTTTTCTCGTTCATACATGAATGGCGATATAATCGAGATTAACTTTATTTATAGCATTCTGCTTGAAACTTTGATTCCCTTAATATGTAGTAATTACATAGTTAACCGCATGTGTAATTTGTAATGATGTCACTTATTTAACTTTTGTATTTCTCAATTATTAAATCATAGAAAACTGTAACCTAGTACGTCAACTCAATTCATAATTTCAATCGAAATTCATATAGCAATGCAGCAAACTTGTTATATAAATTGTCCTTCGCTTCGGTCAGGATAGTAAAAAGTCGAAAGGACTTGCAGTACATAACGTAAAAAATTTCTTTTATTATTTTGAAACAGGGTCGAAATTACATTATCCAAAAAAAAAGAAATGAAAAATGCATTTTCAATATAACACGAAAAGGCAAGAGATTTATTTATTTCATAAATATTAACATTTTAATTTCATTATAAAAAGGTCAATAATTGATTTAACAATGAATGGGATAACTAAAATATATATAATAAACAATAATAAAAAAAGACAATAAATTTCTAACAAAAACTAGCTCAATACAATGTAAAAAACTAAATACAATAAATTAAACAATTGAAAATGTTGGTAACATTTATATTATTACCCCATTACAGCTTAACCGGTGCACGTGTTGGTATTAGGTATACTTTAGGTATACAATCTGTACCGGTCGCGCAGCATCCGTTGCCATCCGCACATTCAGTCAAGCTTCTTGGGCATCAACTTCTTGGGCATCAACTTCTTGGGCATCAAATGTTTGCTTTTAACAATTTTCTCACGTGGTTGTAGGTCTGCAGCAACAAAACTGCTGAGGACTAAAACGATGAGAGCAAAAATTAAGAAGGAGGTTCTCATGGTGACTTGAAGTGTTTAAGCGATTATAATCACTAATTTTTTGTAGGTTCAAACTTTGGTAATTTTATAGAGAGAAGAGTAAGAAATTTGTTTTCTGATTATTATGAGTGACTGTAATTGAGGAACGTATTTATAAGTGTTTAAGTTGTACAGGCTAGTATCAAGCTTTTATTTAGGGTATGATATAGACGGAAAACACAATGAAATTTCTGGCGTAATATTTGAAACAATAGGAAGACAATTTATTCTTTCAAATTATGTAAAAGAGAAATAAGATTATCTTGGATACTGCAGAAAACAAAAGAAAGATATCATTTAAAAACGATAGATAATTAAACTATAAAACAATTTCACTTCGTTTGGATTTAAGACTTATGATAATCAGCGGATGCATGAATGAACACAAAAAAGCTGATGATCAAATGGCCAAATTACAAATACAAAATAGGTAAGAGTTAATTCATTTGTTTGTATTACTTAAAATGTCTATAACTTCCTATAAATAGAGATCGGTAACCTTATACACAACAATAAAACGAAAAAATATTTTTAACTTTTATATTCACCCTAATGAGAAAAGCTTACGAATACGAAGAATATAGTCCACTCCGGCAGTGAAGTGCATTGCACATAGAAATAAATATGTATGTATGTGCGTTGAAATTGTTGGAATGTTGGAATCTTCCAATTCTTCCAATTCTAACTGAAGCCTTTCAATTCCAATAACATCCCAATGTAAATAAAATAATTTTTCAATATTAAATTAACATAGGGTTTTGAAAAGTTCAATGTGCAAACTTAGTATTAAAATATATAAATGTTAATTTAATTTAAATCACTTTACTATTGAGCGCAATAATTTTACAATAAAATTTTTAGAAAGTTCAGCATTAGATCAATATTGATAGTCTACCGTAGAGTAGTCATGAGTAATTTTCAGATGTATAGATCGAGATAGATAACCAAATCATGTAATGAATTACTTACAAATTTGTATTAAACTTCAATACGTGGTTAATTCATGAAGTTCACGTAAATTTAACACATATTATAGACCACCGCATGTACTCGTACTATTTCTGGAAATATACTACTATGTGGGGTATTATATATGGGGTTATATATAATCCTTATTCTGCCCGTTTGTAAATAAGTAGTGACAAATCTAATAAAGCCTTATAAAAAATTTTTGTCGGATATACTCCGAATTTATTGAAAACATTCCGATTATACCGATAATATTCCGATTATATTTCAAGTTGAAATTTAGTAATTTTAATATGATAAAAAGTATCCGAAAAATTTTGAAGATATTCCGATTTTGTATTCAAATTGACGATTATTTAATATCCAAAATATAGTTATTTCTAAAAGATTTTTTTTTTATTCTTTTCTATTATGAACGTACCAATTGAACAATTTTACTTGGAATATTTTTATTAACAATATTTTTCAACTAAAATGTGATAATACTGATTAATGGTACAGCTAGTAATGATTAGCTTGTCTGTTATATTTAACTTGAATGATCGAATATTTTAAAGTTTAAATTAATTTACATTTTTAACTTTTTTTAAACTCTCCTCCGTTTTTTTTTCTTCCCTTCGTCCAAAATCTCCCACCTCTCACACACTTTCTGTTAAAAACGAAACTTTTTGGGAAGTTCTGTCGGTCTCCTTAGACGCGAAATTTTGAATTTTTTTTTATTTTTATTTCAACGAACTTTACTAACAGTTCATTATTTTCTTTTGTAAACGGCTGGTTTTTTGGGATATTTGAACGCGTGGAAATTTAGTAAGAGAGTGTTGCTTTTTATTAATTATTCGTTTAACGAAACATTTTACTAACGTTTCAATTTTCTCTTTTTTAGATAGACAGGCCTTGAACACATGGAAATTTGACATGAAATTGGAAACCTTTTAAATGGCAGGAAGGGTGTGTGAAATTCTGATGGGCTATTTTCATGTTTTTTTTATAATCATTTATGCTTAACGAACAATACTAATAGTTTGTTTCTTTTTCTTTTTTTAGTGGCTCTTTCGGGTCTCTGGTTTGGACGTTAGTAAAGTATTTTAACAAAACAGCTACTAACGAACGTTTCATTATTTCTCTTTTATATTCTTTGGAGTATCTAGACGCGTAAGAAATTTGGCGAGTGAGTTTTTTCCTTTGAATTAGTTCGATTAATGAAACGATTACTAACGTCTCGTGCTTTTTATCTTTTAGGTAACTTTTCGGCTTTTTGGATGAACGGTTGGTGTTGTTGTTTTACATCTTAAATTTTTTTTTTTAACGAACTATGGCTGCCAGCTTATTTTTTCTTATTATGGATTGCCAGTTTCAATTTTGAAGCGTGAAATATTACCGCTTTTTTAGTAGGAATCTGGTCAAATTTGATTCCAGATCTTAGGTATGTTTCAAAAAAAAATCTGAGAATTTAATAAAAAACCTTTAAAAAATTATTTTTAAATATGATTTATTTTGATACTTGGATCCATAAGTATTTTCGTCAAAAATTTATTAAAAAAAATTATGTTGGCGCATTTACTAAGTTTTTATTAGGACTTTGTATAGGTAAAGAATAAAATTTTTCTAAAACTTTGTTAAAAAAAAAAAAGATTTTAATTTTTTTTACGGGTTTGTAGGAACTTTAGTTTCTTTCCAAAGCTCCAAGTCTTTGAAACTTTAACTTTTTTTTTCTTAAAAAATAACATTTTCTTCTATTTTTTGTAGATATCTGGGGAATGGTTTATCCGACTTTCTTGGAAGAAATTTTGAAGTTATTTATTGAAGGATTTTCTTCATTTATCACACGATACATATTGGACTTATCAGGTAAGCAATTTCTTACATTTATAATTTTGGTTCATTAAATTATGTAACTTAAATAGTTTTGCAAATTTTAGAGAGGTCTTCATAATAGATTAAGTACCACCAGTGAAACGCATTATCCTGCAAATATAAAATGTATCTTGATAATATTCCGTTTGCATTTAATAAATTTACCGAGTACTTTTGAATAATATCTGTATAAATCATCTAATAATATTCCGTTTAAATTTGTAAAATTTACCGAGTATAATTTGAGTGTTTTCGGATAATAACATAAAATATTATTCCGAAAAATGATTACTTTTCGGAGTGGAACCATAAAAGTAAAATTCGGAACATTTTCGGGATACAAAAACCAGATAAAAATCGGAGTCTATTCATAAAAAATTTTTTATAGGGAAGCAAATATATTATTTTAAATATTTAGAAATTGTCAAATCGTATTTTAATCATATTAAGACTGTAAAGATAACCTGTAAAGATAACTTAATTAATGCGTTATTTGAACGAATATTAATAATTTTGAAGCCCGTTCGTATTTGTAGATAGTGACCCGCAGATTTAAATGGTTTAGCAGGTAAGTCACTAAGCTAATGATCGCCTATAATGACAAAGTTTTAAAAATTTATTTTCGTAATTATGTTATTAACATCCGATGGATATCCGGATAACGGATATCAAAGTGTAATTTGTGTATAGCGAATCTATTACCATATATATAAATTTTATGACTAAAACGCAAAGAATATTTATTTCAAAATTTTTTATTCAAACACTTATTTAACCTTAAATTACAATTTTATTGAAAATTCAAACGGATAACTATTAACTATTAAGAATATATATATATATACACCTTTTCTTTAGCTACCGAAGTACCCAGGTACCATTTGTGATCAAATCGCCATAGATTGCCCGGGTCCTAATCACGAAGAGTACTATTTTGAGGTACCGTAACTACTGTATGCTGTATGTTATATTTTCATTCACTAAATATTCGTGAGAAAAAAACAAAATCGCTTAATTCGATCTATACATCTGAAAATTACTCATGACTACTCTACGTTAGATTATCAATATTGATCTAATGCTGAACTTTCTAAAAATTTTATTGTAAAATTATTGCGCTCAATAGTAAAGTGATTTAAATTAAATTAACATTTATATATTTTAATACTAAGTTTGCACATTGAACTTTTCAAAACCCTATGTTAATTTAATATTGAAAAATTATTTTATTTACATTGGGATGTTATTGGAATTGAAAGGCTTCAGTTAGAATTGGAAGAATTGGAAGATTCCAACATTCCAACAATTTCAACGCATATACATACATATTTATTTCTATGTGCAATGCACTTCACTGCTGGAGTGGACTATATTCTTCGTATTCGTAAGCTTTTCTCATTAGGGTGAATATAAAAGTTAAAAATATTCTTTCGTTTTATTGTTGTGTATAAGGTTACCGATCTCTATTTATAGGAAGTTATAGACATTTTAAGTAATACAAACAAATGAATTAACTCTTACCTATTTTGTATTTGTAATTTGGCCATTTGATCATCAGCTTTTTTGTGTTCATTCATGCATCCGCTAAGTCTTAAATCTAGTTTAATCATCTATCGTTTTTAAATGATATCTTTCTTTTGTTTTCTGCAGTATCCAAGATAATCTTATTTCTCTTTTACATAATTTGAAAGAATAAATTGTCTTCCTATTGTTTCAAATATTACGCCAGAAATTTCATTGTGTTTTCCGTCTATATCATACCCTAAATCAAAGCTTGATACTAGCCTGTACAACTTAAACACTTATAAATACGTTCCTCAATTACAGTCACTCATAATAATCAGCAGAAAACAAATTTCTTACTCTTCTCTCTATAAAATTACCAAAGTTTGAACCTACAAAAAATTAGTGATTATAATCGCTTAAACACTTCAAGTCACCATGAGAACCTCCTTCTTAATTTTTGCTCTCATCGTTTTAGTCCTCAGCAGTTTTGTTGCTGCAGACCCACGCCAAATTAAGAAATTTCGTGTTAAAAGCAAACATTTGATGCCCAAGAAGTTGATGCCCAAGATGCCCAAGAAGCTAGACTGAATGTGCGGATGGCAACGGATGCTGCGCGACCGGTATAGATTGTATACCTAATACCAACACGTGCACCGGTTAAGCTGTAATGGGGTAATAATATAAATGTTACCAACATTTTCAATTGTTTAATTTATTGTATTTAGTTTTTTACATTGTATTGAGCTAGTTTTTGTTAGTAATTTATTGTCTTTTTTTATTATTGTTTATTATATATATTTTAGTTATCTTATTCATTGTTAAATCAATTATTGACCTTTTTATAATGAAACTAAAATGTTAATATTTATGAAATAAATAAATCTCTTGTCTTTTCGTGTTATATTGAAAATGCATTTTTCATTTCTTTTTTTTTTTTGGATAATGTAATTTCGACCCTGTTTCAAAATAATAAAAGAAGTTTTTTACGTTATGTACTGTAAGTCCTTTCGACTTTTTACTATCCTGACCGAAGCATTGCTATATGAATTTCGATTGAAATTATGAATTGAGTTGACGTACTAGGTTACAGTTTTCTATGATTTAATAATTGAGAAATACAAAAGTCAAATAAGTGACATCAGTACAAATTCCACATGCGGTTAACTATGTAATTACTACATATTAAGGGAATCAAAGTTTCAAGCAGAATGCTATAAATAAAGTTAATTTCGATTATATCGCCATTCATGTATGAACGAGAAAAGTTTTAGAAAAGGCAATAAGATAAAAGATAACTTGAACTCACCGAAGCAATTGAGAGAACTAATTATTTAGCCGTCACTCCACAAGCATTTGTATAACGATCAATCGATATCACGATAAATTTGAATGAATAAATTAAAAGGTTTAAAAAGCATTCAATGTAAGTACTGCACATTCACTAATTACGTTCACTACCCTTCGCTTTAAGAATATGCATTGACTTCAATGACTCAAACGTCTTCATAATCATCTGGTGCATAGTTCCTGACTTGGGAAAGAAACGAATCACCATATCGGCTGATTTGGAAAATTGGTCCAATTAATATTTAAGCTTAGTTGATGGGTTCATTATATAACTGTTGGGTTACTTTATTGTCATTGGTATATAAAATTATGGAGACTTTTCTGATCAGCCGATATGCTTACTTTTAAATGCCTAAAAAACTCATCCTTGTTGGGTGGCAGGGGATTCATTCTGTTTATCGGATATATCGCATCTGGAGCACACTAAATTCATAATGTTCAGATTGACAAACGGCACCTAACTTCAAATGCATCTTTTAATGAGATATAAAAATTGTACACTTCAAAGAGAGAAAAAGGACAAGAGATTGGACGAAGTGAAGAAAAAAAATCGAAGGAGAGTTTAAAAAAAGTTAAAAAAAAAAGTGTAAATTAATTTAAACTTTAAAATATTCGATCATGGTTCAAGAATTCAAGTTAAATATAACAGACAAGCTAATCATTACTAGCTGTACCATTAATCAGTATTATCACATTTTAGTTGAAAAATATTGTTAATAAAAATATTCCAAGTAAAAAATTGTTCAATTGGTACGTTCATAATAGAAAAGAATAAAAAAAAAAAATCTTTTAGAAATAACTATATTTTGGATATCCTTATTTGTTAAATAATCGTCAATTTGAATACAAAATCGGAATATTGTCAAAATTTTTCGGATACTTTTATCATATTAAAATTACTAAATTTCAACTTGAAATATAATCGGAATATTATCGGTATAATCGGAATGTTTTCAATAAATTCGGAGTATATCCGACAAAAATTTTTTATAAGGCTTTATTAGATTTGTCACTACTTATTTACAAACGGGCAGAATAAGGATTATATATATAGTAGTATATTTCCAGAAATAGTACGAGTACATGCGGTGGTCTATAATATGTGTTAAATTTACGTGAACTTCATGAATTAACCACGTATCGAAGTTTAATACAAATTTGTAAGTAATTCATTACATGATTTGGTTATCTATCTCGATCTATACATCTGAAAATTACTCATGACTACTCTACGTTAGATTATCAATATTGATCTAATGCTGAACTTTCTAAAAATTTTATTGTAAAATTATTGCGCTCAATAGTAAAGTGATTTAAATTCAATAGTAGTTTATTATTTAAATTAACATTTATATATTTTAATACTAAGTTTGCACATTGAACTTTTCAAAACCCTATGTTAATTTAATATTGAAAATTATTTTATTTACATTGGGATGTTATTGGAATTGAAAGGCTTCAGTTAGAATTGGAAGAATTGGAATATTATTCCAACAATTTCAACGCATATACATACATATTTATTTCTATGTGCAATGCACTTCACTGCCGGAGTGGACTATATTCTTCGTATTCGTAAGCTTTTCTCATTAGGGTGAATATAAAAGTTAAAAATATTCTTTCGTTTTATTGTTGTGTATAAGGTTACCGATCTCTATTTTTAGGAAGTTATAGACATTTTAAGTAATACAAACAAATGAATTAACTGTTACCTATTTTGTATTTGTAATTTGGCCATTTGATCATCAGCTTTTTTGTGTTCATTCATGCATCCGCTGATTATCATAAGTCTTAAATCCAAATGTTTTATAGTTTAATCATCTATCGTTTTTAAATGATATCTTTCTTTTGTTTTCTGCAGTATCCAAGATAATCTTATTTCTCTTTTACATAATTTGAAAGAATAAATTGTCTTCCTATTGTTTCAAATATTACGCCAGAAATTTCATTGTGTTTTCCGTCTATATCATACCCTAAATAAAAGCTTGATACTAGCCTGTACAACTTAAACACTTATAAATACGTTCCTCAATTACAGTCACTCATAATAATCAGAAAACAAATTTCTTACTCTTCTCTCTATAAAATTACCAAAGTTTGAACCTACAAAAAATTAGTGATTATAATCGCTTAAACACTTCAAGTCACCATGAGAACCTCCTTCTTAATTTTTGCTCTCATCGTTTTAGTCCTCAGCAGTTTTGTTGCTGCAGACCTACAACCACGTGAGAAAATTGTTAAAAGCAAACATTTGATGCCCAAGAAGTTGATGCCCAAGAAGTTGATGCCCAAGAAGCTTGACTGAATGTGCGGATGGCAACGGATGCTGCGCGACCGGTACAGATTGTATACCTAAAGTATACCTAATACCAACACGTGCACCGGTTAAGCTGTAATGGGGTAATAATATAAATGTTACCAACATTTTCAATTGTTTAATTTATTGTATTTAGTTTTTTACATTGTATTGAGCTAGTTTTTGTTAGAAATTTATTGTCTTTTTTATTATTGTTTATTATATATATTTTAGTTATCTTATTCATTGTTAAATCAATTATTGACCTTTTTATAATGAAACTAAAATGTTAATATTTATGAAATAAATAAATCTCTTGTCTTTTCGTGTTATATTGAAAATGCATTTTTCATTTCTTTTTTTTTTTGGATAATGTAATTTCGACCCTGTTTCAAAATAATAAAAGAAGTTTTTTACGTTATGTACTGTAAGTCCTTTCGACTTTTTACTATCCTGACCGAAGCATTGCTATATGAATTTCGATTGAAATTATGAATTGAGTTGACGTACTAGGTTACAGTTTTTCTATGATTTAATAATTGAGAAATACAAAAGTTAAATAAGTGACATCATTACAAATTACACATGCGGTTAACTATGTAATTACTACATATTAAGGGAATCAAAGTTTCAAGCAGAATGCTATAAATAAAGTTAATCTCGATTATATCGCCATTCATGTATGAACGAGAAAAGTTTTAGAAAAGGCAATAAGATAAAAGATAACTTGAACTCACCGAAGCAATTGAGATAACTAATTATTTAGTCGTCACTCCACAAGCATTTGTATAACGACCAATCGATATCACGATAAATTTGAATGAATAAAATTAAAAGGTTTAAAAAGCATTCAATGTAAGTACTGCACATTCACTAATTACGTTCACTACCCTTCGCTTTAAGAATATGCATTGACTTCAATGACTCAAACGTCTTCATAATCATCTGGTGCATAGTTCCTGACTTGGGAAAGAAACGAATCACTTACTTTAAATGCCTAAAAAACTCATCCTTGTTGGATGGCAGGGGATTCATTCTGTTTATCGGATATATCGCATCTGGAGCACACTAAATTCATAACGTTCAGATTAAAAAAGAGTGTTGCCAAACGGCACCTAACTTCAAATGCATCTTTTATAATAAGATATAAAATTGTACACTTCGTTAAAACAATAAAAATTTTAGAACACAATGATGAGGTTACACCTACATAATCACGTGATTTGCAATTGGACTATCGTACAATATTTTTTAAATTTATGAATAAAACGGTAATATCGGGTTATAATAATATTTGTATATTAATAAAAATATAACTTTCAAGTTATTTATTAGCAGTCATTACATTGGTCTCATCGATCGTGATAATCTAGATACTTTGTATATATTAGTAACGATAGATATATTGCTTTGATTTTGTGATTGTATCTATTTTTATGTTATTTTCTAAATTTAAAAAGAAAAAAAAAAATTTAGATTTCTATAAATTTCTATAAATTATAATAACCTCAATTTCGGAGTTGTGCCGATTGATTCTTTAAAAATGGAAAATTGATCATATCAATATGAAACCATGTGAATCTTATCATGGGTTTAGCATTATGTAAATTACTAAATTGATGATGTTTATTAAAAGATTTATAACAGACTATTATTATATTTGTTTGTGTTTATTAAGTAAGATTCGAGCGAACACTTAAGGTTTTCTTCTAATTTGTAAATATAGGAGTTGTGTATTCTTTTGTGCGCGTAATATTTACCATAACCGTATCTCCGAATATACCCGTTTGTATAATAATAAAAAAAAAAAAACTAACTTTGAGAAAATTTCTTTTTTTTGAAAATTGTTTATGTTGTGGTTTTAACATGTAAAAAACTTGGAATAACTTAAAAATTAATTATTACACAAAGTTTTACGCCCGATTATTAAATATACAATTTATGTTTATTGTCGATCAATACCGAGACGCCTTCTGATCAAAAATAGCATGATTGAATGATTATATATTACGTTAAAGTTTAATTTTAGGAACGATTGATGATTGGCGTTGCAAATTACAAACTTAGTTTAATTGAAGAAAAAAAAAACCTTCTTTTAGCTAATATTTAGCTTAGTTGTAAATTAAATATGCGAGAAGAAAAAAACAATTTGGCTTAATTAAGGACATAAAGTTTATTTTATAGGCTTTGTTAACTTACGGTAATGATAATCTCTCGGCCCTCAATTGTTTTTTTTTTAAAATATATATATATATATATATACAGTATATACTGCATGTAATAATAATTATGTTTAATTTGTTCAAGAAACGATAAATACTTTTCGAATTTTTTACAGTAATTATTATTAACATATCTTCATCATTGAAAATTTTGTGTGCACCTGAATTTTTAACTGGTTTTTGCCAAATTGAACTTTCGGCCGAATTAATTCTTACCTTTTGGCACTCATGAACGAATGTTTGTTTACTATCATTTATTACTTTGCAAACAAACTAAATTTGCCGATCAATACCGGTTAAAACTTTTTCCAACTTTTCTGAGCCAAGATTCAAAAAAGAAAATAATTAATCAGACAAATTAAATTAATTGTTAATTTTAAAATATGTTTATTAATTTAAAAAAATAAATATATATTCATATGTAGATGATATCAAAATAATAAAAACATTAATATGGTTATTTTCATATGTGAAAACTATGAATATTTACAATTAATTCCATACATAATGTCATATAAATTAAAAGCAACCCTGAAACAGGTTGATTTTCTGTTTATATTATCCTAAGTCATATTGGTCATATTGACAACAAATAAACATCGCGTGGTCAACAATAAGGGAAAGTGGCTTGGTTTAAACTATGAAATGAAGATTATACGCAAAAAAAAGAAAGAAAAAAGAAAGAAAAAAGCGCGAGAACTACAAAAAAATCTCATCATTTTCATAGTATCTGAGAAGAATTTAGTGATACAAAGTGTTGCTGTAATTATGCTTATTAGAAAATAATTATTATATAAAAATACAGATATAGATAATGAATGTACCATATTAAGAAGAAATAGAGTATAATTTAGGGGAAAGATAAAGATCCTGAGCATCCAGCAGGTAAAATTAGAGATTCAAGACTATTATCATAAAAGTTCTCCACACCGTTAAAAAAATCATTTTCGAGAGGATCATTAGTAATTTGTCGCGTAGTTAAACGAGCGATTTGATCAATAGTACTAAGATTGTTTACAAATCGGAGATGATTTGCATTAGTTGCAAGATTTATAAACTGATTTCTTTGGACGGATGTGAATCGCCTTTTCCAAACATAATTTGTTGCCAAGTTAATAATATGTTGACTAAATAATCGTCTATATAATCGTAGTCGACGAGTTTGAAATAGTCGTAATCGAGGAGTCATAGAATTTTGCAATTGGTGAGTTCTATGTAATTGTAGCCTATGAGCTTCGAGTTTTATATTCTGTTTGATTAATCCCTTGCCTGATAATCTTTTATCTCTTATAGTGACTGCAAGTACTCGGGCATTATTATTACAAGGAAGCTGATTTACATTCCTATAATCGATGAGGTTTAAAAAAACATTTAATTTCGATTGAACAGACATATTTGTATTCATGAATTAGATTTTTTTTTTTTTTTTTCAAAAAACGAATTTTGCGAGCATGAATATGAAAAACAAAGGTTTATATCTTTTGAAACCGTAACGCGTGGGAAAAATTTGATTTAACAATTTTGGAAAGTTTATATGGTTTATATGACTCATAAGCGAGCGTGGTAATACCAAAATCGAGTGAGCTAAAAATAAACTGAGGTTGATTGTCTCCTTATTAATTTTGCCGAAAGGTCCTTTTTTTTTATTGCTTTTTTTTATTATATTTGTGATAATATTTACTAATTATTACACTAATGAAAGACATATAGCAACGTTACAAAGAGACTTTGATATGTTTTGATTTGTTCGAGATCTCTCGGCAATACGGGAAAACTCCTTAAATTCCTTATTGAGAAATTATCTTACCAAGCCGTTATTGTTCTTTTTTGAATTTTTTGAAAGTCATTATGTAATTAAACGTGTTTGAAACGTGTTTGTTCTATGTAACTAACAGCGGGAACTTTAATTATTTAATTAATTTATATATATATATATCTGTAAATGGAAACTAACTTGTTGTGGTTATGGCGCTGCTTTTGTTTTTTTAGACACCATGAACCCTGTATTCAGAAATTCGGAAATTCTAAATTTCTAAATTATCATCATAATCGGTATAATTAAATTTTGTGTGATCTAGAGATAAATGCAATCAATATATAATGTAATTAATGTAGTTGTATCTCGATAATTAGCTATTTTAAAATAATTTATATATAAATATATAAAATTACGCTAATTATAGATAGATAGTCAAGATACCATTTATAAAATAACAACGGAGTTTGAATGATATAGCACAAGGATCTAAAGCGGCTAGTTTTGTAATTATGTAAGCAGGATAGTCATCTTTCAGTTTAGTTTGTTCCTCATTGGTTCATTCACGTTCTTATCTTTTTTTTTTTTAAATCAATAATTTATTAATACCAATTTATAAATTTTACATATACAGTATAGAATGTTATGGAATATTAATATTAATCGTCTTCATTTTTAATAAGAATCCTCTAAAGTCATTAATCCTATTAAAAAAGCGACGAAATCAAAGATTTTTATATTGCACAATTATTTTATTCTGAGGGTCACAATTACTAGTTTACTGGACATTTAAAAAATTTATTAAAATATAATTAAATATTGTGTGTATCATGTTTTATTGAAATACTTCAAATCTTTTACTGTAAACCTGTATCAGGATGAATAATTTTCATTATTATAAGCCTACTTGAAATTAGAGTATTACGTGTTTCGTCAAATGTTTTTCATCCGTAAAATTAAACTAAAACTATCTGTAATACCTTTCCGACCATGATCTATTAACTGTGTTGACCTTTGTAACCTAAATGATGACTCCTCTCCTTATTGTCACAATTTCTATGAATAGTACTAGAATCAAATCCGTCCAAAATCATAAGTAAGAAATTTGTTTTTATCATGGCGTGATGTAAAGAATCTTTCCTGTGGAGTAAAGTGGAAGATGATTAATTTGATTAAATGGAATTAAGTTTAATTATAACAACAAACCATCTGTGGGTTCAATAACATAAAATCCAATAAAAGAATGACTAGTGCTCCGAAAGGGTCAGGTCAGACCCGGGTGATCAACCCGACCCGGATTTTAAATCGAGTCGGGATTGGTAATTATGCTGACCCGTGACTCGCATAACCTGACCCGTCGGGTTGGGGTCGTACTGTTGCTTTGACCCAGAACAACCCAGGTGACCCGGGTGATGCTAGGATGACGCATTTTTCCCACAAGTTTTTTTTTTAAAGCTTTACTAATAAATATATCTGAAACTATAGATCTTATTGAGCCATATCACAACTTGGAAAACGAAAAGGTTCGCGTAGCGAGCTTTTATTAATAATCTCTTTGAGGAGAAAGACCTTCCATCAGAGCATGAAAGAGCGAAAACTCATCGCGAAGTTAGTTGATTACTAAATGATTAGTTTTATCATTTAAAACTGATAAGACACAAGAAAAACGAATGATGATAAAGTTGATATTGATAAAAATAAAATATAATGATCACTTTTAATATTTTCTGAAGGAATGATAAGAAAAAATAAACCTGATCGGTTTTATACTTAAAGTAATAATTAATAATCAAGAAAAGTGTCTTAACTGTTCGTAAGTAAAAAATTTTTAAAATGTAACAGGAATGTTTTAATTGAAAATATATATACACAACTTAATATATTATTTCATAATTCTTTTTTAAAACTAGAGATAAAAAAAATTAAGTAGAGATCAATTAAATTCTAAAAAGCTACAATATTTTATTTATTTTACTTATTCTTAAATGTAGTTTACACAAACAGGTAATTTTACTATTGTCTTGCCGATTATAAAAAAATTTATATAAATTCGGGTTCAACCCGGGTTATTCGAATTAAACTGCAGTAGGGTCAAGTCAAGTTCGGGTTACATAGTTGACCGACCCGAAAATTCGAGTCGGGTTACATGAATATTCGAGTCGAATTCGAACATCCCCTCAAACCCGACCCAACCCGACCCGTACGGAGCACTAAGAATGACTCTCAAATTTTGTTCCACCCGACTCAATATTATCATGTTGATAAAAATTGAAATACCCTTTTAATAAATTCTCCTAAATTTCGATTTCATCATGTTCAATTAACCCTTTCTTAACAATAATTCGGATAAATTAGCTTTCGAATTGGAAATTTATCGAAATTTTTATTCTTTACGAATAGTTTAACGACAAAAATTTCATAATTCCATAATGTTTCTTGTTGTCAAGAGTACCAGTTAGATTTTGTGTAAAAATATCTAATTAGAAATAAAAATCGATGGATGAATATTAATTACATCAATGTTATCAATAATACTAGTACACCTGACCTTTTAAATTCCACTGTTTCCATAATAAATGAATTTAATTTACATTACTATTGGAAAATTATTACTCTCTTTATAATTATTACTCTCTTTATTAAAATGCTATACAATACCTAAGAATAATATTAAATAATTAGTGAAATATTTTCTATTTTCTGAAAATAAATTCAGCTCATTCATTAGAAAATGTGGGGCGAAGATATTGAGTCCTAATGCATAAATAATAATTGAATGAGCAGAATTTCTTTTTCGTTTAGTTGTTAGTCCTAATCCGGCGTAAATAACCCATTTCCATCTCAAAAATTTTCATAATCGTTAGGTAAATTTTGAAGTCATATATTTAATAATAAAGAGAAAGAGAGAGAGAGGAGAGAGAATGAAACCTAATGAAATAAGGTTTGAGTCGGGGTAGCCTTAATATATATAATTCGTGGTGATCGGAAACTGATATTTCTAAAATTGGAAACAATAATTAATAATGAATTCTAATCAATCGATCCGATGAAGAAATAACATGATAAACAATTAATGTTTAAATATCTTTTTTTTTTTTATTTTCCATAAAATTTGAGCTCTGCAATTTAGACTCTCATTCGTAGTATATATATAAAGATTTAACACTTTTAATCAAAGAGCGGTAAAAATAATGTACGACATTTAACAAAAACGCATGGTACTATCACGTGATTTAGTTAATTTGGTAAATGTTCAAATTAATTCAGTCAGAACTTGATATAACGAACCTTCCGGTTGACTGAAAAAAAATCGTTCTATTGAAATTTATAAGTTTAATATAAGATTTTTTATATGTTCATATATAGAGAAAAATCTTAAAAAATCGGTTTATCGCGAAATTCGTTATATCGTCATATCGAGTTCTGACTATACCATGTTTAAAATAGCTCGCTTCTCTCTTTCGTATTCAAATTGGTTGTTTAATACCACCTATTTGTCAAATTTGATTGATGAAATTGTTAAAAATTGTGTGGTTGTTTAAAATAATATTCGCCTGTATAAATATTATTATTAAGTTCAAACTTCATTCATTTGTAATATGAAAGCCTGATTAGAAGGAAATAAGCAAAATTTATTAATAATTATATTATATATTTATATATTTTATATTCCACTTGAAGATGAAGAAACTTTCCGTGCAGTGCTACTGCATGATTACGTCAATTTAGTGCACCGATCGATACGAGTTAACCCGGGTTATGCGACCCGACCCGACTTAAAAAGCTCGGGTCGAGTTTAATAATTTTTATGACCCGGTGTCCCACCCGGTTGAACCAAGTTATTGATCGATTACTAATTAATTATAATAAATGTGTTTTTTCCTTAAAAATTCGGGTTTAGACCTGGGATATCGGGTCAAGCCATACTCGGGTCGAGTTTAGGGTCTTGATTTTTTTCACTTAGGTCGGGTCGGATATATTTTCAAAACCCGACCCGACATGACTCGGTATGAGCACTACGTTTTATTTTTTTTATTATAAATACCATATCCTTAAGCATCACTTTTTTAATGGAAAAATCACATTAAAATCGTGTATTTTTATTATAATTCATATATGTTTTTCTCTTAGATTTTTTTTTACTAATGTCATGATGATGCTTAAAATCGGAAGGATACGGTATACGGACTCGCTCTTAAAAAAATTTTGATGTTTTTCAGATTTATCAAATTTTAGTAGTTTAAAGATTTCAAATTCAATAATAAGTTGAAATGAATTATATATAATATTCTATACCTAATTGAACGCAGTAGTAAAGTTTGATCTAAAATATTTAAATAGAACATAAATTTTCTGCCAATTTCGGTTATAACCTTCATTTCCAACTCTAATCCTAAGACCATTCCAATTTAATTATGTGTTTAACAACCCTCCCTTTTTGAAACTTTGTTAATACGCTATTTTTAATAAATATGATTGGATAAAAGTCACGTGTATGCTTTGAAAACCAATCAGAAGTCTCCCTCCAGCCCCTCTCTCTCTTCGAACTTATGCTTATCTACTATTTTTAATAAATATAATTGGCTGAAAGTCACATGAATATTTCAAAAACCCTTCTAATCCCAATTTCTTGTTAAACATATAATTAAGTTGGACCGGCCTAATCCTAACCTAACATTTTTCACACAAACCCCTAAAAAAAGAAGGGATTCGAGAGTTAATATTCACGTACAAGAATTTTAAAGAGTAAATATATAGCAATATAAATAAATAAGTATATATATATAGCTCAATTAGATAATTCATTATCAAAATTGAAATAAATAATACGACAGCGCTAATAATTTGCCTAATTTGAAGAACCCGACAATAACCGTTTTTTTAATACATACAGTATATATGTTGACTAGTAAAAAAAACGAAATAGGAATATACAAATAAAATTATAAATTAATTGATGAATATTTCTTAATATATTAATGTCCTTTTATAATGAAAACTGAAAACTTAAATTATTTAAATTATGAGATGTCAAAACAAGTGAAAGGTTAGTTGCTCTCTTTGCTAGAAATCTACCGCTAATCAAAACGAACATATCATTGTGGTTATTGTTACATTCACTTGTATCACAAGAAAAATCATTTTTTAACAAATATAATGAACCAGATTATCGATAAATGGATTTAAAAGAAAAAAGCATCTAACGTGAAAAGTAATTGTGAGATTTTTTTTTTATTTTTAAAAAGTTTGTACTCTAATTGTTCTTATTAATAGAGTTGATAATTCAGGATTTTTTTTTATAGCGTTTGTAACTAATGAGTATCATAGCAAAAATGCAGTACTTGAATAATAATATCGCATGATTTAGTGAATACTAAATGTGAAGAATATACCTTGAGGCCTAAATTTATATGTTCACTTGTAATTCCAATACAAACTTTAAAATTTTCCGATTGAGAATGTGAAGATTTATTTACGATGGGCGTCAAGTAATTGAACTTTCTTTTTGTTATTTCAAAATCATTTATTTTTAGAACGCTGCGGATTATTTGAGGATCAAAAAATAACTTACAAGTAAAATGCTTTTTATAAACTTTTCCATTTGTAATGTTAAATTTTAAATAGAACAAGTTATACAGTAAAATCTTTTTAAATGTATTTTGTTTATAACTCTCTATTCCCATGTCACACCCAACCCGCTAAGAATTAAAAAAACTTTCCAATTGGGAAGAACCAATTGGGAAAGAAAAACTGGTTATTACTGTAATAAATATTTTCTATTTTAATAACCGTTTTTTTTAATTATATGTATTAAATTATGCATTAATTATAATTACATAATTATGAATTAAATTATGTATTAAATTATAAATTAATTATAATTACATAATTATGAATTAAATTATGAATTAAATTATGAATATTTCCGAACAAACCTATGTCCTATTTATATTAAAGTCTGGAAATTTTGATGTTATGGGATACAAATGCATGAACGATTATTTTATTCCCTAGTCTATGCCAAAAATCTATTCATCGCTGATCAAACATTGCGGTTATTGTGCCTCCTTATTATTACTAACTAACTTAGGAACACATTAACTTGTGTCACAAAAAGATCGCTACCGATTTTTTAAAAACTTTGAAAATTACAGAATGTGAACTACTAAATTTCCGATAAATGAATTTAAAAAGCATTTAACTCACATGATAAATAGTTGGAAGCGATTTTTTTTTGAATTCTAATGTTTTATATTAGAATTAAGCTTTTTGTACAAATTTAGATTTTTTATTAATAACATTATTTAACATCGATATAGAAACAGTTAAAATAATTAAAATATAATACGTAGCAAAAATAAATTAAAGCACACGCATACATAATATTATCATGCGATTTAACAGTCAGTGAGAGAAAATTTTAACATCCAGAGTTCAAGTCACGTGCGATTCGTCTAAACCAATAAAACCGTACTATTATAATCACGTGTAACTATTTTTACAGTATTATTGCGTTCAATTTTTTATTTTTTTGCTCTTCGAGATGAATTGCAAGAACGTATGTTCTAGACTTCGCCTAGAAATTAGCGACTGATTTTTTTGTTTTTTAATAATAACGGATAAAAAATGATGAGTAACACAGCAACTAATTGTAGCACAACCACGCAGAAGGGGTTAGTTCGATGTATCACACATCTATGGGAGACATTCTTAACGTACGCATCGTGTGTACGATCTTAATGTACATGTACATCCACAATTCCTCATTAATAAAATTGAATTTACGGTATAATGCTAGTAATTAATTCCGACGGCGAGCTAAAAAAAACATTACTATCAACACGTCAAGTTTGTGGAGAAGTAAATTAGCTACCCAACATTTGAACGACAAATTAGCGACATTGTCAATCAACCCTCTTAAGTATTATTTTTGCACGGCAAAAGAATCAGAATAATCTTTTTTTTTTATTAATTATTCAAATAAAGTATATGCATTGTGTATGTAAAAATAATTTATGTACATATAATAGGAATAGACAATTACTGTAGAAATAAGAGCGTTCACAAGGGAACTACATTATTCTCATAACCAATTTCATGATGAATCAATTCTCCCTCTACATTTTTTTCTCTGACTAAAAAAAATACCATTTTTGGTTACTTTGATTGCAATAACCTCAACATCGTTATCACAAAGTTTGATTTTATGGCCAATGAGTTGGGTCACTTTGTCAATTGAAGGCTATAAAATTGCAAAAAAAAAAAAAAAAAAAAAAAGGTAAAATGTTACTATCACTACACGTAAAAGTAATTTTGATTATTTACATGTATCCGATCTGGATCTGGTTTCATAAGTAAATAAACTAGAGCAGCATTTAATTCTTTCTGTGGAGATCCTCTTTCTTCTCTGATTTTTCAAATCTTTTCACAATTAAAAGGATTCTTTCTTCTTGCTCTTTAGTTGCTCTACATAAAAGGGTGATGTTAATAAAGTGACTCGAACAGGAAGTGTCAATAAAATTACTTACTTTTCCGATCAAAGTTTTTGGCCTTGTATTTCACTGGATCCAGATGTATTAAACCATACTCATTGGTTGTTAAAAAAGCATAATAGGCTTCACGAATCTCATAGCTGAATATTATGTTAAATTGTTAAAATACAATACTATCTGCACTTCGTTAGTCACTAAAATGACCCATACTTGCCAGGCAATTCATTTTCCGTGTATGACATTTTGATTTTTAATAAAAAACGAGGATCAGTCATCAGTATTTATGTATTTATAAATAAATTTAATCAATGTACCGACGTGCCATGCCCGACGGGTGATGAAATTTATAAGTCACGTGGAAATTAACAGTAATGTGAAAGAGTAACTAATGGATTTTATTTAGGTTCGAATATATACATTGCACGTCACCTGGAGTCAACGTCATGGTGATGGTTTATATAGTAATTCTAATAGATACGTCTAAGACGGATTTAACTTTAGGTTATCTCAATGACTTTCTACTGTATCTGTGGCATCCCACCTATAAAAATAAAAATAAAAATAAATTTAGGTTCGAATAAAAATAATAATTTCTGACGTTAATAAAGGAATTTATTTTCTTATTAACATAAAAAGTGTACTGTACTGACTTATTGATCTGAAAGACTTGATACGTTCTTACGAAGGTTAACATACTCTTTGACTATGTACATAACCGATTTATCAGTTTTAATTATGTGCTACTCACAGCAAATATTCGTATCTCACTGTTGGTTACGTGTGGTAATTTTAGCATGACTTTTGCCAACCCTCTTTTTTAGGTAAAATTGTGGGGATTATCACTTAATATCTATGATTTAATTATACTAATATAATTCCATTGCCCTTGAATTTTAGAGTGTACGAGAGTAGTACCTTGATCAACTTTAAATAAGAAAATTTCTATAACGAAAAATGCATTGTTCGAAAAATCAACACTTTCCGGTTTCCGCTCTCTCATGCTAAGATCTTAATATAAATGATGATATTGTTTAGAGAAAAGCATCCCATGAACAGTTCTTAGAAATTACTCCGATTAATGAAAGGAATCGGCAATCAACTTTGCAGTTTCGCACTCTTGCATCATTTATGTATTACATTATTTATACCAATTTTACATAGTTTCGCACATGTACAATAACTATTATTATTTATTATTCAGAAAAAATTCACAAATCACGACAGGTAGCATGATAATATTATACGAATTAAATGTTAGATTCATCACGTTGAAAAACAGGTAATTGCAAAAAAGGGAAACAATTATTTAACACGAAGGGGAATTATCAAGAGTTATTAATTTTACTATTTGATGTTGAAAATCATCATCTTATGGTATAATTTCATATTATAACCTTAATACAACATTTTATTTTGAGCTGTAATCCAAATTAGGGTTGCAAAATACTATAATTATTACTAAGTTGTAATTGGTTGTATTCCAGAATGTAAAGTAATCCATTTATCAGAAATCAGACTAGTCAGAAATGGCTATCTGTAATTAAGAAGGGTAGTCTTGTATGTCAGCAAAGGTAAGCTCAAAGCGAGGTACATAGGGTATCTCTCCTTCGAGAAACCCAGTTTCTTTCAGCACACAGCGTGTTACACCTATGGTATTGGCTAAAGACTATCGAAGAAATACCCACCTTTTCAACAGTATTTGCTCCTTGGTTTCCTGTTGTAAGAATCTGATTTATTGTCATCATTATCATATACATCCGGCTAAACAAGGCATTTCAAAGCATCTAGAATTGAGAAGGGTAGTCTTGTATGTCAACAAAGGCAAGCTCAAAGCAAGGTACATAGGGTATCTCTCCTTCGAGAAACCCAGTTTCTTTCAGCACACAGCGTGTTACACCTATGGTATTGGCTAAAGACTATCGAAGAAATACCCACCTTTTCAACAGTATTTGCTCCTTGGTTTCCTGTTACAAGAATCTGGTCTATATTCATCATTGTCACCTTAAGAAAGGCATTTCAGTTTCAAAGAAAGGCATCTACACATTAAAGGTGACTCTTTTTATCATTATCAATAATGCGTTATAATGACATTTTTATTCTGAATATAAATTTGAGATAACTCTATAAAGTGACAAAAAGAATTGAAAAATATGAAAGAATTGAAGAAGATATTTTTTGAAAAAGTTTGAGGGTATATATATATACCTTTACGAATACATTGTGACTAAGAATATAGATAGGTGGCTTATTATGATACTTCAACAACAGTAAATGACTCAGTGTGAGGAAATGTGATTTTGTTAATTTACAAAGTGAAAAATAAGTATTTCAACTTTTAAATGATTCTATATGAGTCAGAGCCCATCGTAAATGTGGTTGTTAATATTAACTGATCGTATGATCAATATGAGTCACAGTTATGAGAAATCTTGAGTCACGATGTATATAAAGTTTTAATAATATACACATATATACACAAAAATTTTCTGACTTAAAAATTTATTATTAATGGCAAAATATAACAAACTTTACCAACTCTTTCCATTTTTGGCATTTTTAACTGTAATTGAACGCGTACTTGAAAATCCGGATTATGTTATAAATTTCTATGTTGATTATGAGAAATTTTCGTCAAGATACTGTTTAGGATAGCAAAAAACTAGATAGCAAAAAACATATAAACAATGCTGAAATGATAACAAACGAGAAAAATGAACATTGCTTTGGTAAAATCATTTATACAAGCAGTTATCTTGGATAAACAAAGTTTTTTCGCGTGAATGATATGTTACTACGTTAGATCTTTTTTTAATAAAAAGTTTTTAATATATTGATTAATTATTTAAGAATCAAATTTAGGTGATGCTATTGCAAATTCTTCTTTTACTTCAAGAGAAATATTTACTACCTGCAAGAATGATTGTGTAACTAACGTTTATCAGACTATTATGGTCAAGCGGTTTTAATATTTCTATTGCTCAATCTTATGCCTCCTTTGATAATCTTACTTTTGTTGCGTGAAATATATGTTGCAGGCCTTTCAAGGATTATCTCCTTTAATGTCTCGATAAAACATTATCGTTGTTTGCCACCAACCGATTCAAACTAGAATCAATTCTATGGTAATTACCATACTTGATTTGATCTCATTTTTGGGATAAATCATCATTTTACTGTACATTGAAGAAATGAACAATTCTTCAAAATTTTTTAGAGCTGATAAGATAATTATAATTTTTAATTTATTATTTAGTATTGTGGATGACTAGATTCTTCACATCTAGTCCCATAGACACGAAATTGTCTACATATTATTTTAAATACTGTATAAGTATTTATATTAATATAAAATATGGAAAAAATTCTATTTTTCTTTTTTTAATATATACAATATAAGCTTTAGTTATTTCTAGATTATGAATACCACCATTTAAACTTTCTCCCGCTTATACAATGATGAAAAACTTTTACTTGATATTATTTATCTGATTATATCCTTCAAGAAATTGTTAGAAAAAATGAAAATATAATTTGTAATATGAGATATTTACATACAATACGTATGCACCTTCAATTCGTACAGCACCTTCAATATTTGGGCATTTACATAAATACCTTTTCTATTTAAAATCACCCTCGATTTAAAGAAATAAAGAAATTTCACTATCCACATAATTTATTCATTCTTAAACTCTCTTAATTGAATTTTGAATCAATAATGAATTATGTAACTGAAAAAGAACGAATGCAGAAACTAAAATAATATATAGCATCGTAGACCATTACATAACAGATAAAGAAAGATTAACTTACGAGGGGTTTATTGATCTAATATATTCAATTTCAAGGTTTATACGTGAAATATCAACAAAATAAAAATGTTTAGATAAATCTCAAGATTTTTTTTAAATTCATAACGTAAAAAAAAAAAAATTTTTTTTTAGTAATCTTCCTTTATTTCAAGTATCAAATTAGGCACATATTTTCTATCATACTTTTTCTATATAACTAAATCTATTTTATTTTACATATTATCACAAAATTGACAAATCATAAGGTCACTTGAAAGTTATTTAAGGAAATACAACTTATGTTATTCATCAATTCACAAATTTCTGTTTGAACTTTTCTATAGTCATGGTTTCAATCTAAATAAATGACCAAAAAAAAAATTAATAAGAATCTAGCAAAAAAAAAGAAAAAAAAAAATTTCTTTATATTTACTCCTTTCTTTTCATTTTCAACGTATTGTTCATCAATTTCATCAGTATCATCAATTACAACGAAACGATGATACTTATTATAATTAGTTTTTGATAAACATTCCATTGAATCAAAAGTAAGTTTACGTGAATCCATATTATAATCATCTAATGGCTAAATAATGAAAGAAAATAATTAATTATTAATTTAAAACGCAAAATAAATTTAGTATTTCTATAACAAATATAATATAAACTATTAACCAAATACGTATTTACCATCTCATTTGGTAGTAAATATTTAATATTACCAGAAATAAGTCCATTTACAATACTCTTAAACGCTTTATCTAATCTAAAAAAAAAAAAAAAAAAAAAAAAAAAAAAAAAAAAAAAAAAACAATTTAAAAAAAAATTAATTATCTTTATTATATATTATTCACATACCTTACTCTCAGGAACTCGTTACCAGATAAAAAGGTTAGCAATCTTTGTAAATAACTCAATATATTAGGATGTATCTTGAAATCCCATCCATTAACCTAAATTATAATTGTAATTTAGTATTGTATAATTATAATGATATCCAATAGTTAACCCAGTATTGGAATTTGGCCGTGACCAAAGATTTTTGGCCATTTGACCGTGGTAAAATGGCTAAACAGGCGACGGCTAAGCCCGACCGGACGACCAATTGCTAACACTGAGTTAAAACAAAATAAAATTTACCAAATTTGTGAAATACAAAATGCTATCAATAATATTATCAGTATTTTTGATAGCCGTTGAAGTTACAAGAATAACCCCTCCTATAACAACAAATTATTAATAATGGTAATATTAACATTATAATATTATTTGTATATTACTTTACCTAATATTATTTCTTGAAGTGTTATTGTATCATCTTTTTTTATGATTGAGAAAAATCTTGTTTGGTTATTTTTGTAAATAAGAAAGTTTTTAAAAGAAAAGCCCTGTGTAATATCATTTTGATGAAACTATAAAAAAATATTAATTTTGATTTTTTTAAAAAAAAAATAAAAATAAAAATAAAAATAATAATCATGAGTTAACTTACCAAAATACAATTCATACGAGGATCCTTGATTACTACCTCATTACTACCAATATTCTTTAAATAACTAATTACTTTTTGGCTTTCGATATATTGTGATCCAATAACAACAAAGTTTGAGGTTTCAAAAAAGTCTTTTAATTCACTTTTAAATTTAATTGGTAAATCTGAAGATTTATCTTCAATGATAGTTTGAGAAGAATTAGGAAGTGATGGTATTACGCTTTGTTGATTTTCTTCAGAATTTCTGTGCTTTTTAGATGGTAAATCCAGATTACCAGAAATTTTCTTATTTGGATTGAAGTTTGATTGAACTGAAGATGGTTCTTTATTTTGTTGCATTTTGTCAAAACTTATTAAGTCGTTCTGAATGGAATTTTTATGTTTTTTAGCAGGTGGAAGTTGTAATTCCGAATTATTAGAAATTTCCTTATTTGTACCATTGAAATCTGGCAAAGTTTGAAATGAAGTTCTTGGAGGCATGTCATTCTGTTGCATTTTATCATATTGTTGCGTTGAATTTTTGCGCTTTTTAAATGAAGATTGTTCGTCTAAGTTATTAGGAATTTCCTTATTCGATGTTCGTGGTGAGCATGATAATGATTGTATACTTGGTGATATATTATCCTGTTGCGTTTTTTCATGATCTTGTGCTTTAAAAACGGAATTATTATGTTTTTTTGCTGGACCTAAATTGCTACTATTCGAATTGACATTAGGACATGATGATAATGTCGAAGAAGGTGACGATTTTGCTATTTCGTTCTTCGGGAACTGAAGTACAAAGTAGAGATCATCAACATTCTTCGGTTTTTCTACATAAAGAACATCACAAAATTCTTTTGTAGTTGGTAGTAAATAAAGGGTCCATTTCTCAGCATTTATGACTCCAACCTTGTACCAATTAAAAAAAAAAATATATATATTAGTCATATAAAGTATATAAATAAATATATTGTTTAGACATTAATCGAACACACCCTTTGTTTTTTTGATAAGTAAGATTGAAGATAGTCTAGTTCCGTCAATTCTTCTGATAAGGAAGTAGCAACACTTGCTACATATACGGGGAATTTAGCGCATCCATTGACATAATTTGAAGAATCCTTAATTAAATCTTCTATAACGCTATTTTTGTATCCCACAAATTGATCGATAATTAATTTAAATTGGTTTTGATTTCGATCCCTACTTAAAAAAAAAATAATAAATTTACAGATTTAAGCTATTACTTTTTAAGATCGAGAAAAAAATATTATTTAATTAGCGCTAGAGAACTTACAAGTATGGGAATTTATCCATCGAATTACCAATATGATTTGTAATTTGAATCGTTCCAATTTTCCTTTCCTCCCTTTCCTCCTTATTTCTTATTCTATATATAATCCCACGCCACTTGAGTTTTGAGTTAACGGGCGATTTGTTAATTTGCTCCTTCGATTTATTTGATTTTCTATTTTTTAAGATAATTGATCGATCACCAGGACCGAATGGAGGCAACCTTACTTCCAATGGCATGTTTGAATAACTCGCATCATTCAGATTGTTTCTCGGGCCTTCTTTTTTCTTAACTTTTAATAAATCATCATTATCTTCGCTTGAAGTTATAAAGGGATCAGGAAGACTATGTTTTAAATCACTATAAAACTACATACGTACAACTTAATATTAATGTTATGATGTAAAGTGAAAACGAAATGTTTTGTTAATCTACCTTAACATAATTAATCGTTCTTGCATTTTTAACGGAAACGACTCTTTGATCTTGATTAATAAAACCAGTTCCTTTTGTAGTTGGCGATTTTTTATTCTGTTCTTCCTGTTGCCTTTTCGATTTTATGGTTAACTTATATTCCTTTAATATATCCGGACAATTGTTTAAATTTTTTGACGGTTCCCAAGTCCTATCATCATAACCTAAGATAAAAAAATTTATTAATAATATGACATAAAATTCAATTACTTTATAATAAAATGGTTACCTTTCCACTTGACGCAATAAAAAAATTCGCCGTTTACAACGTGGTGCTTCTCTATTCTTTCTACTTCATATTCGTCTTCTGAAAGATCACTTACTGCTTTACGTTTTTTATTTTCGTTGTCGTCTTCAGCTTTACGTTTTTTGTTGTATTCAGACATGTTGCTTCGTGAAATTATAAACTCCTTTGCGCGACGATTAACAAGCGTGAAATACTTATTTAACGAGAAATTTTGTACTTTACTTAACTGACCTTGGTAAATTTGCACATGCACACATGGTAATAACGTTTTTTCGTGTAATGGAAATCTCGTGAAACTTTATTCACGTGAAATTTGTAAGATGAACATGTCTACCATTAACGTCATCAGTGTAGTATAAAACCACATTTTATCCAATGGCGATTCGTTTATATTTTCACGTGACAGTTGAAAAATACAAAAAAAAAGGGACCAATTAAATTTCATAATATATGAGAAATTTGTATTACCTACTGTACGTTTTAATTGACCAAGAATAAAAGAAATACTTGATTCGTAAAAAATTTTTTTATCTACCTTATCCTTTTCTTTGTAATTAAAAAATAAAGAGTTTCCTTTTATGTTATATTCAAAGTTCAAAAATATCGCCAAATTACCATGTATCTCGAGACCAGATTAAGCATCAAACGTTATTAATGCTCATACATGCGAGAAAAAACAATACAGTACGAATGATATTCTAAAATAAATCAAAATAGGAATAAAAAAGAAAAATATTAATAAACAATGATTTTTTTTTTAGATAATTAAATTAATTTACAAACAATATGGACCAAATGTTTCCCGAGTTTCATCATTCCAAAAGCAGAAAAAAAATGAATAACGCGATTGTTAACATTTTAGTAAAACACATTGTACGATCGACAAAGTAGAATAATATTTAAATTTTTGATTTTTCCTTTACTAGTTATCAAGAAACTATAAATACGCATATTGAAAACCACATTCTGTCTTATAAATTAAACCAATCTTTTTTTTTACTTTATTCCAGTGCATTACTTGCCTCAGCTTTTTTTTGGATGTAGATAAATTTAGAGCTCAATAAACTATATATATTTCTTTTCTTTATAGAAATGTCTCCAGTACCTCAAAACAAATTATTCTGATAACGAATGGTGATATCAAAACTACAAATCTCTCATCACTTTCGCAATTTTCTATTCATTTCGATCAATTTTCACCACTTTTAAAAAAAAATGTCAAAATCCTGAAAGATTCTATCTAGATGAGAATACAAAGAACTCGCATTTAGCAAAGACATTTAATTGATTTGGAGATAATTGAATCTTCGCAACTCTACGCACGCTCATTATTCCAAATTAATTTGTTTTATCATTTTGCAAATGTAATAACATAAACATTTAACCGGTATAATCTCCATCAGATATCTATTAGATTGTAATAAACGTTCTCAAAGGCTCTTGGTGCAATACATCATACTCCTTATACTGTATATAATAATAGGAAAGCTACTAAATTAAAAAGAGCAAAATTTGAATGGAAAGACGAACAGGAAGAAGGATATACGTATTTTATTATTACCAAAGTTCATGTAATGATCTTATTATTATTAGTTGATTTTCCTGAAACGCAGACTAAGATAAATGAGGATAATAATATTCTTAGTGTCAAGTGCATCAAGAAGTCATTGTACATATATATATCAAAACTGAATTTATTAAAAACCTTTCAGAATTACATTAGAGACAGATCAATGGATATTGGTGGTCTCCAAATTTATCAACTCGCGGAAATCTCCTTTCGAAACTACGCTATGGTTCATCGGAGTTGACGCAAAGCAGATCATCATTGGGCATTTGTGGTCTCCAAATTTAGAACTACTGTACGTTGCGGTTTATTCTACTGGTCCAAATTATTATTATATCTCAAGAGAATTTATATACTGCCATTAGCTAAATTCGACTCAACAAAATTATTTTGTCTCAATAGATTATAGCAAATGTTAATAGAGTTTTATTATAGGTCCAAGTGATAGAGCCGACAAACACCATTTTAAGAGTATCAAAGAGCAGATACTACAATAAAGATTGTCGGGGGAATGAATGTGTGAATAAGTTTATGAGTACTATGTTTGGAATGTTGAGTTGACATTCATTGACTCCTTTAACAACTTCAAAAAGGTGGTAAATCCTCATCATCTCCTCTTTCTCATCCATTTCTCTATCTTCTTCACTTGAAACATGCTCAAATATTTCTTTCAATAGACAATATATTAGCTGGGCAAAATATGTTAGCCAAATAGTACATTCTTAATTCTTCCGCAAAAACGATTGTGTCCACCAATATAATTTCACAGTTACGCCTAAAATATTGCCCTTATTAACTGGAAAGTCTCCAAAAGTTCGAAGTTTTGTACATGAGAACCGCTTAAAGAATATTCCACTAATTTTTCCATAAGTCAAATAGCACGATTTGATTCAACAAATTATCTCATATAATATTTAATAAAGAATTAGAAAATACTGAATCAGAACTTAGTATTTGCAGGTTTTGGGTCTAAAAAGGTGATAATAATTCAATATAATGTTAATAGAGTCAGAGATTGATAGATAAATCATCTAATAATCAATAGAAAACAAACATGTAAGACAAGTTAAACACTGAAAGTAATTATATAATAGAATTTTTTCTTTTTACAGTAAATTAATGTTGTGGACGAAACTGGTTCAGTTTGTGATTAGAGAAATGTTTCGTTTTTTAAAGTCAAGTTCCCGAAACTTGACCCAAACCTTCGTAACCTCCGAAACCCTAAATTTCAAATTACTTAATATCCAAAGATTGTCCAAACCGATTATAACAGTATTGGTATATATATATATATTTAAAACAAATTAGGATTTATTAACTCTTTTATGCTACGGTATACATTATCACACTTATTACAGTTACATTTGAATATCAATATACAATATTCTTCTTACATACTATTCTCATTATCCTCAATAATTCCATCTAAATTTTTAATAAAATTCCTTACAACCTGCATACGTTATCATACTTATTACAGTTACCGTATATCGCGGACCACAGTACCCCCCATGCATAGTACCCTCCCTTTCACCCGACAAAAAGTTCCATTTTCTATTGATTTTATTATTTAATTTTGCCCAGATATTATGTAAAAATAATTTTCTGGTTACTATACAACCTTTTAAACACATTCTATTCATAATAAAAATTTTAGTTATTGACATTGTGGTACAAGGTCAACCCTCAGGAATTTGCAAGATACCCGGGGTAGGACCCCGGAAACTCTATATAAAGGTTGTTTTAAAATTCGAGAAATTCACTATTGTCTTTACCCATTTTAAGCCAAAAATTTACTAGCAGTGTTACCCAATTTACCAATAACCTTAAATATTTTCTAGGATGTATTACCCAAAATAAAAATAACCTATTATAATTTTTAGATTAATTTATTTAACAAAATAAATAAATGCGTTTGATTTATTAATCAAGGATTGTTACTAAAATATTAGTTACATGTTTTTGTGAAAAAAAATCAAAAATTTCCCAAGAATTACCTATCAAGCATAAACGACCAATTAGATTAGCAACCATCGAATTAGTATGAATTATATCCAAGTTATTATCAAAGTGATAAATAACTTGTTTTGGAGTTATATGTGCAAATAAATTGCCACCCGCTTTACTTGCTGGAGAAAATAAATTGCCATCAATATTGACATAAATAGCAACTGAAATATAAGATAAAGAATCTATATCTTTTGAAAAAGAAATATAGGAATGCGCGCATGCCGTTTGGATACCAATTTATACATTAGGAAGATAATTTTTTTTTTTATCAAGTTATACATAATATATATATATTACCCCTATAAAAAACGCATATGTTCATTACCCATTATAGTAACAACCTCGAAAATAATCATAGGACTGTTACCCATTTTACATAACAACAATTTTGGATTTTATACAACAACTTTACCCATTTTAACGATAACCTATATATAGAGTTTCCAGGGTCCTCCCGGGGTACTATGGCCCGTGATATACGGTACATTTTAATATCAATATACAATATTCTTCCTCCATATATTCTCATTATCATCAATCATTTCATCTAAATTTTTAATAAAATTCCCTGCATTTAAATTTATTATATTACTTAATATCATATCCTCCTCCTCATTAAATGCTTCTTTGGTCTTCAGCATTATCAATATATTCCTTATCCATAGATTCAAATAAGATTGTCATCCAAGATTTAAATACACATATTACGTACTTCCTCGCATGATTTTCCTATGCTATAATCAGCAATTCCTGCTTTGACATAATTTTATTTATTTTCAATTTTATTTTACTAGTATATCCAGCCAAGATTAGAGCGCGTGTATTGAGAAATGTATAAAAAAAAAAAAATCGGACAATCAATTCCTTTTTTGGATTTTACGGAAGTTGCGGAGGTTTCGGAGGTTTCGGAAGTCTCAGATTTTGTCTATGACGAAACTAGTTTCACTTAGTTTCGGAGGTTTCGCCCGTCGAAAGTTTCGGTTTCGCCCGCAACATTACAGTAAATGCTATTTAAAATATCATCGCTACATATACACAAAATTTTATATCATGCGCAACATTCCGCACATGATTTGATATTTGAATTACAGACTCGTTTATTTTTATTAATAAGACATGAAAAAATTAGTGTATTTTCAAATTTTCATATGATAAAATTTTTTTTAATTTTTAATTATTTATTTTTCTTGTGTTATTACTTTTTCTTATAAGTAAATATTCAATAATTTTTCTAATAAAGAATGTGACGAGCTTACCGTAAAATAATCAGTTATTATCATAATATTTAGAATTTCATAGGATAAAGAGACATTTAAATTATTCTTTCTATTTATAAAAAATTTGCAACATTTACGCGCATAATATGAAGATTGGATCCTAATAAAAAGCCTTAGTCGATTAAAGTCGGCTATCAGAGCGTTTAATCGGATAATAACCGGATAATTCAGTATATTTATAACGCATTTTAAATCTTATTTTACTTCGTAACCCGTCACGTTGCTGATAATGGGAACTATTCAAAATCACGACGATCAGAATCCCATTATTAAACTAACTCAACGTTCACAACCCTAGGCGAACCATAAATCCGAAAATTCAAAACCCAAACATTCACAATCCCGACACTTCGCAGGTAATATAATTATAAAGTAATTGAAACTCGATCTCAGTTTTTAAAAAAAAAAAAGATATACAATTAGAAATTTTTTAATATTTTATCTTGTTATCCTTTTTAAAACATTTACAGTAAATAAAAATAATACAAACTAGGAAACGGGATCATAGGGACCCATTGTGAGTCCGGTGCCATCATAATTTTATTTATTATCTATTTAATACTGTTAATAGTAATTTATATTCCATCAACAAGGTATGATTGGCCTGGATAGAAACTCCTGTACTACCACATGACACATTATTTCATAGTGCATAGAAATATGATATCTTCCAGACAATAATAATGGGAAATTTGAATATTATTTGATATTGCAATAAGTACACTTTAAGCTATACTTACGAATAATTATTATTTAAATTGTTCAGAATATCTCTATTTTTAATAGTAATCTATTACGATTTATTTGCTTGGACAGAAACTCATGTACTACCCACACGACAGAGATTTTTTCATAGTGCATAGAAATATAATGTCTTCCAGACAATAATAATGTCCACTAAATGATTTAGTTACATTCAATCATTTACTAATACTGTACATATAACAGGTTTGCAATTATTTTTATTATTTAGGAAAATGCCAAGCATTTAATAATAGAATTAGTTTCCTGAAAGAATTTTGGGCTACATGCTATTTCCAACATTTGAAAAAAAAGTTATTCATTGGAAACTGAAATTGGATAAATAATTCTATTATAAGAAATCTTTTCTTTTTTAAAGTAATCAATACGAGCTATAATAATCCTTACACTGACTGATTATACTTTTATCATTTTAACAGATTATAATAAAGGTATAATCGCCAGTGTAAATTAAGGATCGACATTTTAAGCGGATTAACATTTTAAGCGGATTAACAGTTAATAATGTTTGAAACTATGCCTATTACGACGTGGCGTAATTTAATGATACCAGCAAAAAAGGAAAGGTCTTGAATTATACCATTCTTAAATAAGCGATCATACAATTGCGAGTTATGAGAAACGAGGTTTAAATACAATTTATTTAAATTGCTAAATTTATATATTGATATACTAGAGAACGCTTTCAGTAAATGAATAACGAATCACGCGTTGAAATCAATTTTTGAGCGAACGGATTGACGGACATTTTTGTAACCTTTGTGAAACCTTTGCGCATTCTTTCGTTACACTCCGGAATAAACACTCCGGATTAATGCGTGAATCTCTGGTATATTACAAATTAATCTCTATTTATTTTTGGGCAAGTTTTACAAAAATAAACAATCAAATTCAACAGGTTTCATTCAATTTTGACAAAATAATACTTCAATGCAAAGTCTGAATTAATGAATTTTAATAAGTTGAAACAGGGTTTGTTACATTGCATAATCTTTTTAAAAAAGTTCTAGTTTATTTATAAATTTATATATTAATAATCTTTGTTCAATAGTAAACAATACTTTAATAAATTGGGTTTGCCAATTTTAACTTTTGTTATAACTCATATTTTTTATAAATATCTCTGTAAAACATTCTTTTTTTTTTTTAAAAAAAAAAAAGGCATAAAAAATATATATCTATATATATTTTTTATTATTTAAATCATGAGTGCAATTTTTCGTCGCAATATTTCATTAATCATATTTATAACCTTCTTCTCAATATTAATTTCATGTCCGTCAATTCAGACTAAGGACTTAGTGATTTGTAATATCGTAACAAATAATCTCCCGGATGCTGCGGCTATAGGCACTTTTGCGGATGGAAAAATTTTATTTAACATTGGAAATGAAGATAGTCTTCATTTAATTAAACCGGATGGAACCTCGGATTTTATTAATAATACTTGTAAATTAATGGATTCAAAAGGTTCATGTAATTATCATCTATTGAATCCAAATTATGTAATTATAACTTCTAAACATACTTGTAAAGTGATAGACTTGATGGGAAACATAATTTTAAAAAATTTCAAATATGATAAGATGAGTGTTAGTGAGAAAAATGATAGATTTCTTATTATGAAACATAAGAATAATGAATTTACTGAGTATAATGTCAATAATATTGGAAGAATATCAAAAAGAATAAGTAGTCTATATTTCAGTAATAAAAGACATAAAATTACTGAAATCTTTTCATTGGATAATGCATGGGGAATTATATCTACTACAAAAGGTGATAATTCCTTCTTTTCAATCATTGAAGCTCAAGCTAAAAATAAAACTTTAATAGTCGAAGAATTGTACGATTATGATTCCACTGATACCGATACCACTAAATGTATTACTAATAACCAAATTAATGATATTCAATATTATTGCTTATATATATCATCTAATGACAATACATTAAAACTGCTTAATATTAGCAATTTATCTTTGAATAATAATTCGTTTAATATAAATACAACTGATTTAACCCCAGACATAGGTTTTGACACTGATACTTATATTCATGTTATACCAAATGTTGGCTTTTTAGTAGAAGCTACGGCATATTTAAAAACGAAATATTATATATTTAATATTTTTGAAATCAATTATTTTGATCAAAATAATGCTTTCGGAGAATTGATAGTGAATAATACTTATAATAATTTTCTTGGATCTCACATTTTTACTCTTCCAAATAAAACAATTGTTCGAATGATAGAGAATCACAACTCCATAAAATTTGTACAAAATGATCTGACTTCAAAAATACCCAAAAGTACGTATCAGTTTGGTATTTATAATCAGTAACAACTTTCTAATCTTAATTTATTATTTTAGATAATCCATATAATAACCCTCATATTAAGCAAGTATATCCACCAAATAATGAATCAATTGCTATTGGTACAGACAAATTAAATATTACATTCCTCAATCCTATTGATCCAACAATTGCTACTTATATTTCAATCTATTATATTAATAATACGAATAATGACGAAAGTATTTTACGTCAAAAGTTTTTATGTACGAGTCCGTATTGTATAATAAGTAAAGATTTCTATTCACTTACAATTTATCTATCAAATAATACTTTCAACATTCCCAATGCATCTTATTATGTTGAAATTGATGATAAATTTATCGAATATAAATATGAACTTATAAAAATACCAGGTATAAAACCGAGAAATTGGATTATAAAGACAGGTATTAACTATTGACCTTGATTGCAAATTCATTTATTAACTAAGATTCAATTATTAAGATTATATATATATTAATATTTTTTTTCTAGATGGTTCATATACAAAAAAAGTTACCACTAGTAAGTTAAATAATGATATTATTCTTACAATTCATTAAATTTGTTTTTCATTAAACTGAAATCTTTTTACAAACTACAATTTCAGATTCTATTCTTGGTAAATTACGCTTAAATTCCACTGGTAGTGATAAATTTCGAAATTTATCAGATGCAAAGAAATCTGTCTTTTTTGATAATATGACAAATGAACTTGTAAGAAGTATTCCAATTGATTATTGGAGAATTAAGAATGTCAAATATGAAGATGAAATTGACATGGTTTCAGGAGCAACATTGACTACGTTTTCGTTTCAGATTGATCCTCCAAAAACACATGATATTAACAAAAATAGTTCAAAAGAGGTCCTTGAAGATTTAAATTCTTTAATTAGATCTCAAGGTTTTACATCAAACCTTGATATTAATAATTATACAGGAGATATTGATAAAGATTATGGATTTCAAAAAGAAAGTATGTAAGCAATTTTATTTAATATTTACAATGAATATTGTACTAATATTATGTATTGTCTAAAGATGATTTATTAGAAGAAATTGAGCTTAGTTTGAAAAATTTTATAATGGATCCTCGGTATTTAATAATAATTATAATTTTCTTGATTTTAATAATACTTTTATATTTTTATGGAAGATATAAGAATAAAAAGGTATAATTCATTATTTTAATTGTTATTTGAATTATTAATAATCGGAAACTAATATATTTTTATTATTATTTTTAGGGAACTAATATAATTGTATTTAAAGTTGCATTAATTATTATTGATCTTATAAGTGATATAAGATTTATACTGAAAAACGATTTACCGGAGCTTAATCTTTTTATTCCGAGGTATGTCTTCAAATTTATTTTTTTTATTAATTACATCATAATATTTTAACTCTTATTTTTATATTATTACTAGTATTATATTTTTATCATTTCCTTTTATTTTGAACATATTTTTGGCTGTTATAATTTTCAAATTCGAAATGCAAATCTCTAAAAACTCTGAATGGTTCAAACATTTCATAAAGCCAGTTGCAATTGTGACAGTTTTAAGTTCAGGAGATATTGAAATACTTCATATATTTGATTCAAATTTTGGTGGATTTAAAATTTTTTCAGCAAAATTTTCTCCAAAAACATTAAATTTAATATTCTGGGGTGGAGCTTTAAATATTATTCTGGAAAATTTACCTCAATTAATAATTCAGGTACAGTATTAATTATCAATAAAATAAGTACTAATTAGTTTTTTTCGAAATTAATAATTTTAACAATTTATAATTTTGGTAGATTATTTATGCTATATCTTCTTCTACATATGACATTGCATCATTACTTACATTAATTATCAGTATTCTTGTTTTTTTGGTTAGTGTAGTTGAATGTAGTTATCATTTGTTCATGAACAATAAGAATGGAAACCATGTTGGAATTCAATCTGATTGTAATGATGAAAAAGATATAACATAAAAGAATATATATATATAATATGAAATATCATCTTATATTAAATCTCATTCATATATTTATATATGTTTTTTAATTGTTAAAATAATTAAAAAATAAAAAATATATTTATTATTATAATTTTTTTTTTTTTTTTTTTTTTTTGTGTCGTCTACTTTAGACCAATTTAAATTCCGTGATACGGTATATGAACTTTTGTATCAAATTTTTAGATAAAAAGATAGATAAAAACAACTTAACAGCATGCAAAAAAGAAAAATAGATAAATTATATTTATTCAAAGAACAGAAGGAAAAATGCCAACATTAAATATACACAAAAAATGTGAAAGAAAAGTCACTAGTCTAATTAGAAAATACTACACCACCAATTGCTAGATAAAAGTATTTCAGATAAACTTGATAAACGTATTTAATCTAATATAAACTATAAAACAAATTTACATGGCGTATCGGTTCTTTTAGAATTAGTGGTAGGATGTCACATCCTATTTTTTCTATTTGATTGTTCCGGGAGCAAAATTTAATTTCTAATTGTCACCAATTATTTGTCACTTCCTAATATTATATGTAACCCGGAAAAATAAATCCGGCCACCATTTCTTGTGGCGCTAGAGTTAATAATAGAATTAAATAAATAATTTACCGCGTAATAAACCCGTCTATATTATTTATTAATTTTTTAACTAATGTTTATAAAACAAATAATATCAGCCATGTGATGCAAATTTTGATACGGGAGAATTACGATTTACGAATATATAATATTCATTTTACCTGACTTTGTTTATAATATTTTACATAAGACCTTGAAATTTCGGAAGAATCATCACTTCTTCATTCGTGTTGCATCTGTGCTAAAATTTATTTAAAGTCTCGCATTGATCTTTCAAAATAAAACTTACTATTAAGCATTGATAGTTAGATTCGACCCGATTTTTCAGCCAAATGTTTAATACCCGAAATTGAATTTTCTTTTGACATAATATAATTTATAATTTATTCATAAAATGATCAAATTCTAATAAATGTAAATAACTAACAAATTAATGAATTATGAATATTTAGACAATTACTATTTTAATATTAACTATTAAGAAAGTTGGAGAATTATGTACGTCAGTATAACTGCAACGTGAAAAATTGATAAATACTAATTTGTAATATGAAAAATTTATGGTATTGGAATTTTTTTATTATTAAAATCATCGAATTGCATTCGCTTTATATTTCATTTTGAGAATCCTACTTACAGAAAATGATTTTTTTTTTATCAAACTATCGGAGTGTTATTATTTATTATTTAAATATTTACAGTATTATGTAAAATATTAAATGTATTTTAAACATGATATTATAAAAATAAAAAAAAAAAGGCTGGAGTCGGAACTCGAATGAAAATATATAAATGGAAATATATATATAATTCATTAAGCATTTTTACAAACTTTCGAAAACATATTTATAAAAATAAAATTATTCAAAAAAAAAAAAGCTATATTTAATAAATATAGTAATAATGTCAAATCTAATTGTACTAAATAAATGCATCTAAATAAATTCTTTACTCCATTTGTGGAATTGAAATTCCTACTTGTGAAAGCATTTCTTGATGAATAGAACTCAAAATAATGAAACAATTAAAAAAGTCAAATTTATTTAAACAAAAATATATGAATAAAATTATTTCATAATTAAAAAATTTATTGTTATTGTTTAGCCTTGTTGATTTTGTTACTTAAATATTCTTGTATTGCTTCTGGAAGTGTTAAAGCAAATTGTTCTTCAATCGCTTGCCTGTTATTTATTATTTTTTTAAAATTTTTCAGTTCTTGGATTGACCGGGCGCCGAGACGGAGGGAAGAGCCGAGGAGAAGTTTTTTTTTTTTTTTTTAAATAAAAAATATATCGCCGTTACTTGATACGGCTATATATTGATAACCTACATAATAATATGTAGGAGCCGAAAAATAAAAATAAATATTATCGGAAAAGATCAAAGTATGTTCTTCAAGTATGATAATTGGGAAAACGAAAAATGACGGGAGTTGATTTTGTTGGTCCATGTTTAATAAATATTTGAATTATTATTTATAATTTTTGTATTTTTTTTTTTTTTTTTTGTTGGAACCTCAGTCTCTTCGAAGACTTATTTATATTGAATTTGCTTTCCGCTTTAATAACATTCGTGCATTATTAAATGACACATTAAGTATTATATTAAAAGCCATTCTTTTTGTATAATGAAATTGTATATTCTTATATAATTTCAAAAAAAGATTATAAAAATCTTGTAATTATCAACTAAAAAGGTCAGAAACCAGATTAAACCAGTTTTGTTTTAAGTCATTAAAAATTTATCAAATATGCCACTATGAATCTTTTATTAATATCACAAATATTTCCGGATTATCGAAGTTCATTCCGATAGAATTACCTTTTTCATGAATTTAAAGTACAGTAGAATATCACAATAATCATATGCTAATTATATTATGAACCTTTTTCTACCTGAAATAACTAACGAATGAACGATAAATTTGGTTAAATGTGAGAGATCCTTTTTTAATTCAAATGATTGAATTTTTTTAAAAAAAAACTAGGAATTACACAAAAAAATTTCTATAAAAGATTGATTTTAAATAATAATATGTCACGGCAAATTGTAACACAAAGATAATTCTGATCCATTTTTTATTATTTATATTTTTCGTGTGAAAATAAATTTGTTCATATATTACATGTTAAATAAACGCTCTTTTCAAATAAAGTAAGTTGAATTTTTTTTTTTTCGTATCATTATACCATATGCTTTTGTTATACACTTTTGTTTTCCTAATTTGGACACATTGGATTGATTTTTTAAGAAACGGCTGCGCCATTATTCACAGAACTTCTGAACTTTACTATAAAGGATTAATCGTATAACTTTGTTCATTCAAAGAACACCAAATAGTATTTAAAAATATGTGATATAAAGAAAAAAATAATAATAAATAATCATACGATTATTACATGTCAAAATGCGATAGGAGAACTCAATTATTAAATTTATTTAGGAGATGATAATATTTTTCTGTGATGGTAAACTAACAAATAAATATTTAAAATATGTTCATTATTAAAACAAATTTATATTGTATATTTTCGGAATTTCCGATTATGCAATGGAATCTATAATGTTTTTTTTTATTATTAAACCTTTTTGTTAATATATATAAAAAAAAAAAAATTCATATAAAAAAAAAAAATATATAAATATATATGCAAATAGAATAATAATGTAACCAATCATTTAAAGTGGTCTCAGTAAAAGTTGTTATGATGAATCAAGATGAACAATTTGATAATTTTTTCGTTTAAATAAAAATTTTTTCAAAGTACTTTCTCTTTCGTGTTACCTTGATCAGCAGATGGCACTGTTTTTTAACCTTATAATAATTGTTGTCACACGATTGATGTCAAACCTTGAAATTACTGCGTTTTATTCGTTAATAAACGAAAATCTGCGCATAATTAACGAAAAGAAATAATTTTGTATCAATTTCATGTAAGAAATAATGAGTGATATGAATATTAATGTGAGGTAATATGTTGACCAGAATGACACAATTGACACATGAATTACTGCGTCAATATAAATAAGTTGTTTATTTTATTCAGTTTTCAGAAAAAAAAAGTGGTTTATTTATCATGATTCATGAAACATTTTCTCCTGTAAACAAACAACTAATGAGGATATCCTCAGTGGACAAGTTACTGTGTTTTGAACTGTGTGTAGTAATTATCATTGAATCAAGATTTTTTTTTTTAAAAATAAAAAAAATATAATTCGTTCAGAAGTTCTAATCAAAATCGGGAATAAATTTGGATAATTTAAATACAAAAAAAAACTATATCTGCAAAACATTGACCTTCCTTTTAAGTATAGTTCTACACAATTCTGCATAATGCGGACCAAATCTCAAAATTTGATCTTTCCTTTTTCGCTTTTCAACACCAAGTGGAAAAGACATTCCATAAGTTGTTCTAGGCGTATAAAAACAATTACGCCGACATGCAAGAGGACAATACAACTTCTAAAATCATATGGTTTGTGATTTTTTTTTTTAGATAATGAATTCTGTAAATGGAATAAATAACTAGGGATTAAATTAACTCTTTTTGTATCGCTATATTAAAAATTTTGCAATATATTAAAGTTTTTCTGAATCAAATTAAACGAAATAGTTTATTTCAATGATGCAAACCTGTGTGAAACATGCAAAGAAAATGTGTCTTATTATTTTACAAATTTCTAAAACTAATTTCTACACAAGAAAAAGCGTCATGGGAACTTTCAATATCTCACATTTCTTGATTCTGACAGGTTTCAACTTTCAAATGATAATTTATTAATAATTATTTTAAAAAATTATATCCCCATTTTGAAATCTTTAATGCATGTTGGCGTTTTAAAATTGATTGTTTGTCATATTTGAATAAAGTTTTCCTTTTTTTTTTTTTTTTTTTTTTTTTTTAAGAAAAAAATTTAACCTAAACGAAATATCTTATCGTTATCAATGAAAAATAATAGATACAGATACACGTATGAAGTTATTTTTCGAAAATAATAAAAAATTTGACGTATGTTTTTCTAAAAAATAATTTCAGTTAGAAGTTAATATGTAATAAAGGTTTGAAATTTCCTTCCCTTTAATTTCTGACGGTGTCCGGAATTAAACTATTGATTGCCGATCGTCAATTGTCACACGGATTTTTCAATGAACTAATTTGAGCGGAGGTTTCATTGTAATAGAACTTTGTAAAACGAATGTAGTCATCGTTTTAGCCTGCATGAATTTACTTATCAAGTGTAAAAAAAAAACATATCCATGACAATATTTATTTATCAATCAATCACTTACCAACTTTATGATATATTAATCTAATAATAGTATATATCGTCTTTATCAGTGATACAATTTAAATAATTTGATCAGCCGCTCATGAGAACTTTTTTTAAAATAAAGTTTTTTTTTTTCAAGATAAAAACAAATATCATATTACGTAATTTGGAAAATTTTTCTTTTCATTGATTTTATTTTAACATTATTCGATGAATATTTACTACAGTAAATAATAATTAGAGTCTGCAGATCTTAACGCCAAAACAATTTACCCTTTTCGTTTTATCTTGTATTAAGGTTCTGAAAGTTTCATTGTTCTAGGATTTAACACTAATGTAAAGAATATAAAAAAAGAACAATACTATTACAAAAGCAAGTTTAATGCAGCTTTTCAAAAAAAAAAAAAAAAAAAAAATTCTGTAGATGGAACAAAAAATAAGGATTAAATAAAATATATCACATTTTTATAATAACGATGTGTGAAACATACCAGGAAACGTGTATTATGATTTTACAAATTTCTTCAACGAATTTCTAAATAGGAAAAGCGTCATGGGAATTTTCAAAGCAGCTTTATATTAATTCCGACAAGTTCCAATTTTTTTTTTTTTTAAAAAAAAAAATTGAAGTAACTTATCGGGGTCTTATCGTTATCAAAAAAAATAGTCGATACGACTAATTTTAATTTACTTTGATATGTATACGGTATAATTTATTATAAATTTTCCTTTATTTTGTAATAAATTTACGCAATACGTATTCGCGTCTGACAAATAGAATGTACGTTCGCCGACGTTAAAGTTAACTTTCACGTGATCATATGTAAAATACTTCATAATTTCATAATTCTCACACTTAATGCCGGCCAAAGGTCACGTGAAAAATTTCCTTTTTCGGTTTTTAACATCGAAGGGTAAAGACATTCCAAAAGTTTGTTCTTGGCGTATAAAACAATTACGCCAATATGCAAGTAGAACAATACGATTTTTAAAATCATATGGCCTTGTAATCTTTTTAGATAATTAAATTCTGTAAAAGGAAAAAACAACTAGAGGTTAAAATAACCATCTTTGTATCGTTATTTTAAAAATTTGCAAATATATAAAATCAAACCTAACAAAATAATTTATTTAAATGGTACAAGCATGTGTGAAACATACCGTGAAAATGTGTCTTACTATTTTACAAATTTTCTGCAACGAATTTCTACACAGGAAAAAGCATCATGAGAACTTTCAATATCTCACATTTCTTGATTTCAACAAGTTTCAAATGACAATTTATTATTATAAATAACTATTTTAAAAATTATATCCCATTTTGAAATTTTTAATGCAAAATGGCGTTTAGGATTGTACAATTGTAATCTTTTATTTTGATAAAGTCTCCCCTTTTTTTTTTTAAAAAAAAAAAAAAAAAAAAAAATTAACCTTAACGAAATTCCTTATCCTTTTCAATAATCGATACGGGCAAATTTAAGAATAGTTATATTTTTTTTAAAAAGAATAAAAAAATTAATATATATTTAATACCTTTTTTTAAAAAAAAATTAGATGTTACGTAATAAAATTTTGAAATTTCCTCCACTTTAATTTCGCATTAAACAAAGATTAATTTTCTCACTTATTTTCAAAATAATAAAATGGCAATATATGAACAAACCTGAACTTATTTGTTAAACAAAAATATATATACATAGCAATGTTCGATTTATTTTATTTTATTCGTCAATTTTGTGATACATTCACTTCGCTACTCCAATTTTAATTACAGGCAGATTAGTATATCGTTTTTTTTTATTTCAAAAAAAGAAAATCTTTCTCATTATCTTAATTATGTTAATTATGTTTAATGTTAATCCGAACTAATTTTTTTTTAAGTTATTTTAACAAACTGCATAAATTAATTGTGTTATTAACCAATTACATTTTGCGGATTTATTCGATATTCTGAGATTACTTCTTTTTTCAAATAACTAATGTATCGCTAAATGGTCTAATCCCTCAATAATTTTTGGTCGCGTGTTTTATTTATAAAAAAAAAGAAAAGAAAAGAAAATTCAAAAAAAAAAAAGAATATAGAAGGACAAAAATATAGATTTTTTTTTTTTAAAAAGAATCACGTGACTATGGCAAACTGTGATAGGATCAAATAAAATTGAGTCATTATTACATTTTGTCATAACCGATTTTTAATCCTCTACAAATTTCCAGACACACTCTCGTTTCTTGATTTGTAAGTCGAAATTACTGAAAATAAAAACAATGTATTGTTTAACCACTGTTAATATTGTTTAAGGATTAATAGTGACCTTTTATCTTAAGAATGGAATAAAATTAGGCTATAATTGGACATTATGACATCTGATTTACAGTTCCATTTACAACTATGAACTACGCTTAAAACTTGTTGCTGAATCTTAGATGCTGTATGCAATAGCAATTTCTTGGCATAATTAAATAAAATCATTTCCTCTCTATGATGCCCAACTTTTGTAAAGTTAACTTTTGTTTCGTTTTTTTTTTAAAATCAATTAAGTAATTTATTTTTCTCAACATTTTGATGAATGATCGTCTAATTAAATTACAAAGACGCAATTAAAATTACACGTACGTTACATTTCATAGTTAATATGCTGCTTATTTAACGTAAGAAAGTGTTGATGTGAATCATGTGATCATACGATTTCCAATATATTCACAAAAACAAACCGAAACGTCGTTATAAACGTTTCTTTACAGTAAAATAATAAAAAAGTAGACCCGCCGAATTCCAATGCGTCCGAAGACCCAATGATCGGCCGTCTAAAAAAAAATGATGAAACGTCAGCAAACGTTTCGTAGTGAACGTTTCGTTGAAAGAATTGTTTACAAAACTCCCTCCTCAAATTCCCATACGTCCGAAGGTCAAGACGAAGAAAAAAGACGAGATTAGTGCCAGAGAGAAAAAAAAAAATAAAATAAAATAAAATAAATCCACAAGCTAACTTTTGTGCGGTCGTTCTGGAGAGGAAAAAAGAATCATACCACGTGTTCACGGAACGCCTAATTTTACATAATACAAAGAAAAAAAAAAGGTATATAATGGAGAATGAAGTTTTAATGAGTAAATTTTAATAGAGTTACTGTGCTTTATTTTCTTTACAAAAAAAAAATACGTTCAACTGTACGACCGAAAATTGCTCAAGAGAATTTTTCATGCAAATCATTTCATTTTTTACTGAAGTACAAGTCACTGATCAAGAGTCTATTTTATTAGTTACAATGTATTCAGAAAGGTATATATACCCTCAAGTTTTCTCAAAACTTCTTTCTCATAAAAAATATTCTTTTTAAAAATTCATTTTACAAAATTATGCGCAAATTAGTAATGTCGTTAAATTGTTTAATAAAATTTTTGAGGTTAATTTCTTGATATAAAAACACTATTAGGGATAGTAATGGTTCCTTATAATAATCTCACTCTGTTTCTTATTTGGGATAAGAAAACGTTAAACATTAATTATAGTGATCTGCTTCGCGCAAAAAATAAAAACTTTGAAAATAACAAATATTCTTTAGTGTTTTATATAATAATATTTTAAATTTATAAAAAAAAAAATACATTTAAATATAAATGGTACATTTATTAGATTATATATACACAGAATAATATATTGTAATATTAATATGAACACATACAGTCTGATCTTGATATAACATACCCATGATATAACGAACTCGACTTACCGAACTTTTGTTGATTTACTGTTTATAATAAAGCATATTAAAAAAACTTTGAAGTTTGAACGTGATCATTTGGTTGGATTTATGCCGATCTTAATGATTAATTCTTGCCAAAATTAGTTTCTAAATCACGTGATGTATTTATATACCAGCTTTTACTGCAAGCTTATGAGAGTCCGGTATATAAAGAGATTTACATACCGGTTATATCGAGGTTTATTAGTCTACAAATGTAGTTTAATAAAAAGATGAAACGTAAATCACATTATTAAGCCTTCACTTTCTATCAAAAACAGAAAGCACCAGTTATTGCTATTATTTAATTACAAATACTATACATAAAAGTAATGGAAATTTTTTAAAAATTATCATATTTTAAAGCTACTTATAAAGTAATAAAGAGAGAGGAAGAAAAGAAAAAAAAGAAGGAAGAAAGGGGAAAAAAACAATAAGAAAGAAAGAAAACAAAATATTGAATACAATACATTAAACGTGTTCGTAACTATTTATGATAAACATTACACCAGATTATTATCATTACAGTTTACCAAAATTATTACCTTTTACCTGCATCCGTAATTCTGACTGTACATATTGAGTTTGTACAATAATAATGTACACCCTCAATATACGTTAAGGATAATATCGCATCCATGTAATGTGTGACAGGTTATGCTGAATATATTGCTTTAGAGTACAACTGTAAATGTCAATTTTCTTGACTGACATAAATTTGTCTTTGCATTTTTCATCGTTAGAAAAAAAATTTTTACACTTTTTAAAAACATTAAAGAATAAAGAATAAAAAATATGTATTTTATACTTTTCATACTTTAAAAAGAATAAATATTTTGCACAATTTTATTAAATAAAAGATTTTATTAAATGTTAGTATATTACATGAAGTATTGAAATTTATTAAAAAACGCGTCTACTAGTACATTATTACAAAAAAAAAAAAAATAATAACAGATAACTCCACACAAATATTTTAAGCTAGTTCCAATAAAAATCATATATGTGAACTTTAAAACAACATTATTTAAAGCTTATTTCACTTGTTTCTCTTGGCTAAAGTGTTTAAAATATAAATTATAACTTGAAGTAAAAAATAAAACGCGTCTTAGTATTATAAAAATATAAACTTCGTGAAAATTAATACAAATATACAAGCATCTCCATATCTCATAAACAACTTTTCTTAAGCACTTTTCACTGAAATTATGTTGTGAAATCTCTATAAAACGCGTTTGTTAATGAAATATTTATAGCTCTAAAATATTGTTTTATGCCTGAAGTGCTGCTAGTGAAAAATATTTAACTTTATTTAACAGAAATTTAAAATATTAGAAAATATTTTTAAAATATGAAAAGGGGAAGAAAGAGTGAAGAGAAAAGTTTTTTATCGCGTTAAACGATAAATAAATAATTAGTATAGCTGATGATGATGAACCAATCAGATCCCCTTTGGTTTGTCTCTGATGGTACGGTCAGGCAGCTAATTTGACAATTCGGCGTAACCTGTCACACATTACATGAATGAAAAAATATCGGATTATGAAGTTGCTTTAAATGTTTGGATAATACACAAAACATTGGTGTGGTCGATGGACTAATTAAATCAAAACTATGTAAGGTATAAGGCAAAATCACTATTTTTTTTTTGTGAAAAATTGATACTGTAATTCCCATTGATTCAGATTTCGGGCAGATGCCGGCTAGAAAATTATATTTATTAACCAATATAAAAACCGGTCAGAACCGATTACATTTGCAAGTAAGTCATACGTTTGATTTTTATATATTAATTTTATATAAATATTTATTATCTAGTACCAAAAATTTTATAAAAATTATCATGCATAAGTATTAAATATGCAGAATTTTATCTTGTTCTCGATCTCATTTTCCAAACATCTTTCAAAAATTGCGAAGCTTGAATCTCATTTAATTGATTATCTTTTATCCTGAAAATATTTCTTTTGATTTTTTTCTTTGAAAGCGAATTTCTTTGAGACCATTTTTGAGTTAGATTTGTTACAGTTAATCTTAGTTTTGATTTCTTGAGGTCTTCTGTTATATTAGAATGTGTTTTTAAATCTAATTTATAAATAATCATTCAGCTTGCTGTTGACGAATTAAGATAGAATAAATTCTAATTAAATAATAACGCAGAATAAATTCAGAGTTTCAGTCAAAAGAAAAGCATGGCGCGCTACTGGTCAGCACGCTATCTTATCGTGAATTCTAACAATACTTTTCCTTAACCGATTAATAATACATTTTATTAGGTTGATCAATATCTTACCTGATAAGCTCATAATTAAAGTTATTGATTGTGCCGATCGATTGGTAAATATAAATAAATAATAATAAGATTCGTATAAACACACGAATTTATCAAATAATAAATATATAATATAAACAAATATTTGTGAAATAACATTTAATAACTTAGAGCAAAGTAATGCAACAAGTTTGCATATGAAGCAAAACCTGCTTTACATGCAATGTTAACTCTTCGATTAAAAGATTTTGGTCAATAAAAAAAATATGTAATAAATATAATAAGAATAATAAGAATAATTTCAATAATTTATAACCTAATAAATAAATTACAATTTAACTATAAAAGATCAATAATTTCAGTTTTATTTTATTTTTAAAATGAGCGAATAATTTTGTTAATTAAAACTCACGAAAATGCTAACTCTTCCAAACACGTAATAATTTATTACAAGTAATTTACTACGTATCAAATATGCGCTCATTACAAATACGTACTGCAATACACTCATGTATATTTACTGTTCTTTAATCATTTACGTATTACAAGTTCCCGGAAAATAGTTGTTTATATTTGAGCAACTATAAAATATTTATAGATAATTTATGCTGCTACATACAATAACTATGTTATAGTGTGACACGTTGTATATAGTATTCTTGTTTAAATATAATTTTTTTTTTTTAAAAAAAAGGAAGAAAATAATTGGATAACTATATTTAATATGCGGGGTATGCCGACGGATCACAACAAACATTTTTTAAATTTATAAAATTATTTTTAGATTATTTCATCATAATGACGTGGTTTGTTTGTTTTTCTTTTTTTTTTTTAAAAAAAAAAAGTTTCCAGTAAATGGACAAAATTACTTTTTTATATATACTGTACATATTAATGTAAAAAGGACTCTAGACACACATTTTTATATTTGAAATGCTTTAATAAAATAAAATGAATCAATGAACAAATTTCTAAATTAACAATGAAAAATAATGAAAGGAAATAAAGCAATTAATGAATGAGAAGAGACTAATCAATTTAAGCAAAATATAAATGCGATCTACAAAACCAAAAACCCTTATTGAAATTTATTTAATTTAGGATTGAGTAACTCAGACAATATAATTTTGGGTCGATTTTCAGATGAACGTTGCCAATTGGTGAACGAGAATATAAATAGTAATAAAAATAAACAGAAAACGATTTTATGAACGACTTAAATTAATTAGGAAAACCCGCAATCCGGAAAATGTTGATTCATTGCTTAATTCCTCCTATAAGAGTTGTTACCGTTATAAAGAAATCTAGACTTTTTTCCCAAATAACCAAATAAAATTTTAATTACACGAAAAAAAAACTTTCACGAATGATTCCTTTTTATTTACGAGAAAATTCCGTACCAGTAAGGAAAAAAAAATACATATTCAGATTTTATGTCTAAAAAAAATTGCCAATTCTCGAAAAAGAATTAAATATAATAATAGTTAACGTTCTATATTAAATATTATCAAAATATTTAACTTGCGAGATATATCCGAAATTATAAAAATCATATATTATTCATATTAAAATGTCCAACATATTTATATTAACTTAAATGTTCATAATTTTTTTTGATCAAATGTTTAAAAATGCCCGACATTGCCATATGAGTACATCGATTCTCATGGCTATCCAATGAGTTAATTATTGATTAATTATTGAATTTATTTGGTTGCATAGGTTATTATAGGCCAGTTTATTATTTCTAGTTGTGGTTTTCCATAATTCTCTCACAACTTTATTGATAACACACTTTCTATATTCTTGCTGTGCTTGATTTCTAATGAAATAATGTAGCAGCATATGGCAATCTATTTTTTTTTTTGCGCGAGTATCTTTCCGTTTAAATTTCTCAGACAATTCAACAGCATTTGTGTGTGGAGGAGGAAATAATGGAGGTCCGTTTGCAACTTCTTGTTGGAGCATTTGAACTTCTTGACCAATATTCATATTGTTATTTATTATTATATACGTATAATAAAAAGAAGTCTATTTATTTATTTATCAAAATATTATTATTATTTTTTTTTTGTTTTTTTTTTTGTTTTTTTTAATACACATATACATAATATATGTATATTTCCTTTATGAAGAAGATTGACGTGTTGGACGCGGCGTAAAACACATGAAGTTGGGAAATTTTTGGTCATTTTTATACAAAATATAAAAAGTTGTGATATTATGTTTCGCTCCAATAATATATTGCCAAGCAATCTTATTTCTCTTGAAGTTAATTTGTGTGAATTCGTCTTCATTTGCAATTAAATCAAGAATGAAACTTGAACATTAAAAAAAGAATAGAGAATGTTAAATAAATATGCAATAAGGTAAATATAGATTCATGAATATCTTTTTTTTTTTTTAAAAAAAAAAAAAATCAATTTGAGTGTAACTTCGGTAATCCCGAAATAGTTTTCCGGTTTTTACTAGTCCAAGATGTTCCAAATCTCGTTTTTTTCTTACCACACTTAGCCACTAAGGCTCACACAACTATACTAATAACGCGTGACGCGGTACTGTATAATCTAGTATAATATATTTTGTGACATGACCAGTTATCAGTTTACGATGTTATTTTTAAAATAAAGTTATTAGAAACAATGATGTAATCAGACTTTTTACCTATAAATAGTATATCTAATATAGATCAAAATTTTTGTATTTTCTTCTCAAAGACAATAGCTAATGAGATAAAACCGACAAAATTACCTGTGATCGATCCCGTTTTAATATGTTTTAATACGTTTATTTAGTCCTATATTCCATCTACGAAGAAACTATGTCAAATAAAGACTTATGATATCATGTAAATATGCAAGTTAAGATAATGAACCAATCATCTAGTAAAAAGTTTTGATGCACAAAGAGAAACAGCAAAAAATTTTTTCAATTGGAATTAATATGACATGAATTCCAATTATAAATCTTTATTTACTTGTACACCTTAATTTTTTTTTAGTTGTATTTATTAATATAATTTTTTTTTTTTTTTTGAGATGGAAGTGAATATATCTAGTATGACAGATATGCATATCCTCAGTATATTCTCCTTGGAAACGACTATCGGCTAGATATATTTAGTCCACAATAATATAATACCTGATACACTTTTAACCCAAATGTACTTATAACCTTATTATTTTATCTTGATTATTAAGTAGTTTATGTTACAAACAGAGATCGGGGATCAGTCTTTAAAATTTTTAATAAATTTATCCATTAAATATCTCTTATTTTATGTTTTTATTTTTATTTTTATAATGTTATTATTTACTAAATATTTTTTTATTTTATTATTAATAGCATAAATTTGTAAAACCTCGGAATTTAAGAGTATAGATAATACCGACCAATACAATTGTAACGTTACATGCCCATCAACAAGGTAACTGTCAGTGTACACGTGTATTTGATGTATTACGTAAGATTATTATTTAAATTTTTTCTAGGGGGAGTCGATAACTTGCCCACCAGTTATCTACCCCTGAATATGATAATCGTTCATTTATTTAATATATACGCGACCGATGTTCGAGAGTAGATTAGTGTCAGTAAGGACTGTGTATTGCCAAAATTTCATGATTATTGGCGCATTATTGGCTTTCTCAGATCCGCGTGTAATAAAATGCGGCGCAACATTTATATATAAGCCATGTCGATCATATTTTTATATCAAATAAAATGCAACCATATTGTTATACCATTGCGTTTAAGATCCTAGAAAAAAAAATTTTTTTATAAAAAGTTTTTTTTTCTTTTGCAGTTTATAAAGTTTTATATGTAGGAAACGGAGATTTCATAGTATTTTGCTTCTATAGTATAAACGATTTCTACCTCTTAAATTTTTTTTTGACGCTTATAAGACCTTTTTTGATTATTATTTCTGTCAACTATTACATTTTTAATAACACTACGCACTACTATATCTCTTTTCTTTCACAAATATGTCCAGTTTGTAAAAAATATGAATATAATAAAATATATAAACAATAAAGGACTTTTATTATGTTTTAACGTAATTTCAAAATAGGAATTGTTGAGTTTTTTCCTTAAAAAATAATAAACAAGTCATATAAATATGACCATATTAATGAAGATCTGACATAATAGCACCAGTTGCAATAAGTTTCTTTGGAGTTATGTATGTATTTGATGTTGTTGTCTCTTGGGGAAACAGAGATTTCAAACGGCATTTTTTTATTAATTAAAAAACTTCAACGCAAAATTATTTTTTAATGTATGATCCTTTCAATTTTTTATCATTATTATGAAAATCAAATGGTATCCATTGTTAAAAGTGAGTTCTTTCAACATGTTGAAAATTTCTTTTTGAATATGATCAGCAACTCAGAACTTAATATCAAAAATTGAATGCAAAAACCAAAAAAATCTTACACTAACGTGGAATAGTTCAGGCACAGACAGCCAAATAAAGACAGGTAGAAGTACAATTCAAAAGATTATTTATACATGCTAATCTAAACGTTACGGATCGACATGAATTTCTTTATATTATTTTATTATATAGATATAGATATAGATATAGATATAGATATGTTAAAATACATTCATATTTATACTTTTCATATAGTGAAACTAATATATAACTACTCCATATATACAGTTATTATGGATGCATAATATACTTGATTTTTAACCTTTTTTTTAAAAAAAAAGCTGTCGCAAGCAGCTTCATAAGTCATAAATAACGTTTTCTAATAAAAAAATAAACTTACTTTAGGTTTCAAATATTGATTTTTTTTTATCATATATACTGACATGAAATTGCCGATGGAGTTTTTTTTTCTCTTTAGCGACGTTCAAATGTATTTAAAAGACTTAAACATAACGAAGAGATGCCATATTTCAAGGATGACATATTTTAATTGGCTGAATTTTTTAATTGCAAAGGTATTTTCTTCGTTGATCGTTATATGTAGGACACTTTTGTTTATTAGATGTATTATTGTGTTGTCTCCCCTCACCCATCACCACGTGTCACGTATTAAATTATAATAAGAAAAAAACCAACTAAATAATAATATGGATAAATTTCGAATAAAAAATTTAAAAAAACAACGATAACGAATCTTAAAGAAATAGATATTTGTGTTACGAAATCAGAGGAGCGAAACGCGCGCTATGCTGTAAATTATAGTTACAGATAAATATAAGTATAAATAATTATTAAATTCCAAATATAGTCGCTAAGAAATGCGTGTGAAAAAATATATATACTGTATATATTCCAAATGCAGGGGATGCCTAAAGCAGGTTTGATCACGTGATTTTTACAATTTCCATCACACCCCAGTTTTCCGCTTTTATTATCTATCCCAGGGACAGAATTTTTCAATATGTGAAAATTATTTTGTCACATACCTATCTATCACACTGTTAATAGTAAAAACCACCAGCTTTAGACGACCCCCAAATGCAGTAACACACTAACTGAATGCTTAAAAATGGTGACTTCGAGAAACAAACGTTCAACGTAAGAAATTGGATCACACTTCTTTTTTCGGATGTTTAAACTCAGATTGTGTTAGACTTATACCAATTTAATAATCCATGTTTAACTGTTTGACAGAAAATTCTAGAATTAAAAAAATTGAACTACTAAACTGGACTTTCTCCAGAGAAAAGGAAGTCTTATACAGGTAGTTCGTAAGAGAACTGATACCATATTAAATTTATTATGAAGACGGAATTCGCAATGTATTTGTTTAATGAATTTTTTTTGTTGCAAACTTTATATTTGTAAATTTATATATTTTTATAAATTTATATATTAATTTTTCTGTTTTTATAAACTAAAAAAGCTCTAAGTTGAATTATAACTAATCGTGGATTATCGAGAGTTAATTTATTATTTGGTTCTCTGAAAGAAAACGTTTCAGATATACAGTATAAGTTGTATGTAGTATAAACGCATATGTTACATAATATAATATACAGCGATTGGTTGTTAATGTCGGAAATCAAAACCAACATAAGGGACGAAAATATTAGTCACGGAGTTTGATCACAGTCACAGCAGTGTCACAGCATATATCAGATATCTAAATGTCTAATCGATCGAATAAAAAGGTATTTTATTGATAATTGTTAAATTATATATGAAATTATACAATGCGTCTGTTCCCTCATAAATTCTGTTCCCTTATAAATTCTATTTTCATAAGTTTTATTCTATTTTTCATGCTTTCAGGCCAACATACTACCGGGATCATCGTAATCTTTTCCATTTCGACCAGGCTAATAAAGAGATAACATCTCAAAGGGAAAGTTTTTATAAACTGTCAGAATGCCAACCTTCCATATATTCAAATCTCTTAGCATTAAAACTTAACACTCAAAGGAAGCCCGATAATGAAATTAACATTTTAAAGAACTTGGAGGAGAACTTTAATGACCTTTTTATATAGGTCTCCAGGAATTTATTCGCCGCCGATAGAAAGTACTTCCTGATATTTTACCTCTCTAATAAAAATATATCGCTTACAAACCCTTGTAAAAAAAGTCGATCCGTGTTTTATATTCCATCTTTTCTTCGTAAAAAGCCCATATTCACGGAGTTAATAACCTTTTATCACGGAATTTACCGAATTATTTTCATTTTCCGTGAATGGATCCGTGAATGGCTCATTTTTACGGAGTTTTTAGAGAAATAACGGATTAAATTTTTACAGGAAACATTTTAACACAAGTTTAAATGATGTGGGGGGATAATAATTGTTAAATAGTTGTAGAGGAATACCAATAAGCCGCAGATTTGTATATTGTTTGGATTGCCTGGGAAGTCGTGTGCTGATTGGATCTCCAATGGACAACGATAGATATCTAGGTGTACGTAAATAATAGGAAATAATATACTATTGAAAGGATAGGAACACAAATATGCAATCGGCATTTGCGTTATTATGTTAAGGCCGCTATTTGATGCGAGTTATGGTTTATGTTTATTTTGTTAAACTAATGTTGTTATAATATGCACAGATATTGTACATTTTTTATATTTGGTTTATCACAAATATAACACATGGTATCATGAAACAAAAACAAAATTAGTGCTGACATATGCAGCAAATTATTCGAGAAATTTGTTCAAAACCTGAATATTTGACGCAAGCAATCGAAGTGGATAGCAATTATAGAATATCTTATTTTTACTAACAGACGGATTGTTCCTTGCTTCCGCTTGTGAAACATTAAATTTATATGTAAATAGTAAATAACATGATATTATATGCAACCCAGTGGAGTAGTGAATGAATTATCACCATTTCTTAAATATTTAACGCAATTATACAGCATCTTATTTTCTATACAACTTTACAGACAGACGGATTATTCCTTCCGCATGTGGAACATTAAACTCATATGCAAATAGGAAATAACATGATAATATATGCAGCTCAATTGAGTATTGAATGAATTGTCACTTCATGCGCCATTTTTCTATATAGTTTTAATCGCCTTGCACATTATACAAACATTACAAACATTGCTTACACAGTTGCACTCTCTGCTCGTAGCACGTTATAGTAAATAGTATATGTCACGCAATGGTGTAATGGATTGTCGCGCAACAATAATGGCACATGCATGAATCACGTACGCTATTTTTGTCAACTTCGCTGAAAGACGGATATTTTTCTCCGCTTGCGGAACGTTATATGTAAATAGAAAATAGCATGATAATATTATTTGTGTATGACACGCAATAGAAACGAGACATGGCTTGTATAACTCGCACATGCACCATCGTATGATAATTACTGAAGGTAGGTTATAAATACGAATAATTCTAATTCTCCCTTTATTCCATTTATTGAAAGTATTTTATTTAGATATTCATATTCACATTCTAAGCTAACATCTCTCAAATGTCGGACACAATTTATGACCATTTTCCAATCATTAGTATGCTCGATTTCATTATTGGTAGCTTCTTCCCTTTTATAGCTGCATGGAACTACTCTTTATACAAAGGAGAAAAAGCGGTATGGGTCAGGACTCTTTTTAACTTGGTTGAAGTTAATTTGGTTAAATACGCAATACCTTTCGGTTGTTGCTATGTCAACAAAGAAATTTCGTTTCACCATCCAATGACTTATACCTTTTTGATATTGATGATATTAAATGCCATAATGATAATATATTGGATAATCATAAGTTTTATTGTAGATGAACTATCGATATTCCATATCGATCGTATTAAACTTTTCAGATTCTCTTTTTTTAAGTATCTTTATCTTTTTTATTTCTTTGTCAACATTGTTTATCCTACTTATATACACATGTTCGTTGTCTTTATTTTGATAATTTATTATTTTCATCAAAAACTTATTGTGGTTGAATATGCTTTAATATTTTATTTTACAACAATATTTATTATTTTTATCCTGAGTTATTTTGTTGTTCGGAAAAATACTGATAACTATTTTGCTGTGACTTTCTTCAACTTTTTATTTATTTCGTCACATGTTGTGCTGTTTATTTCACCAAACGATCATTTTACCAAAGCAGAGATCGGAATATGTTTACTTTATTTAAGTAATATGTTCAAAGTCGACGATTTATATTTCAGCAAAACGGAAGGTAAAAATGATAAGCGTACGCTTAAACATCATTTAGAGACTTTGTTTGAACATTATCAATCTATACGATGGTTATTTTTTTGGTTATTTTATACATTATATAAAGATAAAGAGCCTCGGATCGCTGAGGCTAGATATTTCTCTGAGTTTAGTGAATTTACGGAAAGTTACTCAGATAGATGGTGGTTTGCTAATGAATTATGGGATTATAATTATGTTGAAGATGTTCAAAATTATGATAAAAAGTTATATAAAGCTATAATAGAATATGAATCTATTTAGTATTTTATTGAATTATTAACATGAGAAATTTCGTATATTCTTGTATAATAACAAAAAGGCGCTCGAGAACCATCTTGGCGTAACACATTTAATCCTTACAATAGTGAAAAAGTTAAGATTATGTAGGCACATATTTATGAAAATTCAAAATTGTAAATAATAATATTTAATATTAAATAAAATTGAAATTCATTTTGAGTTCAAGCAGACACAATACTGTATGCATCCGAAATTTCAAGAATAAAAACCAGTTTCTTTGTCATTATTGGTTGTACCGGAACGGATAACCTTGAAATAAGTAATTAAATTTAATTATTTCATAATTTTTTGAATCATTTACTGTAAATATCACGCACCATATATTTGCTGTAAATTCTCATTCTGAGGAGTTAATAAAAATGTTATTTTTTAAGAATCTGGTCGATTATTTTTACTTATCATTCGACCAAGAAGATTGAAAAAATGAAATTGATAATATGTTTTAAATTATCTTTTTTTATCATGTACAGATATTAAAAATATTAAACATTAATCTGTTTTTCATAATATTTGTGAATTCAAAATTCCAAATTCAGATGTATCAACCATAATGCCAACGATGTGTGACAGAATAATTTCTTGTTTAACTTGGTTCAAGTTAGCCGACAATCATTTTTTTTTTTTTGCGTAAATAATTTTTTTTTTTTCCTTTACATCCATATTTAGTTTAATAAATTTATAAAATATGTATGTATGCTAGGACGATACCATTAAATAAGAAAATCCTAACTTAATGTTATGGCGTACCAAAATTACCTAATTTAGAACCAAGGCAGTTCCACATAACTACAAACAATTGCCTTCTTTAAACATGTATCTTTTGACCCAGCACAATATGTAATACGATTTCTTTAGTACTACGATGCCACAGTAGTAGCACAACTACAATGTAACGTTATTTTTTGTTGCACAAGTTTCGAGTTCATGCTAAAAAGTATAAAAGGAGCAAGTTTTTGAAAAACATTTTTCTTATACTAAATCTAAACTTTAATTATAAAATGGATTTTTTACATAAAAATTTTTCAAAGACAACTCTTGAACCCAATAATGATAAAGTTGAATCCGATAAAAAATCTAAGAAATACATAATATCATTCAAAAAAAGTCGTAAAGAAAATGCAAAATTACTTTTTAAGACCGCAACAGAAGTCGCGCAGAAATTTGTACCATGTTTGGATATAGCGGTCGGTTTAGCAAATTCGATCATAGAATGTTATGATCAAGCAAAATATAATAAAGAAATTTGTAGAGTAATGGCGGATAGAGTAGAATTGGCTATAGCATCAATTAGGTTATTAAAAAGGAGTATTGATAATGATGCAAAATTTCAAGAAAAAAGTTATTATGAAGCATTTATTCATTTTAATGAAATATTAACACAAATTGAAAGTTTCGTTAAAGAGGTTTCTTCAATGAACAAATTTTTAGAATTTTTTAATGCTTCATATGTTAAAGGTCAATTTGAAGAAATTAGAGATGATTTTGATCATGCTTATAAAGCATTACATCTTGCTATATCTATTGATCAAGTTATTGACCGTGAAAAGGAAGACAAAACAATTAAAACAACTTTACAAGAATTAAAAGAATATTATCAAAATATTCATAAAGGAATGTCTGATAATTACAATCTCACAACGGTTCTTGCTGCAAAAGTTGAAAACTTGGAAAAGAATGGTGGTAAAAATCTATCTTTTGAACCACCACGAATTGATCCAAGAGATATTGTACCACACGATTCAACTTTATATCACGGTAACGTTAAACTTATGAAATATAAAACTCTTGATGTAGCTTGTAAACAACTTAAATGTACTATTGATGGAGATAGTCATGATTCAAAGAGAGCTCGTGGAACTTTGGCTATTTGGAATCAATTACGTGAATGTCCTCACATAATTGGATTTCTTGGAATTTCAAAATTGGATGTTGGAGATTGTATGATTTTTGAATGGGCCGAATTAGGCAATTTGAAGGATTTTTACCAAAAAAAGAAACTTTCTTGGGAGACTAAATTATCTATCGCAAGAGATGTATCTCGAGGTCTTGGTTTCCTTCACGTTATTGGTAAGTTTTGACCATTTATATTTTTAGATATTTAAAGGATTTGGAATTTAACAATATTATTATTGTATAGGAGTTTTACATCATAATGTGAAAGCGGAAAATATATTGGTTAGTTTTCGTATAATTCAATAATTATTCATATTTACTTTCTTTCCATTAAGACTGGTTTTTTTTAATAGGTAACGGATAGCGGATACAAATGTAAAATAACTAATTTCGATCTCAGTCGTGGAGTAGAAGATGAATCTCATGAATTAACAGATATTATTGAAGTGATTCGTTGGATGGCTCCAGAAAAAATTAAAAGTTATGGATCAAAAACATACGTACCGTATACTTATAAATGTGAAATGTACAGTTTTGGAATGTTTCTTTGGGAACTTTCTTTTAATAGAATTCCATATGAAAAACTTAAACCAAATGAAATAATAATTCATGTTGAGGAAGGAAAACGAGAGATCTTGGAATTTGAAAATGGCCCAAGTGAAATTATTGAAGGTTTTAAAAACATCATCGAATCAGCGTGGCAACAAGATCCTAAACGGCGTCCAGAAGATCCTGTTGTTTCAAAAATTCTTGAATCATTAGCTAAAACTTATTTTTCTGAAGGGCATCCATATGAGCAAAGTATAAATGAATCAGTTACTTCTTTAACAATTTCACAAACAAGTCAAAGTGAAACTGATACTGATGAATTTTCTGATCTAACACTTGACGATGACGATGACGATGATTTTGAATTATTACCTTTACAAAAAGGACTTGAACTTCATAACAGCAAAACTAAAGAAATGAAAACAGTAGAAGATTATAAACTTCCCTGGAAAATATTCGCAGCTCATGCAGATCGTGGTAATAAAATAGCGACTTATTGGAAGGGGTATTATTTATGGGAAGGATATTATGTCAATAAAGATCGGGTAGAGGCCGTTAAATTATTTAAATTAGCGGCAGATTCTGGTGTTGCAGAAGCTCAATTAAGATATGCTTTCGCTTTCATTAATAATCCTGATTTGCCTTATGATAAAGATATTTTCTTAGAATATTTAACCAAATCTGGAGAAAATGGTAATATTGTAGCTTTATATAATTTAGGAGAGGTTTATTATAATGGTAAACGTAAAATACCTCAAAATAAAGAAAAAGGTGCTGAATATCTCAAAATTGCTGCGTTAAAAAATAATAAACAGGCAATTGATGCTTTAAAAAAATACGATATCTCTCTTTAGCTGTTTCTTAAAATTAAATATTCGTAGTTAGTTATTCATATGTAACAAGTAATGATGCAAAAAACGAATAAAATATCTAAGTTATTTCGATTATTATTTTAAGAAAAATATTTTTTTTTATGATTTGGTAATGTACAATCTATTTAAATAATTATAATTTTTTATTTATGTATGAACTATTTTAAGGGGAATTTAACAAGGTATTCATAATTTAGAGCTTACTTTCGCGTCTTGGTATTATATAATTCTATTCTACGAAAGTTGATAAGAAAAGGATATGGAATGGAATGGAATGTCGTGAAAACGAAATATGACAGTAAAGTATCTAATTGGTCCTATTTTGCTTTTTATGACTGATGTTAAAATTACTAACTTTTACTCCGAAACTTTGCGATAGATCGAAATTTGTTCGTCTTTGGAAAGTTCCGTCTCTTGCAGGATATAACTGTTTAAGTGAGAGCGGCATTGACATATAAATTGAATGTGTGCAAGAACTAGTTTATTTCGTTGGGTAATAGTAGATAGGCGGAAGAATAGCATTAGATGATACGGAAAGGGAGTATTATGATGAGGACTCAAGATTCCTCACTTTGAAACTCATCACACCAATATTTTATTAATTACTTTATATAGGATAGTGATAAATTAGATATCTGATCGAAGATACAACTTTGATAAGTTAAGTTCGCCTTCAATTTCATCCTTAATCCATCAAATATGTACAGTATTCTTATGAATAAAACTTTCAGATTAGAAGAAAATAAGCTTTTGTGATTTGTCCTAGTACATGCTTTGGTAAAAACAGTGGGATGGGAGTTTTAAATCATCTTACTAAATTTTGCCGATTTATTGCATTTTTCATCATTTTTATGTTAATTACAGGATAAAATTGTCGGCTTCTATCGTCACAACTTATTTTATCATTCTCCATTAGGTCAATATTAATTTTACTTGCTTTATCAATAACAAATTTGAGGCTACCAGTAACTAACACTTTACTGTACAGTTCTTTTTCTTTCTTACATTATTGACTTTCCAATATTTTTCTACTATTCTCAATTTTAATATATTTTAAAGTTGATAGTATACGATACATATGTGTATTCATATAAATTACTGTATACTTCTTCAATTTCAACTTGTTATTCATCTTAATTTATCGAAAAACGCCATTGAAAAAAAATACAAAGTCGCTCTAGTAGTAAATAAAATAAAAGTAAGGAAAAGAACGAAAGAAAATGAGAAGGAAAATGATTATACAGACTACTGTTTACATTTAGGAAAAAGCAACATTAAGCTTCAACCATATTATTGGTGTTAACCTACATTAAAACTTCTCAAGAGTTAATAATAAAAGTGTCTGATGCCATCCGCATTGTTTGTGGTAATGGACATGGGATTTATATTGTACCATTTGTGTGCAAAGTCGGAGATAAGTTTGGTAACCATCTATAACACCAAACCATTTAACCTGCATTGCGTTTGTAAAGAGCCTCTTGTCACTGGGGAGAAAAGAAAGAATAAGGAAGGGAAAACGTAAAAGAAAAGGATGGGCGGGGAGAAAAAGAAATAAAAATTTTCACAATTTTACAGAATAAGCAGTACATAATAGAGACAATTGGTTTGCAAAATACATGTCCAAAGACAAAATATGGTAAAACTTAAGCTGTTATTATCTAAAAGAGATTTTATACAATGACCTTTATACACATTAAACTCTAATTCATGCATAGAATAAAACTAGAATTGATGCGCAGTAGATTGCTTAGCCATTGTCAAAAGAGCAATGAAGATAGTCTTAATACATTCTATAAATAAAATTAAGAGCGTTTTGAATTCTGAATAAAACCGGTTTGTTGAAAATGAAAATTTCTCTTGAACTGTATGTGAGGTAACAAGGATGAAACTTAAAAAAAAAACTCTTCTGAACTTTACGGTAGGTAGCAAGTGCGTAACGTAAAGTGGCAAAATTACTTAATTAATAATAAATAGAAAATTTTTTAGTTTACACAGTGTGTCCGAACACGGTACACGTGAATTAATAATGTAATTTTATTTATTTGTTTTTTTTTCATTTCTTTTTAGATTTTTTAGGCGCGACCTTTAGCTCTCCTTTAGCTTTGGGAAGGTAACAGATAGTTTTTTTTTTTGCTTTTATTCTCCTTCCTTTTGACTTTTATTAACTTGTTCGTTCTTTTTTTTTAGGCGTGGCTGTTTTTAGTTCCATTTCGGCGGAAATTCAAGGTGAGTTTTACTTTTTTTGTTTTCTCTTCGTCCTTTCCTTTGTTTTTTACTAACCTTTTTGTCTCTTTTTTAGACGTATACCATCTCAGTTAATATTCAAGTAAGTTTTTTCGTCTTTTTCTCATTGTTTATTTTCTTTAAAATGATATTAACTGATTTTCTTTTCCTTTTTTCTATGGGTGGGTGTTCCGGCCTTTCTTGTATTGTTTCCCCTTTATTTCTCTTACTTTCCTTTATTCATTTCGTTGTTTCTTTCATTTTTTTCACTTCTCCCTTCGTTTATTTCATTTTTTTATTTCATTTTTTCGCTTCTCCTTTTGTTTCCTTCATTTCTTTTTTTGTTTCTTTCGTGATTTCTTCCGTGATCTTTCGTTGTTTCATTTCATTGATCTTCGGATTTTTTCATTGCTTTTTTCATTTCTTTCATTGTTTTTCATTCCCTTTTGCTTCCCTTCATTTTCTTTCATTTCGTCTTGTTCTTTCTTATTAAACATTCGTTTCTTTTGTTTCTTTCACCACCCTTTGTTTCTTTCATTCCCTTTAACTTCTTTTCGTTTCCCTTTTCATTTCCCCTTTGTTTTTTCGTTCATCTCATTATTTCTTCATTTTTTTCGTTCTTTTTCACTATCCTTCACCTATTTTTTCCTTTACTTCCTATTTAATTATCTTCCTCCCTTTTCATTTATCTTTCCTTTTTTTCACTCCCTTAATTTTTTCACTGTCCTTCCTTACTGTATTTTCTATATATTGCATTTACATTACAGCATTACGGTATTAACAATATAATTAAAATTATGAAATTTTTTGGGATGCAACTTATTTTTTATCATAAAATTAGCCAATAAAATCTGAAATTTTGTTTTTTTTATAAAATCATGTGATACAGTGTCCAGACACACCGTGTACAAATAGCAATTTTCTATATATTACTTATAAAATACAACATACATATGCTGTATATATATGTATATATTGAAAATTATTATTATTTATCTATCTATCAAATGCTGTAAAAAAAAATCTTATTAAATGAAAGCATTAAAAAAGGAATTTATTTTATTTAAAATATATTAAACCTAAACTACAATAAAAAAAAATGATTTAAAAAAAAATGGCTCCTATAAAATTTATGTTTTATAAATTACAGTACATGCTATTGTGATCATGCTTATCGTTATGTTTTCCCCATAAAATTTAAGACGGATACTATCTAACATATATTGCAAATTCCTTTAGTTATTTACATGTTTATTCGTCATTGTCAAATTTTTTGTTGAACTATTTTCTTTTATAGTAGAATTCCTGCTGATTCGAGCGAGATCTTTAATTATTTTGTATTTACGCATTTTATATACTGTACTAGTAAGTAGATAATTTGATCTTGATCGAACTTCCCATGTAACATTTTTGCCTTTTACATGAGTTATTGACCGGAGGGACTGGAGGGGTTTACGAAAAAGTAAATACTGTAAATTCAAGGCTAAGAATAAATTCTTACTTAATAAATAATTTTTTAAATATGATACAGTGATTGGAAGACTTCCTTCATATCACATATAATACCAAGATATAGTGTATGTTAAATAAATATAACAAGTACTATAAATTTAATAAAGAAGTATACGGATCCTTAGCTTTTTGAGATTATATTTGGCAGATTGAAATTATATAGGTATAGTGCATTGAAGAAAGCTCTTTACATATCTTTGTACTTCTTAAAAATAGCATATATTATAAGTTCGCCAATCTTTATGGAGGATAATTGACATCTGCATATTCTGATAAAATATTGCATGCTTTCAAAGAAATAGAAATTTTAGTTATGCACTGCACTTTTACTAAAACATATGCTAATCATAATTCACTGAATTTTATTTGAGCTATTTATATATTTTTAAAATCATATAAAAAAATGGGATAGCTGTCTTTTTAGAAACTGAAATCCAGGACAGTCATAATTCAAGATCAATGGTAGGTATCAAATTAAAATCCTTCTCAATATATCATTTTAACTTCTTTTTTTTTAATTACATAATACTTATGTTGTAATGATGTACCAATTTTCAAGTTGTCTTTTATACTGAGTACTAGTGTATAAGATGTTCCAGCAATTATTATGTTTGGCTGTCATTAGTTGCATTAATTTCTTAAAAGATTAAATTAATAAATAGTTTAGATAAATATAATAAAATAATAAGATTTCTCCAGTTGTCAACAATAGATTTGAAGTGGTCTACTATAATAGATTATTAAATATTCTTATTGGATGAAAATATTTGGAATTCTTTAGTGGTTGTTGCTTGAAGAATATTAGTAAAAACTTTAATAAATGATAGTATTGCCTAATATTCCTAGTAGTTTTTTATAATAAAAAATGGATACTTTTTGGAGACGACTTCTCTTTAATAAAGTTATTATCATAATAATTTAAATATAATATTGAAAATTTTAATTTATTAGCTAAATTTTGTAAATTTTGTTGTTGAAAATTGATCATTATATAAGTAAAAGTGCAAACATCAAATACTATTAAAGTCTTATTATTGTACTATCTAATACTTATTAGTAAAAATATTTTTATATGTATTTTTCTACCATAATCATAGAAGTTTATTCAAAAACTCTAAGGATATGATTTTATGAATAATTGCCCCATTTTTATTTCTTATTTTGTGCCTGAAACTTGTGACATTCAGTTAGGAATCCCTCCAGATTATCGTTCAATAATCCTTTTTTTGAATTTTCGTATCCGGAAATGAGCGAATTCCATTTTGTTCGGCACTGATTAAATCCAAAGACCAAAGAATACAGATAGTTTAACTCTAGATAGAAACATAAAAAAGTGCCAAAACCTTTTCCAGTATTTTATGTGAGATATATGCGAAACAATTTTTATTGTATTTACATAAATTTCTGCAGCTTTTGTAAAGTGATTTAATATATTTTTTTGAGATTCATTATACTGTATTTTTGTTTCATTTTGGCTGAAAATTTTATTTTTGAGATATATAATTATTGTACCTTTTTAGATTACAATAATCCTTTCATATCAAATCTACTTGCCTCCATGGCTTTTTTTAATTATCGATGAATTAGGCAATAATATCTATTTTTAAATTATTGCTACCTTTAAGTTAAAGAAATAAAGAATTCTGCTTTATTTACATCTTAATTAGTTCTAAAATACTCATCTCCAATGCGTAATAATTTACCATTTATTATTTTGATTAGTAAAATTTTATCATTTCTCTTATATACTGGATTTATTACTTTCAGGGAATTAATTATCATGTCTTATTTTGTTCCTGCATAAATGGAACGGAAATACAGCAAAAATACTCTGAACTCTAATAATCAATATCATTTCAGGATCCATATCATTAACAGATACCAATGATTCGGTCATTGTTGCATTTTTTTGTACACTCTAGGATCAGTATATAAGATTCCATTGTCTTCTTCCTCTTTTTCGGCATTCAATTTCTTCATGCTTATTATATTCATTAATATCTTCTATTTCATAATCAAATTTCTATCTGTTCATCATTTAACTCAACATTTCCTTTGACAATTTTATGAAATTTTTTTTTATTATATATTTTTAATAATTAACAGAGTAATATCAGTAGTTTTCTTTTTGTAATTAATCATTACTTGTTTGTGTTCAATAAAGATTGAAACCCTGCATCTTATTGTAATCTTCAATATCTAGTCTGTCTCTGCCATAGAATAATGTATATGTTTGATTTTATTCTTATCAGAAACTCAGCTTTCTTTACATTTTTCATTTATGAATAGTATTATAGAGTCTATAAGATAATTTGTGATAATGTTACTTCAATAATGTGATGACTTACTGTTTAATGATAATAAAATATTCTGAACTTATTTAATTCTTATATATAATGAATATGTATATATACTACTACCTATGCATTAACATACTTAATACGTATGATTTTTTGTTCATTCCTTTTTTTAACTTAAGTCTCTGAAATCTTTATTAAAAATTATCCGCATTAAATATACCACAGTAAAATTTTACAAAAATAATTTTTGCACAGTGAACTGCGCCTGAAAAAATCTAAAGGTAGAGAGATTTTTCATACTCGTGATTCTACTATGTTACATTTATGTTTCTGCATAATTTTCAAATTATTTGGTGTTAAACGACCCACAATTGAGTTATAATCCATTTAGCAATGCCTAGAAATAGGCAATGCATAGGATCAACTACAAGGAATTGTAAATTTTACATATCCACAATAAGGATTAAAAATACCATCTTTGCTTATAAAATATTAGCTTGTAGCATCGGCATCTGTTCTTTGAATAGAGCATAAGTGCAGAATTACAAAATGTAAGTTTAAATGTATGAATATATATCAAATCTTATAAAAGCAATAGAAAGTTTATATCTATTAAAGTAATTTGACAAAAATGTATCACTTGTTAGTTAGTTCAAACGGAATGATGCGAAAGAATGTGGCTTCTTGATCCTTCCGACTACCATTCATATGTTCAAATATTAGATTGTATATGTTGAGAAATTTTGACTATTTTAAATTTAAGTGCTAATAATATATTTTAACATCATGGTTAGTAAGTAAGTTCACATATATACTTAAAAGAGAAACAAAGCCTTTTATAAATTAATTGTACTTTATTCATGTATTATTTTGGATGATAATGTCGATGGGAATTAAATATGACTGTACTAAAGAAAAAAATATTCTTTTTACATTACTAAATGGGCTGAGAATTTGCTGTGATACATTTTGCGCTAGGCCAATATAAAAATAGTGAAGAATCTAAGCCCGTACGAAATTAGTTGACAAATAACACGAAATTTTCCTTTAATTCTATTGTTTTAGAATCTATACCTTTTATTTTAAGTTCATTTACTAGGTTCTAAGATGAATTTCGTTAATCACAGTATTATCGATATAACGTACAGTATGTCAGCGATCTAAATGAAAAATCAATATCTATATCTCGCTATTAATATGCTTGCTCATATAGAGTTGATTATGAGTCTAAGTGATTCGATAGATTTCAATTTGAATAGGTTGGAATCAGCAAATTATCACATTTGCGTGCATCATGTGCTAAATTTTTCAACGACCAGGATTCTAAATTGAAATAAAGTATTATTTTTTAATATTAGATTCATATGATTTAGGTTATTGGTTATTGAGTAAGTGGGAATGAATAAATTTATTTAAATAAGATCACTGCATATAAGAATAATGTTTAAATGTACCATTTATAGGCTTCGGAAGATTTTGCAATTTATACCAAAACGGGTAAAATATATGTACATTAGAAATTAATATTTCATATATTAAAGATATATTGATAACAATGAACGTCAATGCATAGTTCCCGAATGAAACTTTAAAAATCAAATTCTTCATGGAAGAATTGTCAACATTCGATCAAATAAAAAATCCATTTTTCGTTATATGAACATTGGCATTACATATGAATTTATCGCGATAATTATGAAATTTTATATTAATGAATTACTTTAAATAAAAAAGAAAATATTATTTCGTTATCATGAATTCTGCTTAATGGACTATGATATATACGATGTAAATCAAAAATAATATTTTGTTTCAACATAAAAAAACTTCAAAAAAAAGAAATTAATAAACAAGAGTAATGTTGCCTGTCGAAATAATTGCAACAGGTTGTAAAAGGTTGTGCCGTATTTCCATAAAGCCATTCGTAATTTGGGCAACCTGTTTCTCCGACTTTATTGGGGACAACATTTCCTTATTTGGAAACTACATGTCATAACGCGACTCGGCATTATGAATTTGGCTGAAAATGGGCATTGCCGTAATTTCGAGCCGTAATTCTGAAATTAGGACCACGACCCAAGTTGTAATCATAATGCCGTAATTGTTACTTACGGCCAGCAAAACTAAACAAGAGCGAATTCACATTTTATAACAATGAGATAAATTTAATAAATTTCATTTAATTCCATCGTTTTTGGTAAAATGTCCATTCGGTGAAATGACTTGATGAAACATCCTTTAGGGGAATGGGTTTCATTGAAATGTACTTCGACGAAAAATCCCTTCGGCGGCAAAATGGGTTTCGGCGAAAAATTCGGATACCTTAACATAAAGTACATTATAATGTGAAGGGATCCATCAAAAATCCCGGAACCCTCAATCCCGATGGTGTATTGTTCCAATACCCTAACAGCTAAATCCCAAAATTAAATTGCCTTAATAATAATTCCGACAAAATCATAATCTCGAAACAAAGAATTCCTGTCCCGAATTTTTCGTAATCTTATAACTAAAATAGTTCTTACGTTTTAATTCTTAATTCCAATAATATATAATCCCGACGCTATACAATCACAAACTGACAAAATCCTGAAATGAAATCTTGAGTCTTGACACTTTCCAATATTCCAACACTTCAAAATCGTTTAATATTCCTATAATGCTTATCTTTAACATTATTTTCTTTATTTTCTTTATATATGAAGATGAAACCGATTCTACAAGAAAGTAATTATCGTGATGGTACAATCGGTTCTAATTAATTTTCACGATTAAAAAAATTCGTAAAGCACAATCAGTATTCATTTATAATTATTACACGTATAAAAAGTACGGTGCATAAAACGTAAACATTCTTTTATTATAATTTATACAATTATACTACTATTCTCGCATTCCACCAAATTTGGCTTTGTAAATTAATACTAAGTGATAATCTTTAGCTGTTTTGTTTATCAAGTGTTTTGGTTGAAAAGTTGGTGTAAAAATTTTGGATGTATCGGAATATACATCTTATACTATAACCATTTTGTATACAGGATTGATTATTGAATTTTAATTAGCATTGAAAATTATAAATAATTTTGTTCCATTGATTAAAACTCAATTTCTCTGACAGATAAACGTTGATCGTAGCTTTGCGTAAATTGTCTTTGATTTGTGTTAATTGATCTACATGTTTGTCAATGTTAATCTGGTAAATCGTAATTTCTGATTTGACCAATCTAATAATACAATGATCATTATTCTTTGAAGAGTTCTATACAGAAACGTTAATTTTTTGACCCCTGCATAATAATTTCTGTCATAATGTAGACTTGCGAATAACTATTATTATTAATATAAATGTATATATTTATAATGTAAATATAATAGATTACGTTAAAACCACACTGCCACTTCTTTTTTATATAAAAATTAATGTATTTTTGCTGTCCGACTTTCATTTAATTCACCATGAATCGTCTCGCTCCTATTATACTCTTAATTTTCGTTCTATTCTTGTTACCCTGTTCGTCAAATATAATTGCTACTTATAACGAAACTGATACTGTTCATGATAATTATTTTAAGGGTGCTTATGCCGATGGAACAATTTTAATAGGAGTGAGATTTGAAAATTATCCTAATAATGCTATAAGCCTTCGTTTAATTCATCCTAACGGAACTCTTAATTTTATTAATAATGTTACAATTCCATGTGATAATAAATGTGATCCTACTGTATATGATCCAAGACCATTAAATCCAAATTACATATTAATTTGGTATGGGACGTCAGGAATGATAATGGATTGGACGGAAAATATAATAACTTCACAAATAACATCGAGTAAATGTGACAAGTTTGCATTCACTATGAATGAGAGGAATGATAGATTTCTTATTGCGGGATACAATGAAACATCACATCACTTTTTGTTTGCTGAATATTTTATTAATAATGATGGAACAATAAGAATCGACGTGCAAAGAATCCTAAATATCAATAATAAATTCGATGGCGTAGGAATAAAAAATATTTTCAAGTTTAAAATATTTTTATTAGGAAATACATGGGGAATTTTGTATAAAATGGGATTTGAAGAAGAAAATGAAAACATTAATAATGAAAGTAATGCTTTTTTTTCAATAATTCATAATGAATCACAAAATCGAACTCTGAATCCCTTAATAATTAAGGATGTCGTTCTTATGGGATTTACTTGTATTCCTAATAACATTTACTACACTTGCTTATATATCACCTTTTATAATAACACATTAAAATTAATTGATATAAATAATTTAACTTCAAATAACACATTTAATATGCGCTCGTTAGATTTATACTCTTTTATTAATATTTATAATTTTGACAGTAAATCTATACCGAATATCATTCACATTATACCGGAGATCGGATTCTTAGCTGAAGTTATATCAAATGCAGGAACTAAATATCTTATATTTAATACCGCAGGAATTGATTATTTTGATAAAACAATTAATAGTGCTTCTGGTGAAGTTATAATAAATAATAATGATAATGATTATATAGGTGATAACATTTTTATTATATCAAATAATACCTCGAATGTTAATGTCATTCGAGCGATAAAAAATGGTAAATCATTTACTTATGAGTCAATTGATTTATCATCAAAAATACCTAAAAGTATGTATATAATTGAATATTTAATTTTAATATTTAATATATTTAATATATTTTAACGTTAATATTTAACATTTTCTTAGTTAATCTATTTGATAATAGTCATATCAGACAAGTATATCCATCAGAAAACGATCCAATCGAAATTTATACAGATATAATGAATATGACATTCCTCAATCCTATTGATCCAACAACTCCTGTTTATATTTCAATCTATCATTATTATGAGAATAATGAAGATATTTTACGTCAAAAATTTTCATGTACGACGCCATTTTGTACAATAAGCGAAGATATGTATTCGCTCACAATTAATTTGTTATCAAACACTACTTTCAACATTCCCGATGCAGCTTATTATGTTGAAATCGATGATAATTTTGTGGAAGATAAATATGAAATTGAAACAGTTCCAGGTATAAAACCAAGAAATTGGAATATATATACGTCATCAGGTAAACAAAATATTAAATCATGTTGATTAACTTACGAACGGCTATCGCTATAAAGTCTAACGTGTCACCTCGAAATTTTAGATTATAAATATCATGAAAAAGATGATGGTAAGTAATCATTAATACTATATCATTTTAAACTGTTATTTAAACATCAATACTTGCTACTTTAGATGAATTAGTTCTTGGAACTTTACGCTTGACTTCGGAAAGTACCGAAGAATTTAATAAATTGGATAAAAATGGAAAAAAAGATTTTTTTAAATTCATGACAATCGACCTTTCGAAAGGTATCCCGATTGATAATTCAAGAATTTATAAAGTCAATGATATTTATGTATATGATATGGTTTCAGATTCAGAATTACTTGTAGTTACATATAGGATTGATCTTCCAAATGAAAACTGTTTTAATAAGAAAAGTGCCAAAGATGTCTTCGATGATTTAAATTCTTTAATTAGAAATGATAAGTTTATAACATATCTTGATATTAGTAACTATACAATATATATTGATAAAGAATATGGATTTCAAAGAACATGTAAGTAAATACATTTATCTTATCATCATAACTAATAATAATAATATTGTAAAAATTTAACATACATTTTTTATAGCTAACTTATGGGAAGAAATCAAAATTAGGTTACAAAATTTTGTGAGAGATTCCTGTACTTTAATAATTTTAATCATTTTGGTGGTTTTAATTATTGGTTTGTACTTTTTTGGGAAATATAAAAATAGAATGGTAAATTTATTTATAAATCTATTTTTTTGTATTTATGTATTAATATATATTTTAACATCCTTTTTATATTTTTAGGGATCTAACATAATGGTATTTAAGGTTGCATTGACCTTTTTGGATCTAGTAAATGATATTAGATTCGTTATTTTACTTAGAGATGATTTACAATATCTTTATATTCCAAGGTAAAGCTTTTATTTTACTTTATGATTTTATTAGAAATAATAAACTGACTTCTATTTTAATTATTTTATAGCATTATATTTTTATTATTTCCTTTCATTTTGAATATTTTTTTGGCTTTTATAATATTATCGCATGAAGTACAATATCCTGAATTTAACAAATGGCTTAAAAATTATTTAAAACCGGTTGCTATTGTAACAGTTTTTAGTTCAGGAGACATTGAATTACTTCATATATTTGATTCAAATTTTGGCGGATTTCAAATATTTACGGCATCTTTCTCCTCATTAGCATTAAAATTAATATTCTGGTGTGGTTTTTTAAATATTATTCTGGAAGATTTGCCTCAATTAATAATCCAGGTAAATATGATATTTATATATGTATAAATTAACAAAATATTTATCATTAACTTTCTTTTTTAAAAAAAATTTATTAGATTTTATATGCTAGAAATTTTACAACTTCGTATAATAATATCGCTTTTTTTACGTTAATCACTAGTATTGTTATATTATTAATTGGTATAATTGAATATGGTTATCGTTTATTCATGGATAAAAATCATGATGAAATTGACGACGAAACTGATGAAATTAAAATTAATTACGATGAACCAAAAATCTAATGAGTTTTATTTAATATAATAGTAAAATAATATAAACTTAATACAATACGTATATTATATATAATTATGTTCTTTTAATGTAATGTAAATAATATTTGTTAATAGCGGGTTTTAGTAATGTTATTTTAATATTTAGTATTTAGATAATTAATTAATTTCCCCCTTCATTACCCTGTTATTAGCCTTTAGCCATAATTGTATTAGTTATTTATTTATTTATTTATTTATTAATATTATGTACTTAAATTATTTAAGTTTTTTTTTAACGGATAATCAGATGATTTGTCGGAAACCGGAGATTTTACGGAATACATAAATTATAACACATGCATATACAATGTCGCTATAAATAGTTTCAAATATATATGATTGATATCACAAGTTAACTATTTACTTTTCAGGTTGAGTACTCGACAAGCACTTGGCATCAAAATCTGAGTAATGAAGAAATCCTGATTCAGTTTTTACGACAGTACTGTAGAATTGAATGCAATTAGTTATCGAGTTTAGGACTTGGTTATTTTCACCTCCCTTGTATTTCTTATAAAAAAGAATAGAGTACGAAAATAATTCTTACTAAAAAATTTCTCTAAATTTGTCTCAACTGATTCATAGTAAAACTTTCTCAAATAATCAATCTACGCTGAAACGTTCTCTTGGATTAGTTGATGCTTTTATTCTTGCTTGCAACAATTACCAATACCTTGCCACATGACGTACCTCACGTTATTTATCTTCTAAGAAAAAAATAAAAAATTTTGTATGTCTCGTGTTTTTTTCTTTCACTCTGAAATATAATTATAATTTTAGTTCACCAAAATCTTATTCAAGCTATTAATTTATTGTGCTGCGGCATTAACATAATGATGTTCAACCAGCATGCAACCACACCAGGTCCCGTTACACAATTATTACGCCTAATCGTAATGTAAAATTGCACATATTTTTACGCCATAATTTCATTTCATTCAACTTATTCTCTTTTCAAAATAAACGTAGAATGAGTACTCAAATCCTCACTAAAAAGGTTAACCTTGAGAATAATCCCAACGGACATATTTCAATTAAAGAAAAAGTTTCTCAAGATTTTCCTGATACAAATGTTCATGCCATTTCAATTGATTACGATGAAACTCCCTCAAAAAATCATTCTGTACTTGAACAAACAATGACTTCTCATGGATTAGCTGCTGCAATTCTTCATGCTTATAATCATCATCAACATTTACGTTTAACACCTGATGATATTTGGTTAACTATTGCACAAGGAGTTAGTCATCATATTAATTTTAATGCAGAAAAATTTCGTTCTCGATTTGTTGATCACGAAGGTCAAAAAGAGATTGCTATTTATGCCGGTGATATTTTGCATACGAAAGGTTCTCGTCTTGAAGGTGATTGGCCAGAAGTAGTAAATAGGTTGGTCGTAAAAACTGATCAAGCTGTAGAAAAAATTGATATAAAACCTCTTTTAGAATGTGATTTTACAACAACAACAAAAAATTCTCTTACTGCTAGTCGTATCGTTCTTTTAGATATGGTTAAAGCATATTTTACATATAGAGTTTATACTAGATGTGGAATTCCTAAAATTACTCTTGAAGGTACTTTAGAAGATTGGACAAAATTACAAGAGAAAGTCATTCAATTACGTAAATTGGATTTAGATATGGATTTTTGGTTAGATAGATTGGATCCTGTTATATGGAAATTAGTTGAAACTTATAAAGGTGAAGTTGATGAAGATTTTTGGGCAAAAATAGCTTCAAGACAAAAATATGGTTCGGGTTACCGTGGTGACATTGACGGTTGGTTGGTAGCCTTTTATCCTTATGATAAAGGCGGAAGTAAAATCGGGTATAATTCAGTTATACCATCTAATATCCCTAGTGGAAGGGTTGCGGTTCCATTTACGACCGATACTGAATTTGAAAAATTAAAATTCGTTGCAGGATTTTTAGGTGCGCAACAAAAAACTCTCGAGAATTCTGATGAACTGGTTGTTTCACCAGTTATTGGTTGGTTTGTTATTGATAATAAAACTGTGGATGAAAACCAAAAATAATGACATTTATTAAATTAAAGTTCGGTTGGTTCATATTTTATTTACTATATATTTTTACCAAATGAATAAATCTTTCTTTGTCTCTTATTTTGACAAGATTAATAACAACATTTATTTAAAAGTGAATCAATACAATGAATTTTGATGAATTTATTTCTCTTGTTTAATATGTCAAAGATCGTACCCTCAATTATCGTATACTTTTGAATACTAACTAATACTGAATTTTATTTTATTTAAAATTAGACGCGGAATTTTTAGGTACGCAACAAAAATTCTAATAATGAATTAGGATTATGGTTGCATGACCGGTTATTAAATGATTGTTTGTTCAAATAGGACAGAAATGATTTTATTTGGATTGTTATGAGACATACAATTTCCAGTTAGTTCGCGACTTTGATATTAAATTTATTTTTCTTCGATTTGTTAATGTATACATCATTCAAATGACGTACTTTTGCTTGTGTTCTTTTTCTATTTTCTATCAAATTTTTATTTTTTTTCGTCTTTTTTTGTTTACTTCACTTTACGAACAAAAAATCGTTGATAATGCGGCCACTGTTTAATATGGTCAAATACAACCTTCAAGTTAAGCTGATTTAATTTAAATTTGGAATTATTTCCGCTTTATTATCACTTGAATCACTATCATCGGGAACATTCTCAAAAAATTCTTCAGTAAAAAAATCACTATTAAAGTCATCGCTGGACCTAGAATCACCCATATTGTAAAGATGTAAATAATAAATGAAAGAAAAGATAGGCGAAGAAAGCAGAAGAAAGTAAAGCGAAAAAACGAGATGGATGATTATAAATCACTACAATTACTAAAATGTCCGACAAAAAATTCTAATCCCATACGTACAAAAAAAAAAATATATACGCATCACGCATTAATGATTTTAATCCAGCTGATAATTTATGAATTATGATCCAATGATGCATTAAATGGGTTCTTGAGAATACAGCAAAAAATAATATTTAAAATCAGGAAATAATCTGCTTAAGTAATACGACATAAACACAATAAACCTTTTGCGCCAAACGTAATGGCGTAATAAGTAAGAAACAGGTTCTATTACATTACACAATTAACCGTTTTAATGCCTAGTAACTAATTTGTACGTGATGTGCAATTGTATATTTTTACGCCATAATTTCATTTCATTCAACTTATTCTATTTATTTTCTTTTCAAAATAAACGCAAAATGAGTACTCAAATCCTCACTAAAAAAGTTAACCTTGAAAATAATTCCAACGGACATATTTCAATTAAAGATAAAGTTTCTCAAGATTATCCTGATACAAATGTTCATGCCATTTCAGTTGATTACGATGAAACTCCCTCAAAAAATCATTCTGTGCTTGAACAAACAATGACTTCTCATGGATTAGCTGCTGCAATTCTTCATGCTTATAACCATCATCAACATTTACGCTTAACACCTGATGATATTTGGTTAACTATTGCACAAGGAGTTAGTCATCATATTAATTATAATGCAGAAAAATTTCGTTCTCGATTTGTTGATCACGAAGGCCAAAAAGAGATTTCTATTTATGCCGGTGATATTTTGCATACGAAAGGTTCTCGTCTTGAAGGTGATTGGCCAGAAGTAGTAAATAGGTTGGTCGTAAAAACTGATCAAGCTGTAGAAAAAATTGATATAAAACCTCTTTTAGAATGTGATTTTACAACAACAACAAAAAATTCTCTTACTGCTAGTCGTATCGTACTTTTAGATATGGTTAAAGCATATTTTACATATAGAGTTTGTACTTTATGTGGAATTCCTAAAATTACTCTTGAAGGTACTTTAGAAGATTGGACAAAATTACAAGAGAAAGTCATTCAATTACGTAAATTGGATTTAGATATGGATTTTTGGTTAGATAGATTGGATCCTGTTATATGGAAATTAGTTGAAACTTATAAAGGTGAAGTTGATGAAGATTTTTGGGCAAAAATAGCTTCAAGACAAAAATATGGTTCGGGTTACCGTGGTGACATTGACGGTTGGTTGGTAGCCTTTTATCCTTATGATAAAGACGGAAGTAAAATCGGGTATAATTCAGTTGTACCATCTAATATCCCTAGTGGAAGGGTTGCGGTTCCATTTACGACCGATACTGAATTTGAAAAATTAAAATTCGTTGCAGGATTTTTAGGTGCGCAACAAAAAACTCTCGAGAATTCTGATGAACTGGTTGTTTCACCAGTTATTGGTTGGTTTGTTATTGATGATAAAACCGTGGATGAAGGCCAAAAATAATGATATTCAGATTAAATTTCTGTTGTTTCATATTTTATTTACTGTATATTTTATCAAATGAATAAAGTTTTTTTGTTTCTTATTTTGACAAAATCAATAAACAAAACATTTGTTTTAATAATGAAACAATACATGTACATGACTCTTATTTTTTTTGTTTAATACGGCAAAGAACGTATATTCTATTATCGTACATTTTTGGATACTGATACTGGATTTTAGTTGCGGAATTTTTAGGTGCGCAACAAACATTCTAATGAATTGGGATTATGGTTGCGTGACTGGTTATTAACTGAAATGATTGTTTTGTTGATAGTTTAGATTTATTTTCTTCGATTTGTTAATGTATACACCTAAAACCTTCCAAACTACATACTTTTGCCTGTTTCCTTTATCTATTCTACTTCACTTTGCGAACAAAAACATTGATAGCTTAATATGGTCAAATACAACCTTTCAGGTAGGAAAAGTTAAGCTGACTTCTAACTTTAAATTTGAAATTATTTCCATAGTATTATCAAAGTATACTTTATCACTTAAATAACTATCATCAGGAATATTCTCTAGAAATTATTCAGCAAAAAGATCACTATCAGAGTCATCGCTGAACATAGAATCACCCATATTGTTAAAATTGTAAATAATAAATGAAAGAGAAGAAAGGCGAAGAAAACAGAAGAAAACAAATGAAAAAATGAGGTCTTATGTGTATAAATCGCGTGACAATCACTAAAACATCCGATAAATTTTATAATATTATAATCTCATACGTACAAAAAAACCATTTAATACTGGGACATAATACGCATCACGCATAAAATCAAATTTAATGATTTTAATCCAGCTGATCTAATTTATGAATTATGATCCTAATGATGCATTAAATATGTTCTTGAGAATAGAATATAGATTGGTATTTTGCAATTAAATTTACGGGAACGAAAAATAATATTTAAAATCAGGAAATAATCTGCCTGAGTAATACGACATAAAAGTAATGAACCTTCTGCGGCAAAATTAATGGCGTAATAAGTAAGAAACAGGTTCTATTACATCACTCTTTAATCCTTTACTAATTTTGTATATGATGTGCAATTGTATACATTTACGCCATAATTTCATTTCATTCAACTTATTCTATTTATTCTCTTTTCAAAATAAACGTAAAATGAGTACTCAAATCCTCACTAAAAAAGTTAACCTTGAGAATAATCCCAGCAAACATATTTCAATTAAAGAAAAAGTTTCTCAAGATTATCCTGATACAAATGTTCATGCCATTTCAGTTGATTACGATGAAACTCCCTCAAAAAATCATTCTGTGCTTGAACAAACAATGACTTCTCATGGATTAGCTGCTGCAATTCTTCATGCTTATAACCATCATCAACATTTACGTTTAACACCTGATGATATTTGGTTAACTATTGCACAAGGAGTTAGTCATCATATTAATTATAATGCAGAAAAATTTCGTTCTCGTTTTGTTAATCATAAAGGTCAAGAAAAGATTTCTATTTATGCCGGTGATATTTTGCATACGAAAGGTTCTCGTCTTGAAGGTGATTGGCCAGAAGTAGTAAATAGGTTGGTCGTAAAAACTGATCAAGCTGTAGAAAAAATTGATATAAAACCTCTTTTAGAATGTAATTTTTCTACAACAACAAAAAATTCTCTTACTGCTAGTCGTATCGTTCTTTTGGATATGGTTAAAGCATATTTTGAGTTTGAAGTAGATTGTACTTTATGTGGAATTCCTAAAATTACTCTTGAAGGTACTTTAGAAGATTGGACAAAATTACAAGAGAAAGTCATTCAATTACGTCAATTGGATTTAGGTATGGATTTTTGGTTAGATAGATTGGATCCTGTTATATGGAAATTAGTTGAAACTTATAAAGGTGAAGTTGATGAAGAGTTTTGGGCAAAAATAGCTTCAGAAGAAGAATTTGGTTCGGGTTGCAATGGTGAAATTTACGGATGGTTGGTGGCATTTTATCCTTATGATGAAAGAGGAAGTAAACTAGGGTATAATTCAATTGTACCATCTGACATCCCTGGTGGAAGGGTTACGGTTCCGTTTACGACCATTACGAACGATACTGAAGAAAAATTAAAATTCGTTGCAGGATTTTTAGGTGCGCAACAAAAAACTCTCGAAAATTCTGATGAACTGGTTGTTTCACCAGTTATTGGTTGGTTTGTTAATGATGATAAAACTGTGGATGAAAGCCAAAAATAATGATATTTATTAAATTAAAGTTCATCTTATTTACTGTCAAATGATAAAGCCTTTGTGTTTTGTGTTTTTTATTTTAATAAAATCATTAACAACATTTATTTTAAAAATGAAACAATACAGTGAATTTTGATACATTCTACAGTCTAATCTTATCCAATATACTGATATATATATATTAAAAATTCGAAATAACGATGGGATTCCCATCATATATGGGAGCATTTGATATAAACGATATTTTTCCAAAAATTCATGAGTCTTGACGTATCATTATATCGTTGATGATGATTTAATGAGGAAAGAGATTTTAATACAGCTTTAGTACAAGTACAATCAAATCCAGTTGATCGAGTTTATGATTCTAATGATGTATTAGATAAATTCTTGAATACAGAGAATAGTGGATTGGATATTTTGGCAATTAAAATGACAGAATGAAAAATAAAATTTAAAAATCAGGAAATAATAATTTTGTAAATAATCTGCGACATACCTATCTGCGATAGGTAATATACTTTCTAACTAATTTACATGATGTGTATATCATAATTTATTCTCATACGACTTATTTATTATTGTTAAATTTATTTTCTTTACAAAAATAAATGCAAGATGAGTACTCAAATCCTTAATAAAAAATTTAACCTTGAGAATAGAATTAGCAGCATATTCCCAAATAAGGATGTTCTCAAGATTATCTCAGTACAAATGTTCACGCTATTTCAGTTGATTACGATGAAACTCCTACGAGATTTTATTTAAATTTATTTCGGGATTCTTAGATGCACAACCAGAAAACTCTCGAGAATTCTGTTGTTTCATCAGTTATTAGCTGGTTTATTATTAATGATAAACTGCGGATTTAAGTATACGTATTATTGGATGGATATCGTTCACAAAGCCCTTCATTGATTGGTGAAAATTGGTCACGTAGTAGCACATTTTCATCCGATCATTCTGTCCTGTGACCGATATAGCTCCACATCCAATAATAAACTATTATAAATAAGCTTAATTCGTGATCCGCGTGAAGACTACTAATACATTTCAGGGAATTATTTTTGCAAATTAATTAACAGAAAACTTAGATAGGAGAAATAAATATAACGTGCAGAAAATGTGGAATGAACTTACAAAATCGGTAGGGAAAGATAGTTTCGAAGAAACTGCCATACCAAAAATTTCAACTATTTAAAATTGGATAACTACCGACATAAACAAAATATGGTTCAACAACCTGTGATTAATGGAAGTAAATAATTTTTAAATACTTTTTTTTTTTTATTTTTATTTTATTTTATTTTTTTTGTTTATAACTTTAAACTAATATTTGCCGGCATATAATAATATTTTAGTAAAAAAAAAAAAAAAAATATCAAATTTATGATTTTTGAATTCATAATTATAGTGGTTTAAGACTAGAATCTAGCGTCGCTAAAGAAAAAATTTTTTAATTAATCATACAATATAAAAATTTTTAACGAACCCTAATTCCCTCAGTTTTAAGCAAAAAAAATCCTGGACAAATTGGCTCGAAAAGTTAGTTAATTTGCAAAAATAGTTCCCCGAAATTTATTAGTAATTTTCACTGGTTCGGAGATAGATCACGAATTAATTCTTATTTTTAACTCACTTTATAAGCTTTATATATACTATCCTATAAATTTTCATTTACAGTATATATTTTTTTTTTACTCCACTTTATTGTACTTTATGCGATTTAAAATTTATATCTACATATATAACGACACACTTTGTTTAATCCGGTTTGCGGAACCTATTTATTAACTTCATGAAAGAACTTCTTTCTGGTAATCGATTTCCCATATAAGAATCTGATAGACATTGGGTTTTCCATTGTCCGGAAAAGAAACTCAAAGAGGTTAAATTGAAACTTTATTTTCTCCGTAATTGTGTAACCAAATATCAAAATCCGCACAAAATTTATAATAATAAAAGGGACGACAAATTTCTTTTTTTTTTTAAAAAAAAATTTTTAGTTTAATAGTTGATAAATAATTAACATTATGGTTGAAAATATATTTTTACCGAAATTATCACAAAATTTTCTTGAAATATTGGACGATCATGAATATTATGATGTTACTATAGAAGTTGGTAGTGACCCTACTGTAAAAATATTTCGTACTCATAAGGTAATTTTATGTTACCGTTCCCCTTACTTGCGTAGAATTCTCTCAACTAATAATAGTACGGAAACTTTATTGCACATTAAATTGTCGAATATTTCACCTGAAATCTTTCAAATAATATTAAAGTAAGTATTTTTTTTTTTTTTTTCAAATATTAAAATAATTGTTTTACGAATAATAATAAATAATTTATATTTATATCAAGTTACATTTACGGAGGAAAACTTACTTTGAAAGGATATAATATTTCGGATATCATTGAAATTTTGGATGTTGCTAATAAACTTAAACTTCAAGAATTAGTTGATTATTTACAATCTTTTTTAATTGAAAACAAACCAAACTGGATTGAAAAAAATTTCAATCTTATATATCAAGCAAGTCATAAACAAGATTCTTTGTTGCAACTAAAAGAATATTGTACGAATTTATTAACTGAAGAACCAGAAAAGATATTTGAATCACTTGATTTTGTTTCAATTCCGGAAAAATGTTTGCTCTCTCTCATTCAAAATGATAATATTGAAATGAGTGAAGTTCAAATATGGGAGCATGTTCTTAAGTGGTGCCATGCTCGAAATCCTGAATTACCCTCAGATCCCTATGATTATTCGGATGATGATTTCAACACTTTGAAAAATATTTTACAAAACTACATTCCATTTATCAGATTTTATAATTTAACCTCAGAAGAATTTTTGAAGAAAGTTTATCATTATAAAAAAGTTTTTCCCGAAGAATTATTTGAAGATTTAATTAAATATTTTTTGGATCCTAATAAACCAAACGATAAATCGAAACCACGTGGTAAAGTTATTACAACGAATATTGATTCCAAAATCATTTCAAATCGACATGCTGAATTAATATCAAAATGGATTGATAAATTAGATGGATCAAAAAAATCATCTACTTTACATAAATTTGAATTAATATTTCGTGAATCTCGGGATGGAAGAAGATTTCATAAAACTTGTAGTTATATAACTCGTACCGTAGTGATTATTAAAGTGAAAGATAGTAATGAAATTCTTGGAGGATATAATCCACTTGAGTGGAAATCTCTTAATAGTTATGGTGATACTAATGATAGTTTTATATTCTCTTTTAAGGGTAGTAATATTGAAAATCATATTCTAAGTCGAGTAAAGAATGAAGAGCGAGCAATTTATAATTCAATATTATATGCTCCATCGTTTGGTTACTCGGACCTTATTATAAAGGGAGCTAGTTATTATAGCTATAGTTACTGTAAAATGTACGATTATGAGAAGCAGATAAGAGAAACAGATGATTATTTTTCTGTAGAAGACTATGAAATATTTCAAATTGTCTAAATGTAAATCGATAATTAATAAATTATTTATTTATTATATAAAGTGGAACGTTTGCTTATATTTTGTACGTTTCTTTTATTGCGCTTAATCCTGTTATGATCTAAGGACTTGGACAGTTTTAATACCCAAATTGAAAATTATTTATCATTATACATTAACATTTAATAAATATTATAAAAATTACTTTATATTGAGTTTTATTTACTAATTAAAAGGACATGAGTATTCGTGCTTTTCTAAAAATCTGAAAATATTGTTTGTATATAAAAAATTTCAATTCTTTATTAGAACTTCACCAATTTTCTAGTTAGATCTTCTCAGGAGTAATTGAATCATCTGATTCCATTGAGTCTTGAAAAATTTTTCTGGATCTTATATCATATGATTTAAGTTATTATTAAGAGTAAGTAGAAATGGATTTGCTCTTAAAATGCAATAATAACCTTAATACTGCAACATTTGTTAAAAGGAACAGAAGGAAATCAATGGAATCATATAGTGGATTTATTGAAACCAAAGATAATTTATTTGTAGTTACATAGTCTCATATTTGGATTTGTGAATCAAAAACAACACGATAATAAGTTAGATTATTAATGAAAGAGTATTTTATTTATAGAGGAAATTGACAGTGGGTTTCAATTAACAAACTAAATTTATTTCGAATTATTAATGAGTCCAAATATATATTTAATGGCAAAGTGGTTCACGAATTGATTAAAGGAATGATACATAAAGAGTACGTATAAAGGATATTTAAAATAGTTTACTCTGGAAGTTAATTTATCGAAAAAAACAACGGATGTAACATGGTAGCAGAATTGGAACGGAAAAACGGTATTGACAACAAAATAAAAAATAAATAGATTGAACGATATTAATTTGAGGCAGATGTATAAAAACTATATATATAGAACAAGGGGATAACGTGTACTCAACAGATATAGAATATAATTAGATAGTGATTTATATATAGTTTGTACAGCACAGGTAGATTCTGTGATATCACTATTGTAATACTGTAACTACCAATCCGATTTCAATAAATTTCCATTATATTTAATCATGTCTCTTTAAAATAACTTTCATGTCGCTCCATGTCAATTTTTAAGATTTAGTCACCTTACGTGAAGTCCAACCATTTTCTTTACCAAGACCTTATACAAAAATCTAATAAGCGAGCAATAATTATTAACTTATACAGCAATAAAACGATTTAGTAAAATCCGCTTATTTTGAAATATAACAAAAGTAGAAATTAAACAGATATGTGATCAAAGTAGATTTTTCATACTTATGGATAGTTTTCCATTCCAATAACCAGCGAATCATCATTTAAATACTTCAATAACGTCTTCTTTAGTTCTTTTGGTAGAAGCAAAAAGGTGGATAGACCAAAATACCTTTGATATTTTAGAATAAGATGCTTCTTTTTATTTTGCAAAAAGGGTCGAGTCCAGCGTATCATTGTTCAAAAGAATTATTGCATTTTGATTGCCCAGTTTCTTGATCAGGAATCTTCATTCTGTTGTTGAGAAATTAGTTATGTATCTTCCTTGTTTAAATTAGAACAACTCGGAGACGGTTTGAAAATCTACTGGGAAGAAATAAATCAGGAATACGAGAAGGTAAACAATCTGATTCGTAATTTTTCTCCAGTAGAACTACTAATTGGACTTCGCTCCTTTAAAAATTTCTTCATTCCTCAGAAATCCTTAACGTGGTTGAGCGACAAGATGCTCAAGTTAAAACCACTATTCCAAAGGAGCTCTAAAGAGAAGAGAAATGATGTTTTCTAATGTAAATTTTGGCTAATTAATTTCTATTCCATAAGAAACGAGAACTTTATTATACAAAACTGAAAGGGACCGTTGCCTTCTTTTACTATCTGAAGAGCTTGTCAGACTTTCCAACAGACGTAATAAGCTAAGATGACTATCAATTTCATAAACTTAATAATAATTTCATTTGCAAAGTGACAATACTTAACTTTTAATACTCTTTGGACTTAAAATTGTTAAAAGCAAAATAGCAATTTTTCATTAAATCTTTTTTTGCTTTATATTTAATTGTGAAAAATCAATCTAACTTCTATAAAGTCAGTATTTTTTTTAATTTGATCAAATTAATGAATAAATTTTCATCTCTTATAATTATGAATAATCGAAAATAAAATTATATGAAAAATCACATGCCAGTAATGTCGGTTATAAATATTATTTTATCTTCTGCAATTGTTCTCGTACACAAGATTTAAGTGTTGTTTTTTTTACGATTTTTTATAGTGTTTTTTTTTTTAAAAAAAATATTTTAATTGAAAGGAATATCACACGGAAATTACATTAAATATGGTTGTATTAAATAATTGACAATAATATAAGCTTGTATAAAATAATTGGATCTTTCTCTGCGGTGATTTAATTTTGTAAATATTGAAAATGAAGCAATTTTTGTCAATATTGAAAATGAATAAGCTATAAGGCAAGTTTTACCTAGATTAAGTCAAGATCAAAAATTTTGACAATAGTAAACCAGAGAACGTTGCGATTACTAATGAAATAATGAAACTTAATTGCTGCGCTATTGTTCACGCTATATAAAATGTTCACTTTTACGATTTTTGAAAAGTTTCTTTAATGCTCCCATTGATATAACTTTATCTGAGCCCATGTTCCGTTCCTTGACATTGTTCCTCATAAATAATTCTCATCTTAACTATGGTATGCTTTAATTAAATTTAGCATTTAATTTACAGTATCTTTGGATAGTCAGCTCATTAAAGTATTTCGTTCATTAACTTATCAAATAAATTGTAAACAGGATAAGTTTTTTGTGTTATGGATCAAGGAATGAAAGGTATAATCATTGGGTTTGTTGGGTCCACGTGCGATATAGGTTACCACTTACCAGAAATAAAATACATACAGTATACTCGATCAACAAAAAGATGAAATTTAATAGACCTATTTATTTATAATAATAATAATACAATTTAAATTATATCACGATGAAAAATAAAAAGAAAAACGTCAAATAATTTACACTCCTTAAGGAAATATTTAAATCAAAAATTGTATTGATACATATTTACAAAAATTTGACATTATGGTATGGTATTACGTTATGAACTTCGTATACCTTAAATAATTCCAAAGGCGTATCTACATAAATCCATAAATCATATTTAATAAAATTAATTAATATAAAAAAAAAGATTTATCTATTTATATTTAGAAAGTCTCACAATATTATGGTTTTTTATTCGTCATTTAGTTTAATTTTCGTATAATAAGTCTTTGGATCTGGAATTTTGTAATCTTTCATCAATGATTCTTTGAAACATTTTCTAATTATTTTAATCTAAAAAAAAAAAAATCATATAAGGAAGTTTAATGGTTAACATTAAGATAATTGAGATGAAATATACATTATGGCATGAACTTAAATTACTTTACTACGATCCCTGGTAAAAATTCGAATATTAAGTTCTTCAAATTGTTCTGGAACAAGATAACTAACTTGTGAACTCTCCAATTTAAAAACTATAAACGTAAAGAATTAATTAATAACTGATGAATGTTACCGCATCAATAAACAAAATAAATTAAACAATTTTGTATACCTCTACCCGGTTGGTTTTTATCATAAAATTCAACATTGTCGATCGGGTTTTCATCCTTCTTTCCATAATTCAATACAAGTATATCTACGATTACATCTTCTTCTTTGAGTCCATTATCATGTGCTATGATTTTTTTTGTGGTTATTTGGTTCTGTTTAATAAATAAATAAAATTAAATTTGAATTTATAACTTACGATGCCGGAATACAATGAGATTTACCTCTTTGAACTCTTTTTTCAGATTTTTAGGAACCAAGAATTCATCGACAAATTTATAGAGTTCTCTTCTTCGAATACGTCTGATAATCTCTCTTGACTTTTTTAACCCCTAAAACAGATTAAAACAATCAATGAATTACATCTCATTTAATACAAGAATATGATGCAATTAACTTACCGTATCATCAGAATATTCGATTCGATTTAAAATTGTATCATCCATCTTTAAATATTCATCTGGGTTATCAATACTATCAGATATTTTTAAAACTGGATCCGCAGCTATTAAAGCATCAATTATCATGTAACCTATCGCTTTGCCTAATTTAATAATTACGTGAGCAAAATTACATCAATCGCGAAGAACTGAAAATACAATTAAGGTTTCTAATTACCAACGCGATGATTATAAGCTTTCTTATGTAAAGAATATCGTGTGTGGAACAGTTCGTAAATATTATAGCTTTCCTTAAAGTCATACGTGATTTGATTATCAGAAACATGAGAGTAATTCATAAGTCTTGAGGAATCAAATACAGACTTCATTCCGAGATAGTAACAATCACGTGCCAAATAATCAAATTTGTCGACATCGATTGAATTACGTTCATTAGCTACTACATCGAATAGATATAGAGATCTCAAATATTATAATATAAGTAATATAAATATTTAATATTTTGATCGAATAGCAAGTAATAAATATTACATCTCATAAATTTACCTATCCCCAGTTTTCTTCCCGGAAATTAAGTCTTTAACAAATTGTATATCCTCTTCGTTCAAATCACCAATTACATCTTTATGTTTTTTTATAAGATCATCAAACATCATTTTAGAAGCATCTTCATGCTCCCATTTACGATCGGGCCTTTTTACATAAAAAAAGTCAGTATTTATTTAAATGTTGTATTATTTATTTATTTACAAGCCAAACCTCACTGTTTTAATAAAACTTTCAAAGAGATGACTAAATGGCCCATGTCCTATAAAACCGTAGAATTTATTATTAATTTGACTAATTCAAGAATAAAATTTGACATTAACATACCCAAATCATGACATAGTGCTGCCAATGTTACACATTTTAAATCTTTCTTGTTACATTTTAGTTCAGGTTGTTTCTCGCTGATTCTTTTTACCAACGAACGGGCAAGATATGCAACACCTAAAACATGATAGTATAGTTGGGAAATTATTCTTTTAGCAAGTTTCTTAAGCTTCTAATTAATTTCAGGTTTCTAACAACAAAGCAAAACAACGAGAGGATGAATTTTGAATTAATACAATACAAGTTTATTACCTAAACAATGTTCAAACCTACTATGGATGGCACCAGGATACACATAATAAGTAGTTCCTAGTTGTTTGATGTTACGTAATCTTTGAAAATGTTCGGTATCGATAAATTTGATTATCCAATCATTGAATTCCATTAACCCCTATTTTATAAATTAATTAATTAATTGAATAAAATTCAACTAACGTCATTTAATTTAGTCACGCTCAAAAAAAAAAAAAAAAAAAAAAAGAGTTACATGAATTGGATCTTGAATTCTTTTATATTTCTTTTTCTTATTTTTACCGTTTACGATATCAGCCATGATATTTATCCAAAGAAAGGAAAAATATAAAATTGGGACAAAAAATAAAAAGGGAAAAAAAAGATAAATATTCAAAAAAGAATTATGGAGATATATATAATTTTTCCGCCAGAGAAATTCAGGAGAAATAACTATAAAAGTGAAAAACGTGAAAAAACAGGCATCTATTCATGTTTTTACGCAAATTAATCTTAATTAGGTGAAATTAAAATTTTTTTACTCTCACAAAATTTTTTATTGTTACACTCGGTCCTTTCAACACCCTATATATTTAAAATTATGTACAGTATATGGTGAAACATTAGATTAGGAACATTGACATAACTTTATAACTTTAAATCAACTATTTCATCAGGGGGTCTATTCATGTTTTTACGCAAATGAATCTTAATTAGGTGAAATTAAAAATTTTTTACTCTCACAAAATTTTTTATTGTTACATTCAGTCTTTTCAACAGCCCTATATCTTTAAAATTAGTGTGATTCGTGTATATGGTGAAACATTAGATTAGGAACATCTATAACTTTATTTAAGTTAAATCAACTATTTCATCAGTAAATAAATGCATTTTGTTATTCATCAGAAACTTAATGATATTATCGATACGTAAATGACAATCTTGCCAAATCAGGACACAAAAACGGTATAAAATTGGGTGAATTGAAACATATACATTGTTATTTTTAGTATTATTAATTTACATTATTTGGTAAAATGCCTTTGTGTTCGGTCGCTATCTGTTTGATGAAGTATTGTGTTTCACAAGTAATATTTTGTTTCAAGAAATGAAGTAAAGATAAGTGAGTTACAGCGTGTAACGAAAAAAACCGGAATTAAAAAAATTAGCCGTAGCACCGCCATGATGATCGCACCAAATTATACGTTAAATAGTAGATTTTACCAATGCTATATAAATCATTATTTTTTGAAAGATTTAGCTGTAAATGTTTACTCCAAATAGAAAAATGTAACAAAATAAACTTTTTAACGTGGATCTTTGATGTGGATGATTCCGGTTTTTTTTTGTTACACGCTGTGTTTTAAACGTCGATAAAAAAAAAAAATATCCAATGATAAGGTTCAATATGGTGAAACGTCCAAAAATACAAAAAGTTTTCATTATTTTAAAAAAAGTTAGCAATGATATCAATAAATTATCGATAGGGAATAAAGAAAAAGGTTATTATAAAGCTGTTATGCGTTTTAAGAGAATATTAAACGATATTAAAAAGTTTATTGAAGAAATTTCAAGAATTTAAGAAATACGAATAAGATCAATTTAAACGAATTGGGAATGAATTCGACCATGATTATAAGGCATTACAACTTGTTATCTCTATTGGTCAGATTATTGATTTGAGAAAGAGAATAAAACAATTAAAATGTCTTTAGATTAAAATTAAATGGATACTATCAAGACGTTCATAAAGATATGAAAGAAAGTCATAGTCTCGCGATGGAAAAGTGGCAGATCTTGCTACAATAATTGATAATTCAGTAAACAAAGAAACCCAGAAATTGATGGAGTATTACCATTTAAACTCAAGAGATATAATGTTCGGAATGTAGCTTGTAAAAAAATTAAATGGGCTGATTGATAATTTAAATGTTTATGAATACGAAATTTTCTTGGTAACTTAAATTATTCATAGCAAGAGATATCTTTGTTCCCTTCACTTTATTGGTAAATTTTATTAATAAATTTGGTCAAAATTATTGTTGACTTATTTAATTTTTTTTTTCTTTTTTTAGGAATTTTGCATCATAATGTGAAGGCGGAAAACGTAATTCGTGGGATAGGAGATCTATCTACTGAAGTAGCAGTTCCTAAAGAGATAATTCGTTGGATGGCCCCAGAAAACTTACAACTTATCATTCTAAAAGTTAGAAAAGTATGTACGATACACTGATTCATGTGAAATGGTTAACTTTGGAATGTTTTCTAGGAACTTTCTTTTAATTGAGTCCCATATAAAGATATTGAGAAATCTGATGATATTATATAAGTTGTTAATGGAAATCGAGAAACTTAATTTTGAGAAAGGTCCAAGTGACATAATTGAGGCTTTCGCTAAAATTATTACTTTAGCATAGAGGCAAGATTTTCGTGATCGTCCGCAAGATCCGTTGTTTCTGCAATTCTTGGAAGGATCTATTCTTGTGAAAGTAGTCCATGTCTTTTTATGAACATGATTCGACTACTACATCTTTGGAAAATTCACAAGCAAGTTCTAATATGGAAAATAGTATCAAAATGGACGAAGATTATAATATATTTCTTTGATGATGATGATGATGATGAATTATTATCTTTTAATAAAGTAATTGTATGGAACAAGATAATTGCTTGGGAATGTTTTAATGCTCATGTAGATATTTAATAAAAAATGTCATTTATTGGAAGCACCTTATTCATCGGAAGGATATTACGCCGAAAAAGATAGTAAAAAAGTTATCCCATTATTTAAAGTGGCATTATATTGACTTTAAAGTTTCAAAGTTGAAATCGGTAAATTAATAACGCCACATGTTAAAATAATCTACTTTTAGACTGAAAACCGATACTAGTATTCACATTAGAAGTTCCCAACAAACGAAAACAAAAATAAATTGACAACGTAATTTAAGCATTTACTTTTTGGTTAAAGAAAAAGAATTTTACACAAAGAAAAAATTCTTTGCAGTAATTTTAAAAGCTATAAGCTAAACAAACTCTTTCTTCTAAACTATTCATTCATTATCTTCATTTTTTTCTACAGCTTTATCATCAATAACAGACCAACCAACGATTGGTGAAACAACTATTTCATTAGAATTCTCTAAAGTTATTTGTTGCGCACCTAAAAATCCAGCAATAAATTTTAAACGTAATCCAGTATCAGTCGTAAATGGAACAGCAACTCTTCCATCAGGAATATCATATGGTTCAATTGAATTAGAAACTACTTTTGTCCCATCTCTTTCGTAAGGATAGAAGGCCATCATCCATCCATCAATATTACTAGGACCCGAACCAAATTGTTCTCTTGAAGCTATTGTTGCCCAAAACTTTTCATCAACTTTACCTTTATAAGTTTCAACTAATTTCCATATAACAGGATCCAATCTATCTAACCAAAAATCCATATCTAAATCCAATTTACGTAATTGAATAACTTTCTCTTGTAATTTTGTCCAATCTTCTAAAGTACCTTCAAGAGTAACTTTAGGAATTCCACACATTAGACAAACTTTATATGAAAAATACGCTTTGACCATATCCAAAAGAACGATACGACTAGCAGTAAGAGAATTTTTTGTTGTTGTTGTAAAATCACATTCTAAAAGAGATTTTATATCAATTTTTTCTACAGCTTGATCAGTTTTTACGACCAACCTATTTACTACTTCCGGCCAATCACCTTCAAGACGAGAACCTTTCGTATACAAAATATCACCGCCATAAATAGAAATCTCTTTTTGACCTTCGTGATCAACAAATCGAGAACGAAATTTTTCTGCATTATAATTAATATGATGGCTAACTCCTTGTGCAATAGTTAACCAAATATCATCAGGTGTTAAGCGTAAATGTTGATGATGATTATAAGCATGAAGAATTGCAGCAGCTAATCCGTGAGAAGCCATTGTATATTTGAGTACAGAATGATTTTTAGAGGGAGTTTCATCGTAATCAACTGAAATGGCGTGAACATTTGTATCAGGAAAAATTTGAGAAATCATATCTTTTATTAAAACATGATCACCAAGATTATTCTCAAGATTAACTTTTTTTGTGAGGATTTGAGTACTCATTTTCCTTGGTTCTTTCGGGGAAAAAAATAGCAATGAGGATTTGACTCAAAACTAGTTTAAATATGTTATGTGAAGATCTAGCCTTTTATGCCATTGTAAATGACAGATGATGATTTTATATTACGTAATTATGATATCGCTTAAGTGAAAAAAATAAGCATCTGCCTTAGAATAAAAACTACCAACATAATCAAAATCAAAATGTTAACAGTAATCCTTCTATGTATTAATCAAATAATGACTTCTCTTACATAGTTCATTTTTGCAGAAGATCCATGTCATGCTATTCTTTTGTCCAGACTTTCCAGAGAATGGTACACCTAATCAAATTATTGCTTGCATTACACTATTAATAGCGATTATTGATACCTGAAAATAGCTTGTTCATAGGTAAATAATAATATAATCATAAATCTCTTTTTTTGATTTTTTTGGGATCTCATTGCCATATAAAATTATTAATGAAAAGGTTTTTGAATTTAATAAATATGGCTTTGTAAATCAAAATTCTCAAACAGCTATCCTTTGTCTTATTTCTGGAAAACAACAAACAAAACTTGACTTATTAGTAGTACGGTAGCTTACAAACACTAGAACATGTAAAAAAAGTAACGTTCAACCTTGATAGTAATTGAATTGTCGTTTTTCGGTCATATATATTACAATTCCTTTAGTGTTTTGATTATTTTCTTGCCCTGTTCAATTTTTCCTTTTCGCTATCAGCGGTTGAATATTGATAAAATTGTAAGTTTATTTATGATCATAATCTAATACGTTGTATTCTAATTTAAGTTTAAAAGATTATAGTAGAACTAAAATTCTTTTTATTATATTCTAATAATTCTAATTAAAATTATAAATTTTCAAAAATTGTTCTTTTCATTAATAAAATAAGATCTAAAGATAGACAGCAATCTTTTCATCGATTTTTTTTTATTTCAATAATTTTATTTGGTCAGTTTATTATATAAATGCAAAATTATGTAGTAGCGTGTTATATTTTAGTAATAAATTTAATGAAAAAATATACTGAGAAGGAATTTCATTTACTTTCCGAAAGGTAAAATTCATTATATTTTTGTAATATTTTTGTAATGATAAATTATTACTTGAAATAATAAGTAAAATAAATAATGTACAATAATAGAGTTTACAGTTATTAAAAAGATACATATAAATTTTAATAATTAAAACTCGAAATATGTCTATTCAAATTAAAATTAAAATAGTATACTGTATATAATTTCTAGGTAACATTATTCTGATTCACTTATTATTGTTATTGATCTTAGTCGGCGTCAATGGTATCCAATTTGTATCACGATTATTATTTGGTAAAACTACAGAAATTAAAAAAATTATATTAAATAGTAGCAACAAATAAAAACCTAATCATATCAAAAGAATTTACCCGCATTTGGTAAAGAATTGGTGTTATTAACGGATAAATCTATTAGCTGGTTATTACAATCAAAATCATCATTTTCTGAAAAAGGGTTTTTTGTTTTCGTTCTAATTACCGATGATGTATCTAAGCAATAAAAAAAAAAAAAATTGTTAAATCGATAAAATGAAAAGAAATTTAAAAGTGATCATGATGAACTTTAAATTTAGTCACCTAAATTTGATCTTGATGATGTTTCCTCAAAACTTGGGGTAGATGATAAAAATGATTCATCATCCTCAAAAAATGGGTTTGATTTATCAGATTTTTTGTTTGAATTTATACTTTTTGTATCTATGTTTATATTATTCTTACTATCATTATTTATTTTTTTTGGAGTTAATATATTTGAGGATAATGAACTAGGTTTGGGGGGTGGTGGTGGAACGGTTTTTCTTATCACCAAGTCTTCGTGAAATGGATTGCTTGAAATATTACGAAATTCTTTATCAATATCATTCTTATCAACGACCAGAGATGACGTTGAGGAAGATGATGCTATTTGATGTTATTTTAAAAAGAAAAAATTTTGTTTATGAGTTATATTACTCTACAATTTCATGTAATGTTTAATACATTTAATTCACCTGAATTCCACCATTGGTATGTTTCTGAACTCGGTGGAGGCACTAATGAAAATGTAAAATATAATATGTTATTACAAGTAAAATAATTAAACGAAAATAACTTTTGGCCATATAAGTACTAACAATCTTCCTCTTTTCTATTATCCTTATCTTCAAAATCGATCAAAACTCCAACAGCGGGTTCAACCTTCTTGTCTTCAAGTTTCTTTTTAATTCCAATACCATTTTTATCTCCTAGCAAAGGATTATTGGCTTTTCTAACATTCTTGGCTAGTTTATTCCATTTATTTTCATTTGACGAAGTTTCAACACTACTTTGCGATACAAGTTGTAATTTTTCTAAATACAATTCCCTATGTAACTTTTCTTTAGCAGCTTCGTCGTATTTGATTACCTAACAATGTAATTTATGTAATTATGTTAAATTTTTTTTCTTTTAAAAAAAAAACAGGTAGGCAAATGATTACTTACTTCAATTTCAAATGATGACATTACTATAAATACATAAGAAAAATTGATTAGATCAAAAACATATATATATATTCACAAATAAAATTAAAGACTTTACCTGGTTTATGATCTGACACCATTATTTCTGCTCGTGAATATCCAATTTGTCGAATCTTACTACCACGATACAAAATTCTATCTATTAATCAATACGAAAAGTTTACTATATAATATAGTCTTACTGGAAATTAGATCAAACTTTAACTAACCAGTCCATGCAGGAACTCGCTGTTTCTCACTAATAACATACAATAAATTAAATAAATTTACATATTGTAATGAGAAACTAATGAGAAACTAATAAGAAATTTGCTAAACACATACCTTGTATCATAATTATTAGTACCATTATCATATTTATAGGTTGGAAGAAAAGTTATGGGGCCTTCTATATAATCACCAAATGCTTGACCAAATTCCATTTGCTTTGTTAGCTATTAATAAAATAATTTACTTCAACTTTTGCATAACAAAAAAAATATGTATACAAATATGACGCGTAAAATGAAATTGCCTGTTCAGCTTCCAATAGTTCAGTAAAATCTTCATTTTCTATGAGGCTTCGAACCTACCATGCAAATAGTCATAAGTATTATAAAACAAAATAGAAGTTAATTTAATAAATAATATATACTTCTTCGTTACTTAAGGATATTCGGTAATTAAAATCACCTAACCAGATAACATATCTAAAAAAAAAAAATAACATTTTAATTTTAATGTCTATATAAACATAAAAACAGCCAGAATATAGTATATTTTTATTACTCATGGTGCTCAAGACGACGAGCATTTCTGAAAAGTAAACCATCATTTATGGTCTTGTAATCTCTATTTCTTTCGTCTATATTTGAATGACCTGAATTATATATGATAGTTAGAATAACTATCATGATGCAATAAACAAGAATTTATTCATGATAAAAAGGATGTTGTCTTACCAGCTGCCAAATGTGCAGTAACAAAACACATGCTCGCATCATGGTAGTCAAGTCGAATTGCGACAGCCCCTTTGTTTCCTGCCATCCCACGCAATCCAGTCTTTAATTATAACAAATAATCAAAATTTAAATTATTAATATATCATAAAGTGATAATGAAAGTAATAGAGAAACAAAAACGAACTTTTTTCATGACATATTCTACATTACGTATATTGGACACTATATCTGCTCTTGCATAAATAACAAGAGCTGTCCCAACCAACTGCCCCGATCTCAGCATAACATAATTTGAACGTTTATTAGATCGATTGTTTAAAGTATCGCTTATTTCTTTTTCCCATATTCGCCTAAATATAGTGCCATAATTTAGATTTATAGGTCATTTATTTATATAAAATCATAATAAATAAACATTGCATACAATTTTTCTGGATCTGCTGACATAATCTTTAAAAAGAAACATTATAAATATATAATATAAATAATACATTCTTTAGAAAACAATAAAATAAAAAATACCTGTTGGGGTATTAGTTCAACAATTTCCTGAAAGCCGATAACAAAAAGATCAGGTTCTGATTCATCTAAAAAATTATAAACCAGTTTTAAAAAGGTATTTTTAAACGTCATCAGTACACCTTTACATACCATTATCAAAAGCAAAAAGCCAGGGTGACAGCGATTCTCCAGTTGGCAGACATCCATTAAGATTAATTGATCCAACAAATACATTTATTGTAGATTTCGAAGAGAAGTCATTTACCCTGTAAAATAAATTACGATTAAAAAGATCAAATAAACTAATGAATTAGCAAATTAAATATAATATATAACCTCTTCTGCATATCCTCCAATACTAATTCGTGAACCGGATCATGAATTTCGATTACTTTTTGATACATTAACTTGCCCTGTCATTTCAATTAAAAATTAAATACTAGTTTAAAAATTACAATAGAAATTCCCATACTCACAAGTAACAAGTCGATAACTTCCTGTTTTGACTTGTCTTGAAAGTTATTTATGTAAAATCTGTTCACAGTTTTGGTCGCATCACCAATCACACCTGACCAAGTAAGTTTTCCGCTTCGAGTAAACTCTGACTTGAGAGCCCCTGTTCCTGCGTAGATTTTCGACAGGCTATCCCCATTTTCGGCCCATAGATAAGAATGTCGAGAAAAGAGACTTTCTGTGTCGTATATGGACTCTATCTGTCGAAGGTATATATCTAATACGGTTTTTGAAACAACTGTTTGGACCACATTCGTTCTGAGAGAATCAAATAATATTACTAACTATTTTAATATTTTTGATAGTTGATATGAATATATACCTGTCCAAGCTAATAAAACAATTAATGTAATGAGTATAAAGGTATATAAAATAAAAAAGTAACGTCAAAAAATAGAAATTCTTTTGTTACCAGTCCACACAGTTCGTTCTAAAAACACCTTTTTGGTAGAATATGGGCGTATTCGTTTCCATATCCATTAAAAAGAAACAAAAAGATTCTAACCGATCTTGAATATCGTGTATTAACAAGGAGACATTTTCATAACTTCCACCCTTACAGATAGTATGGAAGTCAAAATCATTTTTCCGCACAAAATTATCATTGCTATTTCCATTTAAATTAAATATTCGTTCCTCATACTCCTTGCTCAGGATGGATTCACCTTCTTTTACACCAAGAAGGTTGATTATATCAACATCACCATATCTGCTCTGCAATTCATTAAAATGCCGCTCAACTGCTGGTTGTGTTGCATCAGGCCCACGTGATATTTGAATTTTATGCGTCATAACTTGAAGGCCCTATTAGTAAAAGTAGTTTAAATACTTCTAATAAAATTTTACGAATTAAAAAGCATCAAATAACTCACTTGTTGCTCCCAAAATACTATTGCAAACAGAAACAAATAAAAATTAGAAATAATTTATTTTCACTAAAGTTTAACTTCATGTATCATACATACCAGGAACACTTCCACGAACTTGTACGTATGAAAAACAAGTATTGGGCATTTGTAAGATAGTTTCTGTCTAAAAGAAGTTTTTAAAATTAATTAGGAAAAAAGGAATTACATTGTAATAACGCATACATTTAATAAAGACTTGCCTCTACAAAGTTTGCAACATTCCCATCATCATCAATCCCTCGAGTGTTATATCGTGTGCCTAACAAATTTAACAAATATGTGTAACTTAATTGGCGATGAAATACTTATCTAGAAACCGAGAACATATATATACATATATATAAAATATACCGGCACGTTTACAACTTAATTTAGATATAACTGATAAAGAAACCGCCCTTGTCCCTATCGTTGTTTCTTTTCTACCAATATATCCTTGAATGGCAAGTACCTGGTAATAAAGAATAGATTCATTAATTGGATATCATTGAATTTCTATTCATAATAATAAACAATTATGGATCACATAAATCGCATATACTAACCAAAAACCCACATCGATCCATCGTTTCTTGATTTACTTTATTTAATTTGGATCGAAAATTCAATAACTCTTTTATCATATATTTATTCCATAGGAAATGATCATCAAAAGAATATTTATCTGCTGCTGCCATCGTTATTCTTTAAATCAAATGATATAAATTTTTAGAACTCATTCATTTGTAATTACTGCAAATTATTTAATACCTTGCGCCTAAAGTTCTTGTTAAATCAAAGTCAGACGAAAAATAGAAATGTCCATTTGATAATAGCTTTTTGAGTGGCGCACATGGATGTACAACTGGTTGTTCATTTTGTAGAGGTGACTGTCCATTATCATCATATATTCTATTGACTCCATATGATATATCGTGTGGATCATTGAGTGAATAAAATTCTACATCTAATATTCGATGTACAGACTCTCCCGGTCGAATTTCTCCAATATGCGTGCTGCCAGTTACAACTGCCAAAAACATATCTAAACGATCAAGAGAAAATTGAGCGAAAGAATTCTATAAAATTAATTCTTGGACAATAGGGCAATTTTATTAAGTAGTAAATACCTTTTTCTACTTGCAATAACCCAAGGCAGCCATATATGGGTTTCGAGCTAAGTCGTCGATAATCATTTGCATCAAATTCAGAGCTCTTTACAAGTTTGACATTACATTGAGGACGTAAGTGATCAAAATTCTCATAAATATTTTCAAAGACTAATACCGCAAAATTCACGTCCGGATCCGAATCATAACTATGTGAAATAATAGAGGGTTGCAATGCAAGTGCACGAGGGTAATCCCGAACAAGTAAATTACATTGCATAATGAATTCCAAATACAAAGTTGGAAAATATTAAAAAATAAAGAGTAAATCTTTTTTTGCTGACCAATTTATACCCGTTGATTATTTTGGACATTTTCGTGTCACGAAAGTGATCGGGGCTTTACACAACCGAATTTTTAATCAACCTTAAATTTTTTGACAACACAAAATAATCACGTGTAAACTGGAATTCATGGTTTGTTTATTACCAAATTTACAATTTTCGAAAACTTCTCTGTAATACCAAAAGTAAACTTTTCCTTAGGAAATGGTAGAAGAGTTTGCGGAAACCGAAAGACAATTAGCTTCCAACACATATACACCATTGACTCCAAATGAAAAATTATTTGAAAAATTATTAGGAACAGTCAATGATCAAGTAAGAATGGACCTTTTTTTTTTTTTTAGATTTAAGTATTAGATATATTAGTTTTTTCCATTACGATTACTATTAGACATTTATTGAAGATGAAGATAGTACACCTGGAGACGATGACTGGGAAATTTCTTTCGATGAAGTTGATGGTATTGAATCATTCATATGAATACTATTTGTTTTTTTGATTCATGATGCATTTGACATTGACAATATTTTTTTTTTTTTTTACAAGATCATATATCATCATTTCAGGAAGACGAATTCGTTCGCGAAGCCTTTGCAAAGGTGAGAGAATTTCTTGTATAATTTGATTTAATTTTAGTTTAATTAGTATTTGAATAATTTTAATCCTATTATTAGGGAATGGATTTACGAGAGTATGCTAGGAATGTTGAAAAAGAATTAAATGTAATTGAAAGAGAACATGAAGTTGATTGTATCTTTTTTTAAAAAAAGTTATCTTATTGGTTCATTTAATATTTTTTTTTGAATTTCGCACAAATCCTTTACTACTTTCAACTTTCCTTAAGATATTAGTCAAGCAAAAAATTTTGTAGAATTGCATAATCAAATTCAGGTTTATAAGTATTTAATGAATTACTCTCTAAATAATAATTTATAGATTATTTACTAACGAATGTTTGATGTTATTAGTCTTGTGATCAAATATTAGCTACAATGGAAAATATGCTAAGTGTTTTTCAAATGGATTTAGGAAACATTAGTTCAGAGATCCAAACATTGCAAGATAAATCATTTTCGATGAATATAAAACTTAAGAATCGTACAGTAAGTTAAGGTTTATGGGGTATATTATTTTTAAAAATTAGGTTTATTTATTCTATATCTATATTCTAGGCAGTTGAACAACAATTGAATACTGTTTTGGAAGGAACAGTTATTCCACCTCCAATGATCAAGTAATTATAATACTATTATGTAGATTGAATGTTTTTATGTTTATGCTGATGAATGATCTTGTTTAGAAAAATTACTGAAGGAGAAGTTGATGAGATTTGGCTCGCTTATTTAACTGAATTAAATAAGAAAATGACTTACGTTAAACGTAATCAAAAAAAGAATGTTAAAGCCATCAAAGATGTTGGTCCAGAATTAGAAAAATTACGATTAAAAGTATGTAGTTTGTTTTATTTTATTTGAATTAATTTATATATTAATGTGATATGCTTTTTTTAGGCAACTGAGAAAATACGAGATTTTCTTTTAACAAAAATTAGATCACTTCGTATACCTAACACAAATGTTCAAATTTTACAACAATCAATTTTATTAAAATATAAAGCACTCTATAAATTTTTAATGGAAAGATATAGTGATGTAGCCATAGAAGTCATGCATACTTATGTTAACACTATGCGTTGGTACTTCTTCAATCATTTCGAGAAATACAATAGAGAGCTACAAAAATTACAGGTAAAGTTACTAAAGCGGCATATCTAATTTTGGATTTACAAAGCATTTATCATTTTTTTTTATTAAAGAATCCAGTCGCCGATAAATATGACATGATGGGTTACGATGAGAGTGTCCGAAAAGGTATGAAGGAAAAAAAATTCATAGATGTATAATCTTTGAAAAGTGCAATTCTACCCAATGCACCATACATTAATGTATTCGATTCGTTAGGCGGTCTTTGGGGAACCGGAAAAATTGCACTGCAAGATAAAGTGAATATTTATGTTTTGAAAGATAGAATCAAAACACTTCGTAATCAGGATGCAGGAGTGATTTTGGTTCATGTTGCCGAAAACAAGAGTAAAGTAAGAGCATATTGAACCATTCGATTTTATCATGATTTATGTCAATTTGACGTGTTTCTATATTTAAATAGGGATATCCATATGAAGCATTGTTTAGAAGTTTTAATTTAACCTTTATTGATAACGCAAGTTCAGAATATCTTTTTATTGTGGAATTTTTTGCAAAGGATGACAAACCTAATGTAGAACTTGCTAAAGATATTTTTTCTGAAATTTTTACTACCACAATCAAAATGGGTTTGGTTGGTATTTAAAGTCATCAGTAATAATTATTTTTTAATTGAAGGATTCATTTAGTTTTTGTAAAATTATAGGATTCTACCAAGCAATTTGTCGATAATAGTTATGATGCTATTGGAATTCTAATTTGTGTTAGACTTAATACACAATTTGCCTTAGAATTACAGAGAAGAAAAGTACCAGCTTTGGAGGGATATACTAATCAAATAAACATGTTATTATGGCCCAGATTTCAGGCTATTATGAACATGCATATTGATAGCGTTAAGAAAGCTGCTTCTAAATTTATTGTTAAAGATATTCATCCGCATTTTGTAAGTTACGAGTTTAATAATATGTTATTGTATTATATATCACTTCATTTATATTATATAAATTATTCTATAATTAGGTTACTCGAAGATATGGAGAATTTGCAGCATCAATATTGATTCTAAACGAAGATTATAATGATCCAATTCTGTTAAATAGGTAAACATCTTGACTTTGAAAAAAAAAAAAAAAATTTTTATTTTTTTTTTCCAGTAAATAAGTATTAACAAACTATATAATATAGCTTGTTGAGACTAAGAAATGAAGTTGAAAATTTTCTTGATAAATTATCAAATAATTTTGATGATCGTAAAAACCGAATAATATTCTTAATTAATAATTATGATCAGATTATAACTATTTTGAATGTAAGATCCTTTAAACTGATACTCTTGAACTTATAAAGAAAGATATTTATCATAACACAATTTTATAGGAGACTGGCGGTAAAGTTATAGAAGCAGAAGTTAACTATTTCAAAGAATTATTGAATGGGCAAATATCAGGATTTGTTGAAGAGGAATTACAACCTCATTTTGGAAGTTTAGTTTCTTTCATAAAAAAGGTTGAACAAGGAAAAGATCTTACAACTATTGAACCAGGTACTTTATTTTAATTTATTTATATAATTATCATTTAAATTTTATTATTATTAAATATTCTTATTTTAATATAGAAATATTTGATCAAGTATCATCAGATTTTGCTTCAACATGGAGGCAATCTATAACATCAATAAATACTTCAGTAATCCAACATTTTACAAATTTCAAAAATGGTACAACAATATTACATTCAGTATTAGGACAATTAATTATTTATTATACTAGATTTTGTAACATGTTAGAAGAAGCTTTAAAAGATGGTAAAGTCAGAATTAGACATCAACCTGTTAATGTACAAAGCGTCATGGTTGAAATCAAGAAATTTAGAAGTAACTTTTAAAATATTTAAGAAAAAGTATTAAAGTATTAATAATAATTAATATAAAGTATTAACATTATTAACACGAATTATTATTGTAGATTGGGATGTATTTAAATTTGTATACATTAATAGTAATATCTCGCGTAAGACTAATTAATATAAATATAAATTGTAATGAGATTATGTTTTAGGCTACATTTTATGTTCATAATGAAAAAGTATCATTTTACGTGCAAATTTAGTTTTTTATTTTTATTTTTACAAATCAAACAAAAATCTAGTGCCTAAAATACATTACTAAAATTACAATCACAATATGTATAAATTATATAAATAATATTAATAATATTATATTCATAACAATGTTAATTATTATAAATTATTCGCTACAAATTCTTGATGAAGGACGAGAATGAGTAAATATTCTAGAAGAAGGCCTTGAGATATTACTAAATATTCTAGAAGAGGGTCTTGAAATACCACTATACATTCTAGAAGGAGGTCTCGAAGCATTATTAAATATTCTAGAAGAAGGTCTTGAAGAATTAATTTCTATTTCTGAAAAAACTTTTGACACAGGTCGTGAACGACTTGGTTTAAGGCCACTTCTTAATCCTCTTATTGTTTCATCGAAATCACCTTTTGCAGAAAGTGATAGTGATTCTAAACTTGATGTTAAACTTGGTGTTTCGGAGAAAGGACGACGTGTAGTCTATGATCCGAAATAAAAAATAGATTAGATCAGAATGAAATATGTCGGTTAAAGTAAATAGAAATTATTATAATTACAAAACGGTTAGTTTCTTTCTGCTTTTCTTTCTCAATTTTCTTCCTAACTTCTTCATTTTCTTGTTTCGCTTTCTGTTTATAAAAAAAAAAAAAAGAATTTGTTATTTAAAATTTTGCATATAATTAAAGCTACGAAAAAAAATGTATAGGTAATATCAAATACTTACAGCTAAAGAAGAACCAAAAGATACAATCATACCAAAAAATTCTTCAGGTTTGGTAGAAACTGGATCTTCACAATAATAAATCATTAATTGTTTCAAATTTTCTTCCAATTTTTGTATAGTATCTTGCATATTTAAAATAGTAGATTCGGCTTTCTCCACAAATTCCTATATATCAAATTTTTTTTTTTTAAAAAAAAAAAAAGGAAGAAAAGAAATTTTAACAAAAAAAAGATAAACAAACATACCTCCATAATTTTAACAAAACAATCATTTTGTTGTTTAATTTGAAGATTTTTCACATTATCAATTTCCTCTTTAACCAAATCAATACCGCTAATTAATTCATTAACTGAAGCTACAACAGTTATTACAGATATTCTAGCTGCTGCTTCCAAATGTGGTAAGTCATCCATAAATGTTAACAAATCACTTTGAGTTTCTTCAAATGTTGCTGCTAAATAATGTAATAATGTTAATGCTCCCTTTGAATTATTCTCAACAGCTTTAGTATCGCGTATCTAATCAAATAAAAAATAGTGTTTAAAATTAGATTTTTTTTTTTTTTTTTTTTTAGAAAAAAAGGCCTAAAAGATATAACTACATTTTACCTTTAAAAGAACATCCAACTTATATCCTGTAGCATTGCCCCTAAATGTAGAAGCATTCATGAAATTACCGAAAACTAATATTGTCTATAAACAGAAATATTTATATTATAGTTGATTAATCTTAAAGACCATCCAAAACCAGAGTTTATTAACTTTGCATACGACGAAGAGATAAATAAATTTGTTTGACATACCTTCAGTAATCTTTTAAACTTTTCTGATTCTTTCAACTCAGTATATGCATCGTTTAGTACTTCGAGTTCCTATAAAATTATATTAATAATTAAGTAATTATAATAAAGTTATTTAAAAAAGTAATCTAAACTTACAGGTGTCAACTCTTGAACTTCCATTTCAAATCTTCTCCTATAAATCATACATCCTAATCTTTCGGATAACCTAGGAATTATCATAACTTCCTTAAAATACTTTTCAGCATTTCCTAAATTATTGATATCACCATCATATTCTTTAATTAATTCCTTTTCTTCATTAGTAGGTACGTAATTTTTTAAACTCCTTAAATTCTCAATGGATAGTTTTTCATCGTCAATTTCCAACAGAGCATCCTTGATTTCAATATAAGTACATTTTATTCTAGCCAACATAATACCAATATTATTAGCCCTATTGAATTCCAATAATGTTATTATATTACTTTTCTTTTGATTAGTAGGAGATGTAGGTGATTTTATTGCACTATTCAAAGTGTTTTTTGGAAACAATGATTCGATTTCTGCATAATTTATAGGAATTTCTTTTACAACTTTAGTTGGTATATCTTCCCATACTGTCGAGTTTAATTTATGTGGTGGTACTTTACTCCAAAATAATGATTTTAATGGAACTTTTGGCTTAATTATCTTAGGTGTTGTTATTATTGGAACAGGAATTGGTTTTGAAGTCGATGTCGTAGGAGGAGGAGGTGGTGGTGGAACTCCTACGCCGGGTGGTGGAGGCGGTGGGGGCGGTGGAGGTGGTCCTCCTAGTGGAACTCCTACACCAGGTGGGGGAGGAGGTGGTGGTGGCGGCGGCGGGGGCGGAACTCCTATTCCCGATGATGGTGGTGGTGGTGGCGGTGAGGGAGGAGGTGGTGGGACTCCAACTCCTGATGGTGGTGGTGGTGGGGGTGGTGGTGGTGGGGGCGGAACTCCTACTTCTGATGGTGGTGGAGGTGGGGGAGGTGGGGGAGGCGGAACTCCTACTCCTGTTGGTGGTGGTGGTGGTGGGGGAGGTGGGGGAGGCGGAACTCCTACTCCTGATGGTGGTGGTGGTGGTGGGGGTGGTGGGGGAGGCGGAACTCCTACTCCTGATGGTGGTGGTGGTGGTGGTGGGGGAGGCGGAACTCCAACTCCTGATGGTGGTGGTGGTGGGGGAGGTGGGGGAGGAACTCCTACTCCTGATGGTGGTGGTGGTGGGGGAGGTGGGGGAGGAACTCCTACTCCTGATGATGGTGGCGGAGGAGGAGGTGGTGGGGGAGGTGGAACTCCTACTCCTGATGGAGGAGGTGGTGGTGGTGGTGGTGGCGGTGGTGGTGGTGGAATATCCATTTTACTCGAAAGCGGCGAAATTGATTTAGATTCCTCATCATGGATATTTGACGATGATGTTGGAGAAGATTTTAAAGGTGAGGATATCATTATAGATGAAAATACTAAGTTATTGTTATTCATTGAATCCATTGAATCAGATTTATTGTTCTCATTAGAACCATCTTTTATTAAATTATTATCTATTAAAACATTAACAGGTTGTTTACTATTAATAGAATTTTCATCTGATGATAAATTGTCTATTGTTGTTGTCTTTGAGGTTTCTTGATTTAAATTCAATTTTGCCTGTTTTAACGCTTCATCTTTTTCTTTTGTTAATATCTCAACCTAATAATAATAAAATAAAAACTTACTTGATAAATAATAAAACAAAATGTTCATTAAAAAAAAAAAAAAAAAAAAATTCAAACCTTGGCTTCTAATTCATTTAATTTATTTCTCATAATTTCAATTTGATCATTTGTTTCATTCGTATTATTTTTATTAATTACAGAATATTGTCCAGTTATATTGTCAATTGAATCATGAAATCCATTCATAAATATTTGCCATTCTAATAAAATTAAAATATATAAATAACTTAATATGTTTTATTTAAAGAAAAATAATTTAATCTTTAACAATACCTTCTTTGATATTTGTTACGGAACTTATTTTTTCAATGAATAATTCAATAATATCCCAAGTATCATTTTGAGAATCTCTAAAAAATTATATAAATTAACGATTCAATTTTAAGCACAATTATTTAAGCATAAAGAAGAAATTTCCATCCAAAATCTAAAGGAAAAAAAAATAATACGCACTCTTCGGGTTCATAACAAGCAATTTTTAATAAATTTTTAAGAGTTTCAGTGACTCTTAAATACAAATCATAGTCATACTCAACTTGTCTTATAAGTCCAACAATTATAGAAATAGGATCACTAAAAAAAAAATGACAAAAATCACTTAAATAATATGCTTTTTAAGTTTTTTAAAAGGAAAAGAAAGAAACTCTAAAGATTCGAACGACATACTTTGCATCTCTTACAAGGTCATGAACTTTTTCATATAATTCATCTAAATCATCTTGATTTTCTTCTTCATATAAATAAATTTGATTCAGTAATAATTCAGGTGGGTTAGAAGTTTTAAAAATCTAAATTAAAATAAATTAATTTAATTTAATTTTTTAAATTAAATTTTCTTAAAAAAAAATTTATTTAAACACAAAAAATATATCACATACGGCAAATAACTCTGATAATCCTCTCCTATGAAATTCATCTCTTAATAACATTCTCTCTTCAACATCTTCAGGCGAATTAACAATAGCATTAATTAAACGCAAAGCAGCAGTTTTATATTCCATAAATGTACTACTTTCTTCCTCCTCTTTGTTTCCTCTTAAACTTTCAACCAAGTATTGAAATCTAAATTTTTCTTCATGAAATTGTCTAAAATCTGAAAATGCTGACAGTACAAATTGATGACCTTCAAGAGACATTACACATATGGCTGCTAATACATCCGCTACATGTGATCTTAATTTATTATTTGGTGTGTGAAGACAAAACACTATACTATTTATTAAAGATGGAGATTTTAGAACTTGATTAAACCCAGCCTAAAGAAATAGAAAAAAATATGAGAATAAAATTCATCAAATTAATAAAAGATAATATGTATTTATATAAATTAATAACCTCTGTGTTTAATAGGACTCTTAAGCATCGAATGCATTCAGATTGAATTCTATCATCATGATCAGAATTTCTTGAAGAAATTCTCTTTGTTCCTGTTGTATATCTCTCGAGAACACATTCTAATGCTGCCAATCCATCACCATCTATAAAATCTTTTATCCACGATAATTTTGCCGTAGTTAATGTTACACGTAAAGATTGTAATCTTTCTGCTAATGGTTTCGATGAAAGATTCTTTTGTAATAATTTATCTACATAAAATTCCGGAGTTCCTTCAGCCTTAGTAGATGATGATAATCCAAACCATGAACTAAAAAATCCTTTCGAACTTGATTGTGACTGAGGTTGTACGACAGGTGATGAAGGTCCATTAGATGATGGGCTCTTATTTAAATCCACTTCATTTCCAGTAATAACTATTGGAGGTAATCTTGAATCACGTAAATTAGTATTTAGCACTGATCCGTTACTGATATTATTATTATTATTATCAATGTCTTTATCATTGCTCATATTTTGTTTCGAAAGATTTTTGTTTTCTTGTTTTTGTATTGTATTAACTATATTATTCGATTTCTTAAGAGCCTGATTTTGCTCTAACAATGTTCTTTTATTATGTAACATGTTACGTGATGATCCACGTGTATTCGTTTTATTCTAAATAAATTTGATTAATTAATACTTTAAATTAAATTAAATAAAATAAAAAAAAAAAAAAATTCATTATATATATATATATATATATGATAAAAATACCAGCGTATTATCAATTGAACTATTGGATTCTTCATCTTGTTCTGGAATTATCGATAAATCGGAAGAATGAAGTTCTGTCATCACATTATCACAATCTACCACAGTTTTAGGACTATCCGAATTTGAATGATCATTATTATTATTTCCCAATACATTTATCCAAGTTCCAAAAATATTTGGATCAAATAATTGTTCTTTATCAAATTCACCTAATGATATAGGGTTATTATTCGATTCAGAAGCGTTTTGAGAATTACCAGTAGATGAACAATCCATTCAGTCACTAAAAAAAAACAAAAACAAAAATCCACAAAAAAAAAAATAATAATAAAAATAAATATATATATAAAATAAAAAATTTTGATCAAAGTAACAAATAATGATTACATCATTATATTAAATATCTAATCAAGTTACCTTTAAATTACGTTGTCGGAACTTTTAAATTCGAGATTTTGACGTTAAGCAATTAAATTGGATCAATTTGATTATTAATGAAGTTAGACTGGAACAACTTTCGAACATAATAATATTTTTTTTAAACATATACTTCAATCATACAAATAACATTCGAATAAAGTGAACTTTCTCAAGTTTCAAATATCGTAATTAAAAATTCGTAATAGGTGAAAAGAAGTAAAAAAAAGGAACTTTCAGTTTTTTTTTACACAAAATGTATGCTGTTTGAACAAACAAAAAAGGAAAGATACAATATGTCTTATGTGTTATACAATTAACATTATGACGTTTTTTTAATAAATTGACGGATAAAAAAGGATAAAGGGATATGACTAGAAGTTACGCAAATACGAAAGCAGTTAAAAATGTAACCATAATTTCGATGGGGGGTGATGGACTCAGCACCTGAGATACAGTAAATGCAAGGCTGAGTTGTCTCCTTTGTCTTTTATACTGTAAATCGTTGACGTGAGGGATCTTTTTATGTTAGTGTATATTCTTTTTGTAAATCCAATTTTTATTAGAAATTTGTAAATCACTTTATTATATTATATCGTCATTATACAAATTAATCCCCTTTCACCTGATAAATAAACGTAACACTTTTGCCCCATATCACCATAATCTTAATTAAATGGAATTGTCTTCCATATATTAGGTTGAAATTCTATTTTCTCAATTTAATTCTAACGGGTAATTCAAGACAAGCTGTTAGGAATCCTATAACAGTCTTCAAAGGAGCATTAGGATCAACTAATTCTACATCATACTTTCTAAATAAAAGACATAAAAAACATTGCATTTCGATCATAGAAGACTTATAACCAGGGCAATTGCGAACACCGAAACCAAATAATAAATTACGTAAATCTTTGTTTAATTGATCGTCAAAAAATCTTTCAGGAATAAATTCTTTTGGATCATCCCAATAAGAAGGATGCTGAAGTATTCCAACAACATTAAAATAAAATTGAGTACCAGTAGGCCAATTATAACCAGCTAAATTATCTGGTTCAGTTATATACCGAGGTATCATTGGTAGAACAGGATGAAATCTTGAAACTTCTCTAATTACAGCAGGACAATATTTGAGTTCTTTGATATCATTATGAGATACAGGACGAGTTATATCACCATTAAATATATTATCAATTTCTTCAAAGATCTTTTTCTTAACTTCTGGATGTTTTGCTATATAATAAATCAAGATAGAAGTAAAATTCGATGTCGTGTCTGAACTACCTGAGAAAGCATCGATCAAATTAAACCGAATTTGTTCGTCAGTCATTGATAATTCATATGAATTAGAATCATTTCTTTTAGGATCTCTCTCAGTATTTGATATAATTAATGAAGATAACATATCTTTTCTATCAAGAGTTTCTTCAAGAGATTCATTCTCAATTTCTTTACGACGTTGTGTAATGAGTTCTGAAAATGCATTATATAAATATTCCCGATTAGCATATAATTTTTGAGTTTTTCCTTTTAATCCAGGAACATATTTACGAAGTAATCTTGGTACAACGATAAAGAAAGTTCCACCACCCAAATAAGTTTTAAAGGATTCAATAAATTTTTCAGATTTTTCAACAGTATTATATGAAACCAATTTTACTTCAGAAGAACGTTTTTTATTATCCTCTTTAGATAAAACTTCATAATAAGCCATCATTGTATAAGCTCTTTCACCAAATGTTAATACAGCAGTAACATCATTTGTAAATCTAACTATCCATTTGTTTAAATCTAATTCCCTTGGAGTATTTTCATTTATCATATAAAGATCATTCCAATAAGATTCTTTTTCAACAAAGCATTTATTTGTCCAATTTAAAACTTCTTGCAAATAAGTTGATGACATGACAGCTTGTACAAATAAATGTCTATTATATCTCCAAGATTTTATATCTTTATTTGATGAAACTCCAAAAGTTGCTGGAAAATATTCTGGTAATCCATCTTTCATTGGAAACCGAGTTGTATAAGGTGATTTGGTGGACATTGTAAACATTTTATTAAAATCTTTTGGATTACTTAATACGATTATACGTTTTCCTGATAGTATTATTTCACAAATATCTCCATATTTTCTATTAAGTTCACCAAAAAATTTATCTGCATTCTTAAATGTTGATAATTTTAAATTTCCTATTATTGGCAATGGAAGGGGACCAGGCAATGGATTAAGTCTTGTAAAATATTTATAATAGAAACGTATAACATAAAATATTATTGTAGCGAATATTAATGTGGTGAACATCATTATTTGACGAAACAAAAAGGCAAAAAAAAAAAAAAAAAAAAATCTTTTTTCTTTTTTTACTTCTCAGAAAATTAAAAATGGTTTATTTATCATCCATGTGTATATATTAAAACGTACAACACGAAAACAGATTGTAGATTCAAAATAAAATTATCCAACGTAACTCCGAATAAACAAAACTGTGACTCAAGTTATAATAGATCTCAAGATTACGAATCACAAAGTGATACTAAAATAAATTACCAAAACAATTCGAAAACAAGAATAAGAATTGTATTTGTTACAATGTGTGTATAGTACACAATAAATTAATAATTCCGTTTTATAAGTTTTAAAAAGAAAAATAATAATTCGTGAATAATTCTTAATTATGAGCTTGAACTACGGTGATGTGTTAGGCATAAACTCGAAGTTAGGAGATAATTATAGTATTTATGGCTTTTACGCTTAAAATAACAAGAAAAATCAATCATATAATATTTGACCTGATTCATATACGGTAATAGTTTTTTTTTCTAAATAGTTCAACTTCAATAATGGGGTAATTACACGGATTTTTATTTGTGTAATTCAAAAGATCTCGGTAAAAAAGTTTGGTATTTCCTGATAAAATACAATTAACCAATTATTATCATTTGTACTAAAATCATTTTTAATACCTGCAAAAATTATATCTTTCATTGTTTGATTGCCCTGTCCTCTCTAAATCGTATAAATTAATTAATTAATAATGACTTTATTTATAAAAATATAAATATTTTTATCAGGCGGCACATAGATTACAAGAAAAATACAAGTTTCAAATCATTCTTTTTAATTGGACTAGAATCTGAAACAATTATCGGTTCTCCAACTCCAACTTCTAAAGTTCTTTGTTTAATAGGTTTGGTTACGCGTTCATCATACACGGACTCCTATTGATTTTAATTTAGAAACGCTTGAAATTGGTGCTTTCAAAATCAATAATTTATGTGAGTACCATTACCATAACTCTTAACTTTAGCATCTTTATCAATTCAGAATTTTCTATATTCAGTTATAATCCTGAAATTTCTTGAGATTTGTTTCTTTGTTTCTGTAATTCACACATTTCTCTTCTGTTACATTTATGACAAGATTTGTTTATTTGTTTCTGCAGTGCCCATTCTTCTCCTGTTACATTTATGACAAGATTTGTTTCATTTCTCTCCTATTAATAATAACATTTAAGACCAATGATTAAAATTTCAATGATCTCTGAGATTCCAATCAAATAATATGGTTAGAACACAAATTTAAGAGTTTTAAAGTTTTGGAAACGATAATGGTGAAATACTTGAACAAATCTCTCAATTCATTCATTAGAGAGAGTAATAATACATTAAAACCTTTGAATTTTTAGATCTTAGAAGGTTATAATCATTTTCTCTTCATTTTAAAACTTTTGGCTAAAAGTATATAATTTTTGATAATCTAAAAACGATATGACTATAGAAATTTATAACGTAATAAACCCGAGCACTTACCCGAGCGGCCGAACCTTTTATCTAATAAAGGTTACCGTAAAAATGATGTAATGATGTAAATGTGAAACAAATATTTATAACAGGATTTTTTATAACAAATAATACATTGTTTTGTTTATTTATTATAAGTCCTGTTTGTCCTGTTTGACCAGTTGGTCTGGTGGTCTCCGAAAAAAAACCAGTCTCGAGACTAGTTTAAAATCCTGGTTCATTTTGTTCTCTTTCTTTATAACTCGGAAAATCGCGATTTTACAGGTTAAATCTCGTTTAATTCTTACTCTTCAGAATTTTCTATATTAGGCTTATTTACTTCACGTACAATTTCACGTTCAAAGTGGGATGGGAATCTTGAAAAAAGTAAATAAAACAAAATTTTCAAAAGTGAAGATCGAGTTGGTTTAATTCCGGCCAAAAAATATTCCGGGCAAATTTTAATATTAATTTGTATCATCACGTGACCCTGTTTTCCTCAATGTAATATTGCTTTGCTTACAGCCTTACACGCGTCGATTTTACATATTTACGAGAACGCGATTCATAATGACTAAAATTCACCAAAAAAGGTACTATGTTAGTCTTTCGTCGTTTATAATATATTCAGCACAAATATTCTAACGTAATATTTTAAATAATATAATTCAAGGAAAAACAATTTTTTCAATGGTTCATCAGATACAAACGACATTTTTAACGACCCTCTCTTGAAAGATTATAAAGATTTGAATATAGAAGAACTGAAGGATGAACGTATATAATCAATTTTTATTTTAAACCATGTAAATAGAACAAAAAAAAATTGTCTTTGTTCAAACATAAAAAAACTAATTTTCTTTTTTTAGTTCAAAAGCTTGAGAAAGAACGCGATGAGAGGAAATTAATGTTTGAAAATACAAAAAAGTCACATAGCTTGCGTGATGTTATTGATAAAGAAAATATTGATGATAATATGACAATGAGTCAAAATGAATTGCAGAATCATGTAAGATTTTTACCATCACTTAAAAAAAAAAAAAAATACTAATTCAAATAACCTTATTGAAAAGAGATTTGAATTTTAGATGATTAAAGAAATATTACAAGATGGTGGGGATCGTGAATATCAGAATATTTTGAACGCATATCGATTAACTGGAAAGACAATTTTCCCTGTAAAAGATAACCGTATTGGATTAAGATTCGAAACTTTTTATAATGGTTCAATTTAATTTTAATCGTCTAACCTGTTTCTTTCTTTCTTCGTTTACTGATAATCTTTTTATTTATTTTAGCAAAGTTTCTTGAACCTTATTATATTATTTTGGATCAAAATCAGGAGAATGAACAATTAAGTATTTTCAGACATACTTTACCACATTTCATCCCACTAGACGAGTTGGAGGTTACATATCTTAACAAGGATATGAATGTAATATATCTAATTTTTTTTTTTTGAAAATTAATGATGTTAAACCATATTAATTAAACGTCCTCCTCAACGATAGAAATTTGCAAATGTTGTTGATGATTATTTGCAAGCATTTGTAACAAGACGCGAAGAAGTACTTACCTTAACCAAGTTAAACCGTAAACCAAGAACAAACAATGCTTATACTTCTATAGAATTCACTGTTTTTTTAAAGGCAAAGTGAGTGAAAATTATTATTGTTCTCGTAGGTTTTTTTTTTATATGATTTCATTATTTTTTTTTTTTTTAGTAACGATCGTGTGGATATTACCTTGACGTATGAAGATTTAAAATCCTTCATTCCTACAAGTGCTGCAATTTACCTGACCAGAGAAGGTAATAATAATGGATGAATTTGAATTATAATTCAAGTATTCAACAAATTTGTTAATATAATATTTTACACATTTAGGCACAGAGAATAAACGTATAAGATTACAAAAACGGGAACGGGAATTTTTACAAGCAAAATTGACTGATGCGTTCGAAAAAGTATTTGGAACATAAACTGGAGAAAGAAGATACATACATACATGAAGATACGTACATGAAGGTACGTACATGAAAGTACATACATACCATTTATGATGTGGGACAATTTTTTACACTTCAAAGTTCACACGACGACTTTTACACTTTTTACACTTTACAAGAAAACTTTATAAAAAACTTTTTACATTTCACTTTTACCACAAAAAATTTTAAATACAAAAAATAAAAAATATATCAAATATTTTTATTTCATATATTGACAATCGATTTTTTTCGGGTGGTTTTGTTTTATCTAAATTAATTACATTATATTTGTAAAATGAAACAAATATTCTATATATTTAAAGTGTGGTTGTTAGAGGTAGATATTTAAGAGGAAGGTATAATCTTTTTTTTATAGTAAATTCCCAAATAATATAATGAAAAATTATTCTCACAAACGCAAATAGTGAGAAGCTTAATATTCGATTTTTTTTTAGGGGTAATGTAATTTTTTTTTTTTTTATTTTGGTTTTATGCCTTTTTTTTTTTTGTTGCTTAATTATTGGGAAGGTACACAATGACGAATAATGAGAATTTTTTTTGGGGAATACATATTTTTAAAAATATGTAAAAGTTCTATTAAACTGTACAAAGGATTAATTTAAAAGAAAAAAAATATATTACAAAAAAAAAATTTAAATGCAAAAAAGAAAATTATGCCGATAAAAATCTAACATTTAACAAAAAATTGTCCGCCGGGAAATTTTTTTGGTCGCTCATATATAATAAATTACGAAGGTAATAATATATAATAAATAAAAAAAAAACGAATAGATTCTTTGTGTGTGTGTGTGTGTATGTATAATAAAAAAAAATATATAATAATAAAAAAAAGTTTTATAATAAGAAACTGTTTCGACTTTTTGAAGTGTTGGTTGTTTTTAATAATTTTCTATATTTTTCTTTTAATTTCAAACCACTAAATCTTCTTAGATGTTTTTTAGTATTATTATTAGAGGTATTTTTACCACTTGATACAGGAGAATGATCAGAATCTTCTTGACAACTCTCACTTTCACTTGACATTCTTAATTCTATATTACCAGCTTCTACCAAGAATTGATTGAAACTTGAAGATTCCATTAATTCAAATATTTGATCCTTTACATTATCAAATATTGAAGGATGATAATTATTATATTGAAATACGTTAGCTAATAAATCATCTCTTGTCTCAGCGGGAATATTTATTTCTTTTGGAGAATTTGGTAAAATATAAGTTGATATTAAATCATGTAATTTTTGTTTAAGAAAATTAAGATGAGCAGGAGCGTCCCCGCGTAAAGAAGAGTCATCATCATAAGTAGGGTCACTAAAGGAAGATTCCAAAATCGAGTCGGAATCGATACTTGATGACAAAGGTGAGGAAGAATAATTGTAAAAATTATAAGCATAATAAGTATATCTTCTTACGGCCATATAAAATTCTAAATTTTCAAGACAATATGTTTGATCGAGGAAAGTAGCAAAATCATCAAGTGAGTATGGATATGAAGTTTCATTGTTTAAAATATCAGATAATGATGGTTTTCTTGTTATTGACATCATTTTTTTTGTTTTATTTTTTTTTCGATTAAAAAAAAAAAAGTATTATATTTTTTTAGTGTGCGTGTGTGTGTGTAAAAAAATTTTTTGTAATGTTTGAAATTTTATTTTGAATTTTTTGAAGAGATATTTTTTATTTTTATATATATATATATATATATAATTTTTTTTATTTTTTTTTTTTATTATTAATATTATTATTTTATTTTTCTTTCCAACTCAAAAAAATAATTTAAATTTTTATTTTTCTCATTAGAAGGTGGAAATGAGTTGAGTGGTAAATGCGTGAGGAAATTGTGGGGTTATATATAAGATACAAGTTTTTTTACTTGATTATAAACTAACTAAAAAGAGGAAAGAATATTTTTTAGGGGTGAAGGGTATTAAAAAAAAAAAAAAAAAAATTATACATAAAAATAATTTATATATATATATAATAATATATAATAATATAATAATATAATATAATATAATATATTAAAATTATTTATATACAAGTATTAATAAGTTATAGTGTATCTGCCCTTTGTTGATGTTACATCACCCATACATCACCCCACTTAGTACTTTTTTAACAAAGAAATAATTTTTTGGTAGAAAGGATGTTCAATGATGATCAACATTGGTGATTAGCCAAGTGTAGATTAGTTTTTGGCGTCAACATATATTAAAAAGGAGTAGAGAATATAGAAGCTGTATAAAGAAGTTTGGATATTTTCACATACACAAATAACCTTATATAAAAAAAATTATAGTTACCCAGTGAATAATAATCAAAGGAAATAACTTTCCATACTAAGTATTATGAACAAAATAAATAAAATCAAAAACGGGCAATGATAAGTCCGGATAACATGAAAAAAAAGGCAACGTATATAACAATTGATTACCATCGTACTTTGAAAAAAAAATGTACCAGTAAAATGAACGGGTTAATCCTATTATAGATGGATTAACAAACGGAATTATATGAATTCGGAATTATCGTCACCGGTTTTAATATGTTTGTATGGTAGTTGTATGAGTGGGATGACATGGTTGATTGTTACAATAATATAATATAATTAATTAGTAGGAGATGATGATAATAATAATAATAATAATAATTAAATAATAATACCGTATATATAATAATAATAATATATAATATCATTATCAAGTTAATCAATTTATAATATATATATATATATATATATTATAATTTATTTACAATTTACATCATAATTTAATTTTCATTTAATTTCATTGGTAAACGTGGTAAAATAGCGTAAATAATAGCGTAAATAGTGTAAATAGCGTGGTTTTTTTTTTCTAGGGCACAAAAAAAAAAAAAATTTTTTTTTCACAGAAAAAAAAAAAAAAATATAAACAAAAGGGTTACGATAAAGGCATTGTTCTCTTCTGGTTATTTAATGTTTACATTAATAGTTGAAATTAAAATGAAATGATTTGATTGTCACGAGAAAAAAAAATAGATGAACTTCTTTTAATGATGCAGTGTAAAGTAGAACCGTATAACTGTTTATCGTATAACAACATAATTTATTGGTTTTTTTCTTCTTCTTCAATAATAAAAAAGATAGTCATTATAAAATGAGGCACCAAAAAAATCACAAGATCCTTCTCATCTGTAATAAGCAAGTAAAGAAAAAGAGGCTTAAAGAATACATGCATATAAAAAAAAAAAATGCAATTAAATGTAAACAAATATGCAAGCACTTAGGTCAGCAAGAAATAAACAGAAAATTGTGTGGGGTAAAATTTGTTTTTTTTTTTTTTTTTATGGCGTGTTTTAAAAAATATCAATAGTTTTTCTTCTTTGGATTGTTGTTATTGATGAAAGGGGTAAGAATATGGTAAGTTGGATAAATTGTATGATATAATATTGAGCACGGGGCAATTTTAGTGTGAAATTTCGTTTGATAACTGGTAGAAACCGGCGGCCACTCTCGCATCTTTTTCTCATCTTGTTTTCTGCGTTTGTGCAAAAGATCATCATTAGGTATAAAAAAAAAAAAAAAAAAAGGTGGGGGAAGCATTAACTTGAGGACTTTGGGTTCATTTGAAGAAATTAAAATTGCAGGAGAATATTAAAAGAAAACGTTCGCTTTTTGCCATTTACAGTAAAGCAGGTCAAAAAGTTAAAAAAGAAACTTTTTTTGGTTTTAATTAAAATAGTTTAAAGTATCGTGGTTTTTTTTTTAAACAATTAACCGTTTTATTCCCTTTAAAACATTTAAGCAGATTTGTCGTAAACAGATATGATAAAAAAAAATTAAGAAATGATCTCTTTTTTTTATTCATCGAATATCTTTTTCACTTTCCCCGCATATATGTTTATGCAACAACAATACATGATATAATGGGTTAATATAATGTCTCATGATACATAAAATATTCTCATCGAAAAAGAAAAAAAAGTTTTTCACATAATTCGATTAGATGATACTGTTAAATTATATCATATGCATAAACATCTTAATATTTATAAGTTAAATATATTTTTAAGTACTTTACTTTATATATAAGAAAACCTGTTTATAAATGAAAAAGGAAAAAAATTTTTTTAATATTACTTTAAAATCCCATTTTGTGTAATCAAATAATTTTTGCCCTTTTGCATTAAAGATTACGAAAAAGAAAAAATCAAGGAACTTCATGATTTTTTATTACTCTTTTTAGAACTTTGTTCCATTTTTAGTAAAAAGAATTCTGGGGGAAAAATTTGTTTTTTCTTTTTGGTTATTTTACATAATTAAAAAAAAAACGCGAGTTATGATCCTAAATCCGAGGAATGACTAAAAAATTACTATAAATGAACTTTAAATGTATGATGGTGAGAAAATTTGACATATATGAATGAATGAAAATTTTGATGTTTTTGGTCAATGCGTAGATTTGTTATTTTTTAAGGAGTTAATTGAGTTTACAATAAAAGAAATATATTAAAAGAAGATCCACGTAAGATCTTAAATAACGAATCCTGTCAAATCAAGAACAATAAGGACAATAAGGTTAGTATATTTGTTATAAATGTTATTTTATAAAGCACGCGACGGATGAGATTATATACGTGCTTTTAGAGTGATTTTTAGTGACTTTGAAGAGATTTTAGAGATTTTAGAGTGATTTTAGATAGATTTCAGAGAGATTTCAAATAGATTTTAGAGAGATTTTAGATATATTTTAGAGTACTATTTACGATTCTTTTTTAGAGTGATTTTTATATACTATTTACGATTCTTTTTTAGAGTGATTTTAGTGATTTTTATACTAATTACGATTTTTTATATACAATGTTTTATACAATGTTTTATACAATTTTTTTATACAATTTTTTTTTACGATTTTTTTTTATGCAATTATTTTATAATACAATATTTTATACATCACGCGTCATCTTCAATGTTAAACATTGGCAATTACATCATATAATTTTTTTTTTGAAAACTTAATTAAAACAATCCATCTTTTGTTCCCAAAATCTCTTAATGTTTATAATATTTATAATGGTATTATTGCTGGTACAATATTAATCTATCAATTCGTCATTTTTATTCGCTCTTTCCCTTTTACCCCACCGAACTTTTTTCCATTTTTGTCCGTTTCCTTTATTTTAATGATACAAAACGTGTGGTTCAAAGTTTTGTTTATTTATATATTGTATAGTGATATTATCTGATTTTTAGCCTGTTAAAATCCATCTTGGCGCATTTTTCATAAACATCCGGTCTATGACGTTCATTATTTGAATGTGAGCCATTTCCTGTGTTACTAATTAATTACAATTATGCATCATATATATCATTCAAAGTAAGTGTATTTATCCGTTTTTTTTTTTTTTTTTAAAAAAAAAAGAAATAAAATAAAATAAAAGAATAATAAAAAAATTTTTTTTTTTTCTCTCCATATTTTTATTTCACCATATTTGGGAAAATATGGAAAAACGCGGGTAAGAGAAATTTTTTTGTTTTGTTTTTGTTTTGTTTTTGTGTGAGAAAAAAAAAAAACCAAATAACGTAATTTATAGCCCGGGTAACCGAAAGTTAACTAAATAAAAAAGTTCCCCTGACTTGTTTCATTTTAAAAATATATATATATATTATTTATATATTAACCAAATTTAGATAATTGTACTTCACAGTACAAATGTATATCATATATTATATATAGCAATAAATTTTATATTTAAATCTTGTTTACGTTTCGATTATTTTTATAGACCCTAAAATTATAACCAAACATCTAAAATTAAAGGGATCTCTTTCTTTAATAATAATAATAATAATAATAAAAATAATATTTATCGTAACACACAACGGTCTTGGTGACACACAACGGAGTTTTTTGGATGACGAACGCTTTCTTTCCTAATAACGAGATCAAAATTTTGTTTGTAATACCAAAATGTGTTACATGTTTACATGTTACATGGTTTACATGGTTACAAGGTTTAACATGGTTACAATTACTGTAGTTCAAAGAAATTTCAACATTTTTAAAACCTGTGGCCCATTATAAAAGAAAAATGTAACACGTGTACGAAAATTTCAAACAAGGTGTATATATATCAATGATATAATAACGAAAGTTTTGGTAAAGGATTTTTCCTCCTTCAGTTCATGTTAATTAAATGATAATCGGGCGAAGTAATCAGAATTTACCGTAATAATAATAATGCTACATGCAGAATCTATTATGGGCGTAAAAAAAATATTTGCCCATTTATACATATCAATAAAAAAGTTGAAAATCACTTAATGAAAATCAATTTTCTTACATGCGAAACCAAAACCTCATCCCGATGAGAAGAATGAGTTTCCATATCCAAACATGAACGACCATATCTTTGTGTTTTATTCTCATATGCCTTTCACTTTTTTTTTACTTGTTCCCAAATGTTTAAACTTATCAGAATTTTTACTAGAATGTTGTGGATCAATTAAACAACAGAAAATCATCATCCGTTCATACTAACGGAAAGTAGGTACATATGAAGTCATGATCTCTATCAGCTTAAAATTATTAGGAAAGTGTTAAAGGTTTTTGTTAAACCAAAGTTATCCCAATTTTGTTAATAATAAAGATAACTTTGGATTTCTTATTACATAAGAATATGCATGTAAAATGTTTCTTGTACGTATCGATATTCGTGATGAAAGAAAGAAATAAAAGGTCCCCGTTTTTTGAGTAACCCGTAACATTAACCCTGCATTTATTTTTTTTTTATTTATTTTGATTTGAAAGATAAAGTAAGTTTTGGAATTTGGGATGTTTGGTATGTGTTTGGAGTAAGTTTTACGTTATCATGGTTATCATGGTTATCATAGTTATCATGTTTGTCTGTTTGTCTGCTTTATCGGTTATTACAAGTCAGTTAATTAAAGAAATTAAATGTCCTTTAAATTAACTGATAAATTTAATATATCTTTTAATATCTTTTTTAACTTTTTTCTTCTTTTAAAAATCATATGAAATTATCATGTGTATTTATTTTTAAATATTTAAGAGTCATTCAAAAAAAAAAAAAAAAACTTGTTATTTTTGTTATTTTGTTATTTTTTTGTCAATCCCTCGTATCCCTTGTATCCTTTGTATCCCTTGTATGACTTTTTTAACCGCAGATTTGGGAAAACGTGTATGTTTTGTGTAATGAATAAATAATGATTAAATCTTCCACGTGTCGAAACCAAGTTTTGGTCGTTACGGGAACTTTTTACATTTTTTTCCATAACAAAAATTTTTATTTACGCTCAGACTTTTTTTGATTGGAACCAAAAATGTTGATAATAATATGTTATACTTTTATTGTTTTATGTAAAATGAATGTCTTCCTGCAATGTACTAACTATTAATAATTTCACATACATTTAATAAACAATAATATTTTTATTCCTTATTGTTGTAATGATTTACAAAAAAAAAATCGTTTTTTTTTTTCTAAAGGATTCTTACGATTACAATGGAGAACAAAATTTTTTAAGTTTGATGTAATCGAAAACCTTGAGGAAATAAGAAAAGATGCATTTGGGCGTATATCGTTTTTCGTCTTTAATTGTCTTTGATTGTCATAGTTATCTCAATTGTCTTATAATTGTACTTAATTATCTTAATTGCCGCCCTTAATCACTTAAAATTTTTCCCGCCCGAAATTTTTTATTAACGCCCAATTTATTTGACAATAGATGCATTTTACCCTATTTATTTTAGATCAGGAATTTTTTACTAAAAGTTCTAAATTTTCATGAACAAAACAATGTTCAGGTTTTATGATGGTATTTTTTTTGACGTGACGTACATAATGACTTAAATTTTCTTCATTATCCTTTAATTGGTAAACAAAATAATGTGATTTTTTTACACAGCCCGAATTCAAGTCACAAATCACTCGTTATTTTTAGCCACATTCTTATCTGTTATCTTATCATTCAAATTTATTATTATTTTATTATAAATATATAATTCATTTTATTATATTTCAAAAAATAATTATGTACATTTTATTTTATTTTTTTTCTTCTTTAAAATTATGACGAGCAATAACAATATCAATGATGACATTGATAACGAAATTCCCGTAATTCCCGTAATTGATTTTTCGAATTTTGAAATCAATCCAATACAATGTTCAAATGAAATAAAACATGCTTGTGAATTTGTTGGTTTCTTTTATTTAAAAAATCATGGAATTTCTGATAATTTTATTAATGAAATGTTTACAATTGTAATATGTTTTTTAAATATTAATAAAATATTTTGTATTAATATATATTAAATTTTTTTTTTTTTTTTTTTTTTTTTTTTTTTTTAGGCAAAAGAATTTTTTATTGAAACTTCAAGACAAGAAAAATTAAAATATATTATGAACGATGATTATTTTGGTTACGTTGATTTAAAACAAGAAGTTCTTGATCCTCCTCATCAAAAAGTTGGAGATTATAAAGAGTAATAAAATATTTAAATGATTTGTTTCTACTTTCTACCACTGCTTTCCACCACTACTTTCTACCGCAGTAACAGTGACCATTTATTATAGATGTTTTAATTTTGGTAAATTTCAAAATGGAAACCCCATCGCGCAAGAATTACCAAATTATCTCAAAGAAAAAAGTACATTTATCGAATCATTTGAAAAAGTAATTATAATATTTTTTAGGCGTCTCATTTTGTTTGTGGGCGTCATCATTTTTGGCGTCATCATTTTAGGCGTCATCATTTTGGGCGTCGTCATTATCATCATCATCATTCGTATCATCATCCGTCTTCATCATCATTCGTCGCCATAATCATTCGTCATCATATTCACAAACTTCATCTTCAAACGTCATTAGGCTTGTCACGAATTGTGTATGAAAATATTACAATCATTCGCAATCTCTTTAAATATTAAAGATGATTGGTTCTCTAATAGACATAGATATGAAATGAAATCGGGGGATAATTTTAGAATATTACATTATCCTCCTATTACTATTGAAGATGGTAACAATATTCGTGCTGGAAGGTAAGATTTATCATATAAGTTTGAAAATACTATCATTATTAATACAGTTTACCGTATAATAAATAAATAGTCATACAGATTATGGATCTCTCACATTATTATTTCAAAAAGATATCGGTGGTTTAGAAATTCAACATCCTTTTACTAAAAAGTGGTTACAAGCTTCCGTTATACCTAATACTATTCTAATTAATATAGGAGATTTAATGGAATTTTGGACCATGGGATTATTTAAATCAACAAAACATCGTGTTGTATTTAATAATGAAAATATGAATTTACATAGATATAGTATCGCTTACTTTTGTCATGCTGAAAGGGATGTTGATTTAGATCCTATTCCAAGTGATTTCATTAAAGCGAAAGAGGATGAATTACGTCGACGAATTACGGCTGGTGAACACTTACGATTCAGACAAGAGAATACTTACAAACAAACTTATTAATTAATCGAAACGCGATATACTTCGTCTATACGATTATAAGGATTATCGACTTATCCATCCATCTACAGATATGGATTTACAGATTTACAAAGCTTATACGGGACTTACACCATACAAAACTATACAAAATTATACAAAATTATACAAGAACTGTACAAAGAACTATACGAATACCATATGATTACAAGTTGATTATGAGATGATTACGAGATTATTACGGTATTTGATGTACGCGTAATTTTTTTTACAAATCGTAAACGCTCGGAATTCCCGAAAAATCTTTTTCACATGTTTAATCTCTTGTTAATAATAAAGTGATACACAAAATTTTTTCTACACAAGTTAAAAATTTTCTCTACACATGTTTTTTTTTTCGGATAAAGTATGTTCAATTTTGAATATTTCATTAAAAGAAGTGAGTTGTTCAATTTTTAATATAAGACAAACAATAAATATTTATATATTCAATAAATTAACTGGTTAAATGGTAATCATCCTAATGTCAAATATGCAAAGGGTGAATTTCGGTATATGCCGAATCGCCGATATTTAATGGTTAATCCTGCCATTAGGATCTATTGCATGCATAATACATTTGAGTATGAAATTTTTTTTTTTTGTTCTTTCTACACAAATCATTTTTTTAAAACGTAATAAAAAAATATTTTTTTTTTTTTTTCTTAAGATAATGTTAGAACAATAAGAAAATATTATATAAAAGCCTCATTTTCTCGGAACGGGAAAAACAAAATTTTTTTTTTCAGCATTAGAGATCGACATCCGCTGAACATCAAAATTTTATTAAAGAAAAAAAGGAAAAAATTGACGCGTTTTTTTTTTTCATGTTGTTGAACATGTATCTGATGTAAATATTTTTAAAACAAATGAAATAAAAATAAAAAGAAAAAAAAAAAAAAAAAAAATGAATGTGAATGAATATTCATTCATTCACCCATCTTGATGAAGAAAAAAGATTATGATTGATTTTTTTTGTAACATTTTATCATAAAATTATTTGATTTCACGGCAAAGAAATTAAATTTATTACTTATTTATTATTATTATTATATTATAGTACAGTTGCAGAATGGCTTCAAATTTATGTATTGTGATATCCGAACAACGGAATTATGTAGGTTAAATGAGTGCGCGGCGTCCGGCGATGCTGAATAATGACGTTCAGCAGGCGTTAATCTCGGGATTTGCCGTGGCTAGATCAATCCATCTTTTTGAAGAATATTTACTTTTTTTTTTTTTCTATAGACGAATTTATTTATAGAATATTTTTTTTTTTTTTTTTTTTTTTTTTTTTTTTTTTTTTTTTAAATCAAATGTTGTCCTGCCTCATTTTCTAAAAAAAAAAAAAAAATTGATCGTAGGAAATATCATAATAGGAAAAAAAAACGCGTTTATTTTCATAGTTAAAAAAAATAAATTGCTTACTAATTAATACATGTGCATAAAAATATGTAAATATTTTTTTTTTTAAACCGTTGCTGTGTAAAAAAATAAAAATAAATAAATGAATGGGAAAAGGAATTTCCATACTATACTACACTGTACGCATTAGGCTGTTCGTACCCTACATTCTATGCTGAACATACTATGCTGTACATACCATACTATGCATACACTAGGCTGTACATACACTATGCTGTACATATTATAAATTATTCTTTTCGACCGAACTTTTCGAATATTTCCGTTGCATATCTGATTGATAAGATTTACTGCAGTAAAAAAAATTCCTTGGATAAATAAAAATTTCATGATTGAAGGCTATAGGTACCCCATTGATGAATAAATTTCGGAAATATGCTAAATTTACGGGAAAAAAAAATGTGGAAATACAATATGTAAATAACGGTTGTAAACGAAGGTGTAATTGTTGGTGGGTGCATGGTAATAACCCTAATGAAAGCGACCCCAATTCAATAATCATGGTATTATTTAGGTCACCGTTTAAGTTAGGCATATCTTGTCGGTGATAGTATTTGTTATTACAGTGGCTTAGTGGCTATGTGTGTCATTATACAGGTTGAATTGGTGTTATACAGTATATATACAGTATCTCTTGTGCTAATAAATTGTCATAAAACACTATGGTTTCAAATAAGATTTCAATTATTTCAATTATTTCAATGATTTAACACTGAAATTCTTAATGAAATGATTATGTTTTCGATTGTTTCAAAGATTTCATTTATTTCAAAAATTTCAATTATTTTAATTATTTCGTAAATTTCGTTATTTCAATGATTTCAATGCATGATTCAATGACTCAATGCACGATTCCATGATCCAATGCATGATTTCAATGACATTAATGCATGGTTTTAACGATTTCAATGACTTCAATGACTTCAATGACTTCAATGATTTTAATGGTTTCATCGTTTCAATGGTTTCGAGAATTTAATTGTTGCTTCGTTAATATAATGACGAGATTAAATCTTAATCCGGTGTGGTTTTATCAGTGCAAGTTGAATTAGGAAATACAAAAAATACGTATTATTTTCGCCAGCATGTTTTATTATTACGATGAAATAAAATCGCTACAAATATAATCGAGTACAGATAGTATTTCAGCAGGTGTTACCGTAATCGTGCATTTTATCGAGATATTGAAAGATGGGTGCATTTACTGTACCATTTGAAAAAGAAAAAATAAATGTAGGTTGTGTATCGATAGTACTTCAACAGATGTTATTATAATCTCGACTAACATCTGCATTTGTCGAGTTCTGAAAAATATATTGCATTTACCGTCATAGACCGTTCGAAAAATGACTTTCACTCCGTGAAAAAAATTGATTTTTATTATATATTGTGCTGTACATACAATTATTTTTGGTCTCGTTCTAAAAAAAAACGAATATTTTCGTTTTCTGTACGAAATCCACGTAATTCGAAATAAAATAACGCGTTATCGTTAAAATATACATCTTCAAATTTGGATTTTTTTTTATTGTTTAACATAATTCAAATATTCAGAATTTTTTCAAAGTAATTCTTTTTCACGTGGGAAAATCCTACTATAAAGTGTAAATCAATACGAAAATCCAAACTATTTATAAATGGTTTATGTACTTTTCCCTTCTTGTCTAAATTGCCCAGAAACAAGATTTCAAAATTTTATAAAAAAATATATGAAAATTACTTTTTCGGATGAATAACGAAAAAATTATTTTATTTATAATGCCCGAATTACATAATACAGTATATGCTGCGTCAACTTATCTAGTAGAAATTATTGTCGTGTTGGCAAGTTAAAAAGAGCATGATATACGATGATAAATTTCGTAATTGTTATCATAAGTCTTTAAATGACCGTTCACGTACGTACTGCAATATGTTATATATAACGATGCTGCGTCAACAACGGTATACAATTGAAGTTTACACCGATGAGCATAATACTTTTTTCAATTCGAAATTATTGTTCTTTTACTTCTTTTGTCATGATATTCTTTTTATGATTTTTCAATTTTTTTTTTTTTCTTACTATATTTTACGCGGGTGAGCTTTCGAAACTTGAAAAAAGAAATTTGTTTCATAAAAATCACAGTATTTCATGCATACATACTTATAAAATACATTGAAATTTTTTTATTAAGATTACGGTCAGGCCTCAATATACTGATATTCGATATGCCGATATATTATATGGGGACTCCAGTAAAAGCCGGGGCTTGGTCAAATTTTTTTTTTTTTTTGATTTTATTATAATTTAATTTATACCAATCTATCTAATCTTTCAGAAAAAAAATTGTAATTCTTGATAAGCTGTAATTTTGTATTTTTCTTTTATCGCATTTGATAATAATATAAATGTATTAAAAAAAAAAAAAAATTAACCATTTTAATGAATTCCTTACAAAATTTTATCCTAGATTGTGAAAACCGATCTATTTATTAAATTTAAGCAAACTTATACTTACATTCTTACATTCACGCAAATCGAAAGTTTATGATGCGTCAAGTTATACAAATTTATACAAATTTACGCAAATCTATGGCTAATGTAAATTTGTAATCCTACAAATCGTAATCTTATGTCGACTTAACGATGTAAACTTGCTATAATGTGACAAAAGGGGAACTGACAAATCATATTAAATTGAATTTATTGGACATATAAAGATTGGACTACTGGAATCCCAATTAGTTCTTATAACCATCATTGACAAATGACCGTCTCATTCCCCAAAGGAAAATTCAAAATGATGATGCCAATATAAACATGAAAAATATACGCTTGCTACATGTTCTTAATATGACAAATGCTTCAGCTCTCAACAATCATGATAATTTTTTTATAAAAAATTCAATATGAAAGTGGTAAAAATGAAATATAAAAGGAAATGGTAACAAAGATCCTAATATAACTCTAAACTTCACAATTGATTGGATTGTCCTCTCTCAAATCTTTGTAACTGATTTCCAAAGCTTCTTACGATTTGAAAGTTCAATATTAGCGTTATACGATGGTAGGTAGTATAGTATTATCAAAAGAAAAAGTTTTAGTTACTTGAAGTTAAAAACATATGGATTGTTATACTTTATAAATTTTTTGACAAACTAATGATGGGGCATACATTTTTAAAAAAGCGTAAGTCTGATATGCTAATTTTCAATATTCTATTATTCATGAATTTTGAAGTTCTGGGAAAAGATGGAAAAGATGTAATTCGTGATCCGTCAGTAAACCATAAAATTTGATTATTAGAATCCGGTGAAAGTTACAGTATATATGTTTATAATAATAACGCGGAATCACCATTTGGCTACCTTTTTAATAAAGTCCAGCAAAATTTTCAAGCACTAAAAGGGAGCTGAAAATTTGAACTTGGATTTTTGAAGTTTTTAAAGGTATCTCATCATCCAATGGTCACAGGAGAATAAAATTTAGTCAGTCCATTGGATTCATCTCATCAAGACGCATCTAATGGTAAAAATTTTACATCTCTTTAATCAATAGAAGACAAGTTATCCTATATTTTTTCTCTGGGATTGTAGATTTCAAATTGCTAATAAAAATATATAATTATGTACTTATCATCGCCTTTTTATATTCAAATTTTATGGTTTATTAGCGAATCACGAATTAAAATCTATTTAAACAACAACTTACACATTTACATTTACTGTGAATTAATTGATGGTGGTTGGAATATCACTGAAGTGGCAAATAATCCCCCCTAAAGATTTACAGGAATTATTATTATTAAAGATAACGGACCTAGAGTTGCAGTTGTATTATGTGTAATGTCAGCAGCGCGTGTTACAACGTCGTATTGTCAATATCGTAACAATATTAGTTGCAACATGCATCACAACATTGCGTTGCTGTAATTATAATAATACAACTGCAACTTTATTAATACCATCTAGAAGAAAAATTATATAATACTCGTGGCGTCGTGGGGTATTTATTATATAAGAGGGGGTATGTGTAAATTTGTGGGGGGATAATCTTAATATTATTATATGTACTGTATTATACCCGATATCGGATGAATTTTATCTAAGGCGGAGGTTATAAAAAAAAAGAACATCAGTTATGCAAAATGATACATTACTCTCTATATATTTCTAAAAGTTCATCTTCCCGAGAAACTGGCTATTTCATGAAATATATTGATTATCACGACGGAGCCTTGATGAGGCTGTCAGTAATCAGCGGGAACCGATAACGAGATCGAGGCTGATCCGTGTAACAGTGAAATTTGAGTTATTATATCATAGTTACTGTTTCAATTATTCTAATTCATCTTTTTTAACAATCATCATCCCTGAAAAATTATTCAGGATGATTATGTTGATTATTAACTGTAAATTAGTACCATTTTCGTAAGTTATATTCCGGTCTTATGACTGAACTTATGATTGATAGTAAACCGGATGAATAATTAACCTGCGATACTCCTTAGCGTTCTATCATATGTGTCAAACCCTTATTTATGTATTATCTAAATTTGGAAGATCACCTCATGTCAAATTTTTTTAAAATCTATGTCATATTGCATTTTGTGTAAACTAGTTCTTAGGGAGTTATCTTAATAATATTTTTAACCATTTTATAATAACAAAAACACATTGGAAAACAATAATTTTAAGGAGAGAAATAATTACAAATAAGAAATTTATATATGGAAAGAATATGAATTTTCTTAGGTAATTTAATATAATTGTTTGAATTTCCATATGGAACCATTTAAAACTTTCAACCTACCAAAATATTATAACTTTATTTATATTTGTTTCAATCGATTTATTTAATTCAACGGTTTCTTTCGACTTGAATTGCCACCTCAAACTAAGATCACACAAGATTAATTACGTACATGTGCATAATAATTAATAATTATAAATTTAATTACTTAGTAAATGGACGGTTGATGGTATCGTTTATTATTATTAGAATTCTCACTAATAGTCAATAATGGGAAAGAATTCATTTTCTTAATTAGTTTGTTTACTTCTTATAGTGTTCTACAGTCCAAAATCACCAGTAATTATGTAAGCAAAGATAACTATTTTTAAACTTCTAATAATAAACAGGCTTAAAAGGTTAAATTAATCTGAGTCGTAATAATCACATGATTATATAAATATACAGTATGTTTGTGTGACCATACGTATTTTTAGCTTTTTATCTTCAGTTATATAAACTACATAAAACTCTCACCAGCAGCTATATAGCCTATTGCCTAAACTTTATTTATTGTTTTCCTTTCCAAGTGTTTTTTTTTTTCTAGAAAAAAAAATAATGTCGAAAGATAATGACTTTCTTTACCAAGACGGCGAAAAAGTTTTTTGCTATCATGGGAAGGTTATTTACGAAGCAAAGGTCTTATAGTTTATAAGTCTTTTTAATAAACTTTACAAGAACTAATTAATTGAAAAAAAAAAAATCATAAATTCTATGGATATAATATATAAACTTCTTAGATAGTAGAAACCAAATATTATGTTGAACCAAATAGGCATCCAAAAACAGGTTCGATAGGCCCACATTATCATATACATTATTCGGGATGGAAATCTTCGTATGTTAAAAAGTATTTTGATTTTTTTTTTTTTTTTGTTAATCAAATGATTTTAATATGATAACTGGTGATTATTTTTTTTATTTAGATGGGATGAATGGGTAGATGAATCAAGAGTGTTGAAATATAATGAAGCAAATTTGGAGAAACATAAACAAATGATAAAATCTCTTAAAAAGATAAAGCCTGCAATGAAAAGAACTATTAATGATTCATCTACGGAAAAAAGCAAAAAGAGAAAAAGAGAACCGCCGCCACCAAAAGAAAAAGTATGTGCTTTTTTTTTAATTTTTTATATTTTCAAATATGTCTAAATGAATACCTTTCATAATGGATAATAGGAGGAAGTTGTTAAAAAACCAAAGCCAAAGGAGATTGTATCATTTCCTGAACCTCTTAGAGCTATTTTATACCGTGATTGGAATAACATTCACATGCATCAATTGGTAAAAAATTTTCTACTTACAGATATTTTTTTGGTTGTGTTTTTTTTTTGATTTTGTTTTTTTACTAGTTAGTACCTTTGCCGCGGAAGCCAACTGTTAAAGATATCATAGAGGATTATCGTAAAAATCGAATGAACTCTAAAAGAAATGAAGATTCGTAAGATAATTAAAAATTATTTATTATTTATTATTTATTGTTGCACATTATCTAATACAAATTTTCATTTTATTAATTAGTGATGATGCAATTGAACAAGAAGTTATCAACGGTTTGCATTTTTACTTCAATAAGTGCGTAGGTACTCGTCTACTTTATAAAAAAGAGAGAAAACAGTATAGAGTTATACGGCTAAAACACGAGCATTTGGATAACTCTCAGATTTTCGGTGCTGAACATTTATTGAGATTATTCGGTAAGATTTTTAATTAAATCGCACATATTATATATTTATGATTAGTATAAAAATTAAGTTTGTTGATACATTTCATTTTATAGTTGAGTTTCCACTGTTAATGGGAAACACATTCCTTAGCTTGGAAACTATAAACGTCTTGAAAGTTAACTTATCAGAATTCTTAAAGTAAATGGATTTCATTTATTTACAGTTTACGAAGGAAAAAAAAAAAATATGTGTATATTAATAATTTTTCTTTTTAATTAATAGTTTCTTGAACGAAAATCGAAGTAAATACTTTATTGAAGAATATGAAGAAATAAAGATATGAAATTATAGATGCTTGCAAAAATTTTTTTATTAACATTACCACAACTTTCTTAAATTTGGACATTATTAATTATTAGAAATTTAATTTTTTATTATAAAAAAAAAGAAGCATAATTATAAAAAAAAAAGAAAGATTTGTTAAGATGTTAATGTGTAATGAAATTGGATAAATTGAACTTTTTACAATAATATTAATATTGTATATTGTACTGCACATAATATCGTCATTATTAAGCATTTTTAAGAAATTAAAACTTTTTTATATTAGGTTTGGGGGTATTTTTTAGAAGTATTAAATGGGGACAGATTTTTACGAGCAATTAGTTATATGGTAGTATTTTCTGCAAACAAAATTTAGAATTTTTCTCAAATAATGAGGGAAAAATCAATTTTAAGAGGTATATTTTTTATTGGAAAAATCTTATTATTAATTATCACTTTATTTTTTTTTTTTTTCGATAACTAAAATTGAACCTCATTTATACATTGTTTATGAGTAGGTTTAGAATTTAGAAGAAAAAAAAATTATTTCTTTTTAAGGTTTCAAAATTATGTTTTAAAGGGTGAGTATTTGTTTTATTATGTTGTAAATTATATATAAGAATAATTAAAGTAAATTCGTGAATTGCCGAAAAATGATTTTTTGTAATCTTATAAGAAGATTACTGCGCCATTCATTTGGTGTTCCCCAATCATTGCAATGGATCTACACTTTTATTATATCCGCTAAACAAATGAAATCAATGTGCATTTATCATTTAATATTTTGATTAATGCACATTTTATCCTTTATAAATTTTACAATTTTAAGTTTGTGAGAATCGACAATTGAAAATGTAAAAATTTATAAAGTAAAACAAAGTTTCACGTCTTCGGTTTATGAATAATACAGTAAATATAAATATGTTTTTATTAGTGCAATAAAAGCAATAACTCTTACAAAATTTATTGGTAAGTGATATAGACATAATATACTGTATGAAATGTACACTCCTGCTTCCTGTTCTTAAACAAATAACAAAAGTCTTTTGATAATTCTCACATTTGAAAGGACCAACAATACTCAGTTTCTTAATAATTTCATAACTAATCCATATACACTCCTCATACTTATCTCACAAAATTGTTTGTTCAGTAGGACAGTTGCATTTGCATTTGAAAGGCGATTTTTTTTTGTAATTATCAATTTGAAATAAAATCAATTGCAAGAACTAAAATAAAAATTACTTTTGTGGAATTAAACCTTTTAAATTTATAAGTAATGATAGAATTTTTGTAAAACTTGCGAGAGATATTAGTTAAAAATCCATTTAAAAAGTTTACGGAACTCATTAGATTTATTTCCCTGTTACTAATAGAACCTACTAACAACCGTATATCATTCGCACAATAACTCGTATTCACGACTAAATGACGGCACAACCCACTCCTAATCTCCACACATAAACATCTTGCCACTCACTTCATGGAAGAGAATCCTAAGACCTCATATTAATATTTGCCAGTACTACTTTTTTAAAAGATTAAATTTTGAGGGTATAAAAAGACAAACATATACATTATATTAAAACGGTATTAATTTTATTTAAAAAGTTAAAAGGATTAACGACAGTTTATGCACGTCCACCGCCACACGAGAGATCACCTTGCATGCTCCATTTCCGTAAATATAAATAGGAATACTTTTTAATACTAAATAGATATCAAATAAAAAGTAGACCATATGTTGAAAATTTTCTTTGTTCCAATTATCAGTACTTTCATAGAACGCTCCGATTTTATGAAGATTTTTCGAATCATTTCTCTTGAAACGTTCAACTGTTATACTTTTTTATTGACAAAATCAATAAAATCACACCCTTTTGTAACAAAACATCAAATTCTTCCTCAAATTCTTTACATACTTGTGCCAAAATCGTTGAAATCGGTGGTGATGCACATTGAAACATCGTTACCATACTTTATTTATTAAGTGTGGAGGAAAAGAGTAAGTTAATTCTCGAAATCAGAGATTCGTCAGCTGTACACGTTGTTTGAATGGGTAGTTCTGCGCTTTTAATGATATTGGGATCAATTTAGTTTTAAGGAGAAGATTTCAAGCGCGAATGTCACCAGCCCAATTTATTTCTCTAAAACCGCTAAGGTAGATCATGAACCAAATATTACTAGTAACTCGTTTAAGAAATGATGAAAGGCCAACTCGGTCCTCAATCGGTTCGGTGCTGGAATCATGGCAAATGGGATTTTGATGATCGGATCCGATTTCTTGAAATCAGGATTATTAAGCAGTTTATGAAATGTAGGAATTAAGCCAATTTACTCATTCCATTTTTAATGATGAGATGAGAATAAAATAAGACCCAAATTTTTTCTTGTCATGATTGACTTAATATTATTAATAGAACGTCATAATTATTTCATGGTATCATTCTAATGTTCTTGTCGGATTTTTCTTTCATTTCTTTTCGTACCAAACGAATCACTGAGCGAAATTAATTTAATTTTTAGAATATGAACGTAATACCTTTGGCCCAATTGCTAGAGAAGAGTGTTTGTGGATTAATTCTTCAAGAGCATCGCATAGTTTAGACGTTAAATTTGAAAATGATTTCGTGCTGATGAGATTTGGTAAATGATTCATAGGTAATTTGCACGATTATAAAGTAATGAATTTTCGTTTAAGATTTCATTACATTACTTATTAGTGGTTGTAAAGTGTAGCATACTGTCCAAATGAACATAATGGGCATTATAAGATATACTCGTACGATAATTATAAATTTAGTAACGGAAATAAAGATCTATTGTAAAAAGTAGTAAATGGGATTTCATAGTAAATTCTCTTATTTAATATCTTTGAGATGAATATTTTAGGAGTGGAAATATTACATTTTCAGCAAATAGAGTATTTATATCCATTTGCCGATTATTTGTTTACAATGATTACATAATATTTATTGTAATACAATTTTTGTCTTTGTTCCTCACTAGTAACTCCTCGCATTAGTGACTCCTCAAGCTTACGACTTACAATTTGAAATACATAATTAATTCTCGTAAAAAATGTAAATATATTTTGTATTCACAACAGCATTACAGATTCTAGAAAAAAATACTATTAATTCACGAGCAAATCAGGTTAATTTGTACTTGAAAAAGGAAAATATTTAACAAAAAATATCCATGTGTCCAATTGGATACTTTTCGGATGTCGCGGACCATACAGTCCATCTATTTTTCATGGGCTTGCATTGTACTGTACAATGCTTTAATTGTAGATCCGGATCATACAACTAGGAATGGTCGATTTTCCGCATAAACAAGGTTGTACCAACTTTAAAAAAATGTTAACAATTAAATACTAATCTTCTTTACGAAAAAGAGATGGTCTAAATGCATCATTCTTATCTTGGCTCACAAAAACAATTTTTAAATGTATTAGCGTACATGCAATTGATTGAGTGATATCAAGAAGGGATTACGTATTTTAATCTTATCTAGTAACACAATTTATAACATATCTTCCTTGATTTAAATTTTAATTTAATTAATTAGAATTTCCGGAATTTCAACTCAGAAAAGTGATGTGATTTAGAAGATAAATGTAACTTGACACGATTTTTAATTCTAGTCAATGATTTTAAATTTTGGAAGGTTGAATAAAGTGCTAGTCACGTTAAATTTGTAACAATGTAACTGTAAACAAAGTTTCAAAGGTGGAACATACATTATATTCAGGTGATCAACATTAAGACGCCCAAAATGCGTGACACCATAAACAAAAAAAAAATTTTTCTTTTTTTTAACGATCATTTTTGGGCATTTTAGAATTCCAAATGCTTTGTCAATGAATAATTTCTTATTTGGAATAATAATAAAAAGAAATTCTGTGTTTTACCGCATTTTACCGTTAATAATTTCGTATAAGAGCAACATGTAGATCCTGACCATTATAAAGTCGGCGTAAAATTAACACCACCACAAAAAAAAAAAAAAAAAAAAAAAAAAAATGTCAACTCGTTCCTCTGGTGTTAATAAAACGTTGTCATCATTTTATGATACACAAAGCATTTCAAATGATCTTTTACCAGATTTTACAATTGCTTCAATTCCTATAGATTTACAAAAATTTTCTGACGATGTTACGAAGAAAATCACTATAAATTGTATCAAACTTGCTTACAAGAGAAATGATTCAATAAAATTTATTTGTGGTAAATCAAATAAAAATAATTCTAGAAAGAATTTGTTGGAATGGATTAAGGAAGAAGAAATTGCAAAATTAATCAAAAATCATGAATTTAAACTTGGAGTTTACGAAATTTTTTTCGATAAAACAAATGAAGTTGAAGAAAATTTATCTAAGGAAAATATAGATGATATTAAAGAACTTGCAGAACTTGGAGTTATCAGTGCTCAATTAATTTTAGGTCTTTTGTATGCAAAATGTATTGAATCAACTGAAATTGAACAAGATGACAACAAAGCACTCGAATGGTTTAAAAAATGTTCAGAACAAGGACTTGTTGAAGGAAATCTTTGTGTTGGATATATTTATTCTAAAGAAAAAAGTTCAACATACAACTCACAAGAAGCATTCACCTATTATACAAAAGCGGCAGATCAAGGGAATGGTGTTGCAATGAGAAATTTAGCAATAATGCATTTAGTTGGAGAACATGGACATCAAAATCTTAAAGATTCAATCAAATTATTTAGAAAAGCAAATCAATGTGGAGATGCCGTTTCAGGAAATATTCTAGGAATATTATATCAGAATGGTGTTGGTATTCCTAAAGATGTTTACGAATCCGCAAAATATTATAGGAAAGCATCTGATTTAGGTGATGTCAATGCAAAATTCAATCTTGGATTATTATATCTTAGCGGGGAAAGTATAAAGAAAGATGAAGTTGAAGCTGTAAAATTATTTAAAGAGGCTGCTGAGAAAGGGTTTACACGTGCACAAATGTTGTTGGCTAATGCTTATGAGAACGGACAAGGAATTGAAAAAAATGAAGAAAAAGCTTTCGAATGGTATACTAAAGTTGCGGAACATAAAGACTCGAATTCTATCATAGGTTACGTTGGAGACTCCCAATTTTGTCTTGCAAAGTTATGCGAAAAAGGCTTCGGTACAAAAGAAAAGGATCCAGAGAAAGCTTTGTATTGGTATAACCAGTCGGCAGACAATGGTAATCCAATGGCTCAAGTTACGCTTGGTGACATGTATAGAAATGGACGCGGGGTTGAAACTGATGAAAAAAAAGCTTTATTCTGGTATATTAAAGCCGCAAAGCATGAACATTATCAAGCCCAATTTGCTTTAGGCGAGTTATATGAAAAGGGTTTATTAAGCGTGAAACAAGACGAAGAGAAAGCATTGCAATGGTATAAAAAATCTGCCAGACAAGGTTATATTATGGCGCTACTAAGGCTCGGTATCAGTTCTGAACCAAATGAATATATGCATAGAAGAATAGATATGGTTACTAAGTTACCTCCTGTTAAAGAATTGGAAAAAGATGGCAAAGCTCCTCAGATGGTTGAAGGTGGTGAGGAATTTTTTGAAAAATTAAATAATTTGAAAGACGGCGAAACATTAGAAATAAACGAATCAGATGAAGTAAATGGGGTGTTTCAATCAATAAATTGATAAAAATAGTTATGTTTCTTCTTTTTCATTTTTGTATTATTTAATATTTAACCAAATAAAGATTGTCTAGACGGGTTATTTATAAATTTTATAAAACCATCGGTACATTTGAAATTTTATTGTGTAATAATTAATAATTCAAATACAAAAAAGAGAATAATCCTGATAGGAAAAAAAAAAAATAAAATAAAATAAAATAAAACGTAAAGCGAAGACTTCCGTTCCCATTCTAGTGCTCATGTTCGGATTTGATAAAGGTTTTTAAACCTGGTACGATTTTTCTTCTCCATTGATCATAACACATTTTCCCATTTTTTCCGCCATCGACTTCATTACAGACTTCATCCCAAGGTACTTTAACATGTTTAAGAACTGCTTCAATCAATTGTAAACGTTGCTCTGGTGACCATTTTTTTGACGATTGTGCTAAAGATTTTTAAATAAACATTACTAAGTTGAAGAAAATTACGTAATTTAATTTTAGATAATTTAGTTTACCTTGACTGCTGTCATCAACTTCATTCTCGTTTTCTAAACTTGATGACACATTAGATTCAAGTGGTGCCACGTCTTTAATTTCTTCTTTTTTAATTGCTTTTCCACGATTTTTTTTGGGTTGAGGTTTATCTAACGAATCATCATCGTTTTTTGTTTTATTTCTGGTACGTTTTTTCGAATCAAGTTCTGACATTTTTTAAATTTTAGTTACTAGGACTTTTAAGAGAGAAAAAAAAAAGAAAGAAACAAAATCAAACAATTTAAAAAAAAATGATTATATAATCGATGATATTAAAATAATTTTGATAAATGATAGTTTTTTATCGCAGGAAAAAAAACGTGTTAAACTAATGATACAAGCCTCTTGTATGATTTACTTTTAAAAGTAAAATAAATGTTGGCGCAGTAACAGCATTAAAAAATTTTGTCACATGGTATAATTTTTGCGATGACTCATCATAACTGGTTGGCCAGCTGGATTTATTTTTAATCGAATCTCGATCGTAAAAGTTCTAAACATTCTTGAGATTCAATGAATTCCCACCTTTTAATAAAGAATTAATTTTTGTTTGATAGTTTCGATTGTAGAAATATTTTTTTTTTTTTAATTGAAATTAAGAATTGATGTGCGTCTTTCACTATCAATTACGAAGTAGAGGTGGGTCATTCCTATTTTTTTTTTTTTTTTAACGATATCTTGATTTGATAATTAATGTAGAATACGGGATTGCTCGAGGAATCGCGTTAAATTACACATTTCATCGGAGTACCAGAGAACTCGAACGACTGCCGAGCATTTAATATGTAAGATCGTAAAGAGGTTGACCAAACGATAAAGTGAAATTGCATAAATACATATTAATCGAACGACCGGTTAATAACTTGTATTAGGTGAAAATGATTCATAAAGAGGACACGGACTTGAGGTTTCTTTTATGTTTAGCAGATTTTTGAAAACAATCCTTTTTTAATGTACTTTTATAATGTTGCTGAAAAATAAATAAAATTAATTGTGTTTCAATTATCAATAGAATCTTGAAAAACAACTTGAGAAAAAGTCTGAGAAAAAGAAAAGAGGAAGAGATTAATGAGATGGTACAGAAAAATGCAGAGAATGATAAGTACAATACCTAGTACAAAATTAACAGAAGGAAAGATGATGCGCGTGTTGACCTAATTGTTTTATTTATATGTACTATACGCTGAAAAACTCGTATTTCACCCTTTGATTCTTACAAGGATAAAATGCAGATTATAGCATTATCTGATAACTTTTATGAGATTATCAACTTCACTACAAACATTGATCTGTTATCTGTGCAGTGTCAAAATGGAAATAAAATAATTATGCATATTTCTTACAGAGTTAAAAAATCAACAGTCAAGCTTGTAAATTTGACAAGATTGGAAGCAGGAAATAGAATGAAATAAAATAATGTTAAAGCAACGTCCCGGTAAAACTATAGCGATATCAAATGTATCATATGATTCTAATATTAGGAATTGACTAATATGTTTACATTTACCTCTTTCAGTTTCAGTCAGGTTTCATTGAGAACTCATTTTATAGGGTAGTCAGAGTATTGTTGATGTTTGCAGCTTCTTTCTAAATGTTCTCGTTCGTTGTCTGATGAAGAGAGTTTATTCTTGTTATTTTCGATTTTTAACTACCTGTTTTTGCAGTATCATGAACCGTGACAATCATGAAGAAGGGCCCATTTAGGATCTTATTTATCGACACGCTTAACTCTTCCTGAAAATCCTTTTTGATTTTCACGAAAGATCGAAACTTACTGTCAATAAGAATTATGTGATTAAAACGGATTAATTATCCATCTTTATAAACAACGTGTCAATTTCATCACAGCATAAGTTATATTCCCTGGCTTATTATTCTTTCAAGCAGGTTATTTACTTTTCTAATTTCAACTTATGTCTTCAAGAGCTAATGCTGGAATTTAATAAATATATCATAACCTTATAACTTTTATTGAGAGTTGCAAGATCAAGCGTAGATGACTTTTTCTACCTCTTCTCATTGGATTGCGCGCTTTGTAAGATTCAACGTATAATACTTGCGGAATCTTGAGCTTCTTGTCTATTTCATTTAAGTTAACTGCTTTAATTTCATTTTTCTATACAAAGCTTGTTTACCATTTGGTAATCTTGTTGAATATGATGAAGTGAGACTGATGGTGTGCTGATACACAGCTTTCCGACAACCTATCACTATATTGTGCTGATCTAATAAGTCAGACCCGACGAGAGAATAGGCAAAAAATTGGTACACGAATATCACATCTCTGGGATAGCAACGCCAAGGTGTCAATTTACAGTATTTTATCGTGAATATAAAGTAACTACATATCATTTGATTAAAATTGGTTTAGAAAATTAATGAGTTGGATTTATGACATGAATTGCAAGTTATGTTTATATAATTTCATAGAAATTATACACATGGTGCAGCATGTATTAGATTAAATTGACAATTAAAGCATTAAGGTCAATATACATTATATTCTATAATTTTAAATGTCTTTATGATTCATTTTGTCTAATTAAATATTGTTAACAAAAGATGAGAAATATCTTCCTAACAGCAATAAAAGAATAATTATTTAATTTGATTTATCAAAAATATGAAAAAAACTGTGAATTACTGTATGTCTTAATATATGTACTGTACAGTAGATTTCGGTATATTACTTATTATGCTGTATAAAAAGCATTACGTTGAAAAAAATTATCAGATTATAAAGAAATTTTACTAAAGTTCTAATTTCAGATTGATGAGGACATTTTCTCGGAATATTTGATTAAGCAGTATTGGCAATAAAATTCCTACATTAAAATAAGTATTATTAATGCAAAAATAAGATATTTCCTTTCTCTTTAACTGTAATTCTTTAAATAAAAGATAGTTACCTTGGTAATAAGATCGTTGCAGCTTGATTGTTTTTGAACTTCTCGCTTCTTAATCGAATAAAGATAAATTTTTGAGAATTTTCACTACTATAAATTATATTTTCATTCCAAATCTTGTCATAGACATAGTTGGTTTAAGAAATTATTATGCCAAAAAGAGATCATTGAAATATAAGGTCTTAAAGTGCAGCTTATTACAAAGCAATATAGAGTAAAAATAAAATTCCATGAGACTAACCAGAATTCACATAGTAGATATCAGTCTGATAATGGAGGTAACGTGCTGTACGGTATTAATACCGTAATATGTGATCTATTCAACAAATAAATCAGACGTATAATTAACAATAACGGAATAAAAGTTATCTCTTAGTCAGGATCTGATAAATGATTTTGCGAAGTAAGAGATAAAGTAATCTTGAAGAAAATAAATTCGTTTTTATACACGGTAGAATGCTTGTGCAAATTATTCAACGTTTTTTTTCTTGTCGGCATTTGTTATGTCTGAATATAATTAAAATATCGTTCTTATTTGAGATTCAATGATGGCACCAATAAGGACCTTTGCTTTTGATCATGTGATCTGATTTACATTGTAGACAAAATTCCCGTGAAAATTTGTATTATTTATTCCATGGGGAGTTAGGAATATTATGGTTTTTTTCCCTTCGGGAAAAAAACCCATAATATTCCTATTTCCTCCCCATGGAATAAATGAGTAATCCCCAGGAGCGTGTCACTCATTAATATAACATATGATTAACTATTTTAAACTAAAATTAGAGATTTCCCGGCTATCTATATAAGACCGGGGAATAAGTAAAGGAAGAATCCCGGTCACTTAAAAACTCAGCTAATCACCTGCAATTTTCAAAAATTAGTATGAAGGTAATCATGAGTGACACTTAGTGCGACAGGGGATTATATAATAAAATTATCAGTTATAAATATTATGGTCGATGAGAATCTTCTTAATGATCCTACTGAGCGAACGAATCATTGAAAAGAATTTAATTTTTTAAAAAGGTTATTATTTCATCTAGTTCATTATTTTTAATTATAAAGCAAAATGGGTATGCAAGCTAGAAATTTAATTTTCGGATTTTTGAATAGGGAATATTTTGTGAGAATAATATTTATAATATTAAGTTAATGCGAAATTTTATATGATAGACTCAGGAGCGGAACAATATATTTTAAGAGACAATTTTGTAAGTTATTTAGCCTGAAAGTTGTAAAGATTAGGAGGTATAAAAAAAATCGAATAAAACGCGTTATTTTTCTTTCTATTTTTGAACTTTTCTACACTTTTTTATCCAAAGTAATTACAGTGTATGAAATATAAGACTTCTAGTTGATATTTTTTACGAGAAAAATTATGGCTAACGCCAATTGATAGGTTAAGATTCTCTGCAGTTATATTTACAATTTTACTGCAACCTGCCTAGAACCCTAGAATAATGCTAAAACATTTTAATATCTTTATATATATATATATATATCGGATAGAGGAGTGCAGCTGCAATGATGAACCAGACCTGGATTTAAACCTGAAATTTTTATCAAAAAGACAATGAAATTATCTCTAAATCGTACGCACGATAATGAATCGACTGCTTAACTAATATGTTTATTTCACTTCTCATTCACTTCTTTTTCTTATTTTATCTTTTCTAGCCTTTTATTCTAAAAGGCTTCGAATTTATATTGAAATATTTAATAAATTATAACTATATTTTACGTCCAATCAAGGTCATGCTTAATTTTATTAATTTTTCATTAGCCCTGTTCACTTTTATTCTATTCTGTTCTGTTCTGACTTTTTCCAAATTTTTTAACCAATCAAATTCATTTAAAAATTGGGACAACCACCGGAATAACGGATTAAAAAAATTGATGATCCGAGTGTTTCGAAATTTGAAAATGCAATACATGCTTTAGAACACGATTTTTCTACTCAATTTATGCCGTCTATTAATTGGCTAAAATTAATTACACTAGAATCGGAAGTGAACAGGGCTATTGATATCGAGATCGGCATGAGGCATATTTTCAAATTATTTTTGTGTTGCTAGGTTAACATTCATAGTATGATAAGTATGGGAAAGTGCACAAACGGTCTACTCCTGTATCACTTTTACATGCATTACAAGTGTGATATGACTGAAAGCGCCCATTATTGGTTAGTCTTCTAATGTTTTTAATTTTTGTATCACCCGAAATCCTTATAATAACAATACGGTGGAAATAATAATTTCAGACTTTGTTGAGTTCGTCGCCTTCCATAGGTTCGTCCATAGGTCGAGGAGCTAGATTTTCTTCTTTTCTTTTGTATTAGTCTTATCTTTGTATACAAATAATAAAGTCGAAAACCAATCTAGTTAAAAAAAAAAAAAAAAAAAAAAAAAAAATTCCGGACTTTGTTCACTTTATTTATCACTAGTTTAACTTTTTTATTATTTGTCACAATGAGTTCGTTTAAAACTTGGCTTGAATATCAAATAGAAACTAATCACATTAAATATTTTAATTACGCCGAATTTTCAGATATAATTTGTGTTGGAGAAGGAGGAAGTGGTACTGTATGCAAGGCAAATTGGGACGGTCATGGAATGTCTGTTGCTTTAAAAATCTTAAAAATTAGCTCATTAGTTGACGAATTCGTATGGGAAGAATTTGTTAGAGAGGTACGATAAAGGTTATAAAAGAAACAAATATTTTATAATTTATATTTATTTATTGAATTTTTTTTAGCTCACTATTCTCCGTAAAGTATTTTATCATCCAAATATTAATCAGTTTCTAGGAATTGCTAAGGGTTTCCATTTTTTTCTTTTTTTTAATTAAATTATGTATATAATATAGTGTTCCGCAAACGATTTGGTCAAATCAAATCAATTCGGATTTGATTTGAAGTTTGATTTGATTCGATTTGATAATTTTGATTTGCAAATCAAATCCAAACTTCAAAACAAGATTTGAGTTCAAATCCAAATTAAAAAAAAAAGATTTGATTCGATTTCAAATCAAATTCAAATTAGCTTAAACTAATTCAATCAAATCCGAATCAAATCTGACAAATCCAAATCAAATCCAAATCAAATCGAATTAAATATACATGACCTGGTTAAACGTAATTACAGGACCCCGAACAATACTAATGTATAAAGGCAGGGTCATGTGACTTGCCGATCTAATCAGATAATCCGAATATCCGATCATTTTTTTTAATCATTTATCAGTTTATTTTTGTAGTGTTGCCGGACGAAAGGCACGACCGGACTTTTGGAATTAAGGTAAGGGAGGGGTTGGGGAAGGTGTTTCGTTGTTTTTTTTTTAATTAATTAAGTATTAACTTTTTTTTTTACTTTTTGTAGTGTTGCCGGACGAAAAGCACGACCGGACTTTTGGAATTAAGGTAAGGGAGGGTGAGAAATGTTTTTCGGTGTTTTTTTTAACTAATTAATTAATTATTTTTTATTTTTATTTTTTTGTAGTGTTGCCGGACGAAAGGCACGACCGGACTTTTGGAATTAAGGTAAGGGAGGGGTTGGGGGAGGTGTTTCGTTGTTTTTTTTTTAATTAATTTAAGTATTAACTTTTTTTTTACTTTTTGTAGTGTTGCCGGACGAAAAGCACGACCGGACTTTTGGAATTAAGGTAAGGGAGGGTGGGGAAGTGTTTTTCGGTGTTTTTTTTAACTATTTAATTAATTATTTTTTTTTTATTTTTTTGTAGTGTTGCCGGACGAAATGCACGACCGGACTTTTGGAATTAAGGTAAGGGAGGGTGGTGAAGTGTTTTTCGGTGTTTTTTTTAACTATTTAATTAATTATTTTTTTTTTATTTTTTTGTAGTGTTGCCGGACGAAATGCACGACCGGACTTTTGGAATTAAGGTAAGGGAGGGGTTGGGGGAGGTGTTTCGTTGTTTTTTTTTAATTAATTAAGTATTAACTTTTTTTTTTACTTTTTGTAGTGTTGCCAGACGAAAAGCACGACTGGACTTTTGGAATTAAGGTAAGGGAGGGTTGGGGGAGGTGTTTCGTTGTTTTTTTTTAATTAATTAAGTATTAACCTTTTTTTTTATTTTTTTGTAGTGTTGCCGGACGAAAGGCACGACCGGACTTTTGGAATTAAGGTAAGGGAGGGTGGGGGAAGTGTTTTTCGGTATTTTTTTTAACTAATTAATTGTTTTTTTTTTATTTTTTTGTAGTGTTGCCGGACGAAAAGCACGACCGGACTTTTGGAATTAAGGTAAGGGAGGGTGGGGAAGTGTTTTTCGGTGTTTTTTTTAACTATTTAATTAATTATTTTTTTTTTATTTTTTTGTAGTGTTGCCGGACGAAAAGCACGACCGGACTTTTGGAATTAAGGTAAGGGAGGGGTTGGGGGAGGTGTTTCGTTGTTTTTTTCTTTAATTAATTAAGTATTAACTTTTTTTTTTACTTTTTGTAGTGTTGCCAGACGAAAAGCACGACCAGACTTTTGGAATTAAGGTAAGGGAGGGTTGGGGGAGGTGTTTCGTTGTTTTTTTTTAATTAATTAAGTATTAACCTTTTTTTTTATTTTTTTGTAGTGTTGCCGGACGAAAAGCATGACCGGACTTTTGGAATTAAGGTAAGGGAGGGTGGGGGAAGTGTTTTTCGGTATTTTTTTTAACTAATTAATTGTTTTTTTTTTTATTTTTTTGTAGTGTTGCCGGACGAAAAGCACGACCGGACTTTTGGAATTAAGGTAAGGGAGGGTGGGGGAAGTGTTTTTCGGTATTTTTTTTAACTAATTAATTGTTTTTTTTTTATTTTTTTGTAGTGTTGCCGGACGAAAAGCACGACCGGACTTTTGGAATTAAGGTAAGGGAGGGTGGGGAAGTGTTTTTCGGTGTTTTTTTTAACTATTTAATTAATTATTTTTTTTTTATTTTTTTGTAGTGTTGCCGGACGAAAAGCACGACCGGACTTTTGGAATTAAGGTAAGGGAGGGGTTGGGGGAGGTGTTTCGTTGTTTTTTTCTTTAATTAATTAAGTATTAACTTTTTTTTTTACTTTTTGTAGTGTTGCCAGACGAAAAGCACGACTGGTCTTTTGGAATTAAGGTAAGGGAGGGTTGGGGGAGGTGTTTCGTTGTTTTTCTTAATTAATTAAGTATTAACCTTTTTTTTTATTTTTTTGTAGTGTTTCCGGACGAAAAGCATGACCGGACTTTTGGAATTAAGGTAAGGGAGGGTGGGGGAAGTGTTTTTCGGTATTTTTTTTAACTAATTGTTTTTTTTTTTATTTTTTTTGTAGTGTTGCCGGACGAAAAGCACGACCGGACTTTTGGAATTAAGGTAAGGGAGGGTGGGGAAGTGTTTTTCGGTGTTTTTTTTAACTATTTAATTAATTATTTTTTTTTATTTTTTTGTAGTGTTGCCGGACGAAATGCACGACCGGACTTTTGTAATTAAGGTAAGGGAGGGGTTGGGGGAGGTGTTTCGTTGTTTTTTTTTTTTTTAATTAATTAAGTATTAACTTTTTTTTTTACTTTTTGTAGTGTTGCCAGACGAAAAGCACGACCAGACTTTTGGAATTAAGGTAAGGGAGGGTTGGGGGAGGTGTTTCGTTGTTTTTTTTTAATTAATTAAGTATTAACCTTTTTTTTTATTTTTTTGTAGTGTTGCCGGACGAAAAGCATGACCGGACTTTTGGAATTAAGGTAAGGGAGGGTGGGGGAAGTGTTTTTCGGTATTTTTTTTAACTAATTAATTGTTTTTTTTTTTATTTTTTTGTAGTGTTGCCAGACGAAAAGCACGACCGGACTTTTGGAATTAAGGTAAGGGAGGGTTGGGGGAGGTGTTTCGTTGTTTTTTTTTTAATTAATTAAGTATTGATTTTTTTTTTATTTTTTGTAGTGTTGCCGGACGAAAAGCACGACCGGACTTTTGGAATTAAGGTAAGGGAGGGTGGGTGAAGTGTTTTTCGGTATTTTTTTTAACAAATTAATTATTTTTTTTTTTATTTTTTGTAGTGTTGCCGGGCGAAAAACACGACCGGACTTTTGGAATTAGGGTATTAAAACCCGAAAAAGAATAATAAAAATAAATAAATTTGGTATAAAATACCGAAAAAAAGTGAAAAAATAAATAAAATAAAATAAATTTTGGTAAATACCGAGTAATTTAATTTACCGAAATTAGTATTTTTTAAAAATAAATCCACGTATATCTATTATAAACTCTACACAAACATAATATCCCAAATTGACCGATCTACGCAAACTCAATTTGTAGGTTTAAAAAGTAATTTCATATAAACTCTACGCAAACCCGTATGTGAGTTATATTGGTATTATTCGGGGTCCTGTAATTACCGTAAATATTATTGGTAGTTACTGCAACCACATGATGTCCAACCCTCCTTAAACACACTAAAGAAATACGTTTCGCAACATTTTTTTATTAATATTGCGTTGCAAAACGCATTTTTTTATTTAAAATTCAACAAATCAAACCAAATCACAAATCTATTTGAATGAATTTGATTTGATTTGAATTTGAATTTGATTTGAATCGAATCAAATTTAAATCAAATCAAATCAAATTCAAATCAAATTTCAAATCAGATTTGAATGGTTTGATTCAAATCCAAATTCAAACTTTTCAGATTTGATTTGATCAAATCAAATTTCAAATCTAACCTGATTTGGTCTAATTTGATTTGTGCGGAACACTAATATAATACGTCTCTTAAATAAGTTTAATACCGGCTAATTTTAATTTTCCATTAAGATCCCGAATTTGGTTACGCAATGGTATTGCAATATGCCGATGGTGGAAATCTTCGAGACTACTTAAAAAACAACCACTTATCATTAAAATGGTCAGATAAATACCGTATTGCGCTTGAAATATCAAAGGGATTATTATGTTTACATACAGAAAATATAGTTCATAGAGATTTAGTAAGTTAATTTATAATATATTGTTGTTAAAGTAAAAATTTTCTTAAATTTTTATTTTAAATACTTAGCATTCAAAAAATGTGTTGGTTCATCGAGACGGAATGTTAATTGCAGATTTCGGTTTATCGAAAGAAGAATCTTTAATGAAATCGAATTCCCTTCTGAGAGGAATTCCCGCTTATATAGATCCACAATGTCATAAAAAAAAAGGATATAAAAGGTCTAAAGCATCTGACATATTTAGTTTCGGAGTATTATTATGGGAAATATCATGCGGAAAAATACCATTCGCTGAACTTTCTGAATTTATGATTATGTCAAATCTCGTTAATGGAGTTCGAGAACAAAGAGTTAATCCAACACCTGATGAATATTTTGACCTTTATACAAAATGTTGGGATGATAATCCTGAAATACGTCCTAATATTGATGAAATTGTTAAATTTTTAGATATTAGCCTACATAACCAAAAACTAACTTCACTACCAAAACTTCCGCCAATTATTACGCATCCAACTTTACTACCAAAATTTCCAACAATTATTTTACAACCAGAATTTATTCCACTACCAACCTCTCCATTACCAACTTCACCACTACCAACTTCACCACATTTTCCTCAACCAAATACTTTAGCTCCTTTAGGACAAGAATCTAATTCTAGTAATTTTTCTATCAATGACGTACCAGAATTAAATATTAACAATTATAGTATTAATTTAAGTGATTTAGGATATAAGAGTGACAATGAAGTGACACCATTTAGTTCACGTAGTAACTCAATTAACGCAAATAGTGAGGGTTTATAAAATTACAAAAAAATTGTATATTATTATGAATCACTTATAAATGATGTTACCATAAATGATGTTACTAATCATGTCTGGATGATAATTTTTAGATTAACATAAATTTTTGGAGCATCGGAAGAATAGCTGAATACGATAAGTATTAGTTATCTGCAAAAATTAGTTCCTTTAAATCACGAGTCAGAGAAAATTTCAATTCTACCTTTTGTACTTAATTTACATTTGTGTATTGTGCTAAACTAAAATAGGCTAATACTTTGTTTTGTATTCTAAAATCGTTGTTTCTTTAAAATAATTTATTATATTATTACAAATTATTACAAGATAGTGAGCTTTTGCTCTAGTTTATTTATTATGTATTTTAAAAATTATAAATATAGTGATTGTAAGGAATTACATTTTGTTACAATTCGTTCTTATTGCATTTTGAAATTTTTTAAATTTCCAAGATTTTGCATGCAATTCATTCTGAAGTGAAATTGCGTTTATTGTGAAAGAGTTCCATTCATATTAAAATAAACAGTAATTTTTCCACTACTATTTGATTTGTTTCGGAATTATTTCAGAATTTATAGGAAATATTATTCCTGTATAATTTCACGCCAATTGAACCATTGCAAAGTTCTTGCAGTTAGTATAATGTTTGAATTGCTCATCATATTCATGTTTTTATATTATTAACATAACCAACAGCTATTTGATCCAGTAGGAGTATTTCGTCTGAAGCAGACGAAATCCACAAATGTAAGTAGTGCTAATTGATGTAATGCTGTTTGCTATGATAATACTTTGCATTAGTTAGGTTTATTTGTATGTGAACTTAAGTTTCTCAATTGCGATATTATAAAATAATATATTTTCATTTTGTCTATAAGAAGATGAGCCATTTTCTCTCTATAAAAAAATAGATGTCTTTTACATTATACACATCTTTTAATACGGTTTTCAACTAAAAATTAAAATTTGACAGATACATTATATGTGATTTTCAATATACAAAATTGATCAAATTTCACATCTCAAATGACGTGTTTTTATGTGGAATAATACTACATTGAGATACAAAAAATTGGCCAGTCTCATATCTTTCAGTATATTAATAAATGTATTGTATAAATTCTATATAAAAAATTTATCTATTTTTTGCATAGTTTGGAGAATAAAAAACTTGTTTATTACAAAACTGGGGAAAGTTCTCTCATAAGTAATATTGAAATAATTCTACTGATTTTTGTGGATTTTTACAAGTTTGCAAATAATAAACTAATAAATAATAAAGCACTGATATTTCTTGAGTGTACAGTTTAATCAACATTTTTAGTAGCAACTCCAATAAAAAATGTTTAAAATTATTGTTAAGAAAGTTACAATTTTTTGTATCATAAAAGATTCACCAGTATAATAATAAACAAGTTAAAAAGGTATGAATATTTAGAATATTCTTATTGTTTCCTATTCTTTATATTTATTATAAGTATATTTATTATAATTAAATACTTCATATTGATCTTCTGAAAAAGATTTAGGTGGTTGTAATTGTATATAATGAGGTTATTAACTTATCAATCAAATTGAGTAATATTTATTGATGAATGTCTTTTTGCCATTTTCTTACAAACCAATTTATACTTCATTAACTTTTGAGTAATATAATTATTATATTATAGAGAATATATTATATTATTAGCACCATTTTCAAATTAGTACAGTCGCCACTGGTTATACAGAACCTGTATATACCGAAAACTTGTTATACTGAACCAAAGTCCCAGAACCGAATTTTTATAGTTAATTACACTGGATATAGCGAATTTTTATAATAAAATCCATCCGAACTTGATTTGATCAGCCCAATATATTAGACATCTATTTGTTATACCGAACAGTCATGTGACAAATTTATAGCGCTGACGGCTGACCAGAATTATCAGTAATTAATAAACAAAATAGTTGTTACTTATGGTTGATTCAATAAAAAATTTCCCTGCTTTAATTTTTCCGGGGGCATTACTAATAGTCAATGATCATTTCACTGACTTCCAGGGTCATTAGATAGATATTGGGTTTGTGTCATTTGAAATTATAATCCTGGCCGGTACTATGAATTCGGCCATAATTACTTTACTAACAACATAAAATTTTTTAAATGTATCGTAAAATTATTGTCATAATACATTATATACAAATCATGATAAGATACTTGTTATTGGGTTTGTAGAGGCATTATACAATATATTATTATTATAAATTGTTATATTAATTTATTGATATATAGTAAGACTAATTCAAAAAATATATAACACCAAATTTTGTAAAATTAATCGTAAAATGTATAATAACAAATTAATCGTAAATTTGATATTACAAATAAACAGACAGATAGATATTTAACATTTATTATAAAATGATTTGTGCAAAGATTTTTAAATATGCTTTGTGAATTTAAATAGTAACATAAATTGTGTAATTAAACATAAGATATGTAAGAATCATAAACTTCGTAGCCACGCTCAATTAAGGCAATGAATTACTAGACCTACGCTAAAGATGACTTTAGCAAGGCTTTCTTTGTGAATATAAGAAATTTCGTACACTTTGCCAGCTGGTGGGATAGCTTATGACCTCTAACCTCAAGTCATTTTATACTAAAAACCAGAATGTTTGCATTGCTAATAAAAAATATAGCTATAATATACCAGCCAATTAAATTTTCTTGAATAAAAACTAACAAAATATACTTCTTTCAATAAATCAAATGGTTAGTAAGATGTTAAAACAAAAAATAAAATCATTAAATAAATTTTCAAATAAAATAGTTCATAATAATACATACAAAATTCAATCTTTCAGTGATTAGGATGTGGGTCCTACAAAAAGAAAATAGGGGTACATTGATAAAAAGTTTCTTATTTTTTTAAAAAAGTGTCATAAAAAGTAAAATTTCATGACAAAACTTACTTTATCATTTCCAATATCTCTGGTCTGTTCGAATATATATAGAAAAACTTTCAAAATTTTGAAATGCTAAAAATATAAGCTGGGACCTATATAGTAGCTAGTAATTGAAGAAAAGTGTTAATAAAAATGCTTTTAAGGCAAATAAAAAAGCTAATGAATTATTTTTTTTTTGAAACTTACTTGTCCCATGCGTCCAGATTCATCTAAAAAAGAAAAGATTGAAATATTAATGAACATTTCATACAATTAATAGCTTAATGAAAAATTTAGCACATCAAATTCTTACAATCAAAGAAGACAGCCATCTAAAAAATGGAAAATGCGAAAGATTGCATTAAAAGAACAAAATAACTAAGATTCTACGCGTCTAATATGCCCTAATATGTTGAAATATAGATTATTGAATTTATTCTTGAATAACAGTACTCATCTTTAATGCAATCAATAGGTCAACTAGACTTAAATTAACTCTCACATAATCTTATAACATCCCCCAAGCAGAAAGGCGTTTCATCAATATTCTGAAAAAATGCAAAAATTAAAACACTAAAAATGTTTTGCAAAAAAAAAAATAAACCTTCTTATTGAAATTTCACCCTACGCGTCCAAAGATCAGAAAATCGCCTAAAAAATAAAAAAATTAAATTCAAAAAAAAAAATTATGATTATAATGTAAAACTGTCTAAAAGAGAAGAAATCAATTCATTAATAACTATCTATAAGATAAAATAGAAGAAAAATACTCGTCAAAATTCCATGTCCAAGGATATCACTTCTAGAATAATGTCTATTTAATAACCACAAACAGCGAAGGTAAAGAATGAAATTTTAGAAAATATTTGTCAAATAAAATAAAATCATCTTCATTTTCCTACCAAAATCCACATACTAGACTCATCTAAAAAAAAGAAACTTCTGGCTTTTTATCAAGAGTCACGAGTCTATAAAAAAAAAAATGAAAAAATTCAAAATATTAACACACATTCATTAGAATAAATAACTAATAAACTAAATCAAAGAAAAACTTACTAAAAATGAAAAATCTACGCGTCCATAGACTCAAAGAATCGTCTAAAGAAGAAAAAAATGGAACTCAGAACCAACATGAAGCGAACCTTATAGTCTGAAAGAAAAATACAACTATTTTGAATGATGTTTATATAATTATAGCGTCTCCTATTTACCCTGCTAGGTGTTATTACTATCAACTGGTCATAGCCCTTTTAGTTCAGAGGGTTTCATATATTTAGATGATAGATTTATAGTTTTCTTTAATTAGATTACTTTTCTATTGTATTATTTATATGGTCTTATTACGTGTGACACAGTGATTGATTGACTTTTTAATTTCGAGCTAAAACTCAAACTTTATCATTTTTTTTTTAATTTTTTTAAAGTTTCAATCAAACTATTTTTTTTAATTTTTTCTTTTTTGAAAAATTGAGCTTTTGAATAACTTTTTTCTATATTTTTTTAAGTTTTAATCAAGATCGAAACTTTGTTTTTAATTATTTCTTTGAAAAGTTGAGTTTCAAGGTTTTTTTTAGTTTCAAAATTTAAAAAAAAATTTTCAACACGAGATTTTTGGTATGTGCAATTTTCTTTTTATTTTTTTCTTTAAATGAACATTATTAACATTTGCATTTTTTGTAGATCTTTGAGATTCTTTGGATGTGAAATTTTGGTAAATGCAAATTTCTACTTTTTTTTCTTTACTTTGTCTCCTAATGGACAATTTGTTTTTTTTTACTTTTCAGGCAATCAGATACTATAGCTCTTTAAATTTCAGGAGTTTTTCTTTATTTTTCTTTAAAATACTTTTAACAAAGCAATTAGTAATATTTCATCTTCTTTTTTTAGATGGATGAATGTCGAAGAGGGACCTTTCTAAGCTTAGGAATATCATAGCAGCTAACTATTCGGATTTCTCTGAATTTCTTTGACGTGTTGGTTTTCACATTTGTTATTTTTTTTTTCTTCTTTATTTATTTATATTAATGAATAACTATTCACACTTTGTTCTTTTTTTTCAGACAACTTATTCTGGTTTCTCTATGTGAGACTTGGAGAGTTTTTGTTTTCTTTTAATACTAGTATTGATGGGTTTCCACCTTGTTATGGTTGTGTCACCAGGGGCGTTATGTCAACGGAAATTTAGTACGTTGATCGCTTAAAAATCCGAAGCTATCCAATTATAACAAGAGGAATTAATTCTTAGACAATTTTACGTTAGACAATAATATGTATTGGAAAATATGTTAAAATTATATATATTGCAATTATTTGCAAATAAATTAATCTTAAAAAAATACATTGTCAGAAATATTGTACAGTACTATAAATATTTAGATATAAATACCTTGTACAAGATATTGTACAAGGATTGTACAATGCATTAAGAAAATTTTAGGTTGTTAGCAAAGTATCCATGGCAGTTCGGTTTTTTTATAACGAATTCACTATATACCGAACTAAACCTTTCGGAACCAAGGGTTCGTTATATCCAGTAGCAACTGCACATGTTACCCCTAAGGGTCAATTATTAGTGACTTCCAAAGGAAAATTTCAGAAAATTCTCAGTTTATATTATGTTTATAAAAATGTTGATGTTACACAAAGTTTAAAACCCACTAGTAGACAAACTACTTGAATAACTGAGAATTTCCCAGTTCTTCCGGAAAATTCTGGAGTTTCCACATTTTCGAAAACCGATTTCCTTTGAGTGAGATGCAGGGGTCGCACTAATTTGAAATGACGATAAATGCATTATCTGATAGAATATTTATCAATTGCAATATGGAGATATTATTCTTCTTGTAAGGTGGGTTAACAGTTTATTTATTATTTCAGAAGAAATAAAGGAAGAAAATAAATGGCAATTGATAATTGATATCCAATTAAGAGAATTATTAATTCCATTGAACAAAAACATTTTACTAAAATATGTTTTTAATATGCATATATTCATTCCATAAAAATAATAAAATAATGCTAGTGCATGATATGAAATAAGTGAACATATAATTACTTTGTTTTATATCGATGATAAATATATTTTAAACAATTGGAATCTTCAGAATCTTCATATATAGCATTTTAATAAAATCATGGAAGTCCTTTTTTGCATTGTGATCTAGGATTCTTACTGTATAATATGGGCTACAGTACTCTTCATGTATATATCCTTCTCTTTTTCTGAAAAGATCTCCATTTTCTTTGATTTTACTATTTAAGCAATCTATTGTACACGAGCAACACATGTAAATTTTTTTTTTTTTGAATATACTGTAACTTTTTAAAACCTTTCATTTATTTTATACACCTTTCAGTATGGTGTCAATTGACCTTCTAAAATTTGCAAGAAACTTAGGATATTGTGATTCACTTATATACAGTATTATGTCTAACTAATTCACATAATCCTAGTTTTCTAAATAATTGGACAATACTAAATACATATATGGATTGCTTAATTGTTTTGAAATTCATCTCTTTTAAAATGATTTCTTTATTATTGCTCTAATTATCTTGATAATTTCTACATATTTATCCCATTTCTAATATATCGGAAGCTAGTGTTTAAAATGACTACTTTTCAATTAAAGCAAATTATTCACTTCCTTTGTTATTGTTTCCATTAAAAAATTTTCATATGATATTATTTCATTCAGCTATTTTGTATTTGTACATCTTTAAGATAGATTTCTATTTATGTTTCAGACAAGCTTAGTGGTGGTTTCGATAATATTAGCCCAATCTTCTCTAATAACGAAAACGAATAAATAAATATGCTTGGAGATCAAGTAATACAATTACTTATATGAATGAAATTAAGTAATTTGCGATAAAACTTTACAAGTAAAGTAATGGCAATCAATAGGAATTTTTTTACTACGTTAATCATCGACTCAGAGTTCAAAATGCTATTATCACTGGGAATAAGTGCTTTTCTCATCACTATTCAATTGTGTTTAGTAATTTATACAGTTAGAGCTTAATCTTACAAAACACCACTTTTACTTGTTCTATGATAAAAAGTGTTCAATGACTAATACGCGAATGTTCTTTTAGTTGTAAAGTCCTTATTCCTTAAATTTTATTTATTATCTTTAATAATAAAGAAAATTTTAAATTTAGCATAAGATATGATAGTATAATCATAATATTTTGTAATTTTCCTAAAATGATTTGATTTATATCTTAATTTGCTTTAACGGCGTTCATGAAAGCATTTTTTTTTTTTTCGCGTGAATTGTGTGAATTATATTTAATTAGTTAAGCTTAATAACTTATTAATAATCTTACCATTTCAAAATTTAAATTTACTACTTTCTAGCAAGAAATTAATCCGTTGCATATATTACCATCTAACCAGGATGGGGGAGTATTCTTCCGATAAACCATAAGATTTAAAATATTCAAAATCTATTTGTTCAATCCAATAATATTTTTCATGGTTGTAAAAGACGTATGGCATTATGTTAAGCAATTCTTTTGGATAATTATCGATCTCACTAAATTTTTTAAGGAAAACTAGCTGAGTTAGTTAATAATGCTATTGGTGTTTAAATTGGTTAATTAAAAATTAATAACATACGTCACGGTTTTCTTTAAAAAACATCCTTTACAGCATCTAACTTCAAATTCCCAATAAATTTTACATCTCATAACTCGTTTACAAATTTGACAACCTCTTTCCATCATTAATAATTCAACATATTTTGTTGTTGTCATTCCTTTCGGTTGAGGAATATTTTCCTTTGGCGTAAATCGTAAATGTGATTCTTTCCATATTTGTTGAGTAGTAGGAGAACTTGGAGCACATAAATGACTATAAAATTTACGACATACTTTAGAAAGAACGAATAAATCAGATGGTGGTAATAAAGTGCATATTTCAATGAATAGCTCGAGCGGAAGATTTGTAATTGGTGGCATTCTTATTAAAACGATCAATGAAATATCATTGAATTAAATCTTATTTCATTTTATAATGCTTATAATGTTGTGATCTGCATTCCACAATGCATGGTTACGTACATCCGTGGGATTGAACTTGGATACGATAATAATTTTAAAGAAAACCTGTTATAAACGAATTCTATAAACGTATTCTTTTTTTTAACATTTTTAAAATTGTGACATAACACGTGTTGTTGTTTTTAGTTCTAAAATTATTCCTTTTTTGGGAAATTGCAGATTGTTGATTGAATTTTTATTTGACAAGGTTTGATTAATAATGGCTGAAACGTTAATAAATGATGATACAATTGATACATGGTATATACAACTTATTCGAGATCTTCTAGGAATGAAAAACGATCTGATGTTTGTACAACACATTTTGTATTAAATAATAAATAAATCAACACGGAACTGATTTTCTTTACGCTTATCAAAAAATTTTCTCAACAAAAAAAAAAAAAAAAAAATGATTTGCGTGAGAATTTTTTCTCTTTTAATTCTGATCCCTCTAGATTTTATCTGTTTATTGCCCATATATATATTAAGCCTGATAATAAATTTTGTGATAACGTTAATCTGGTATTTTCCTTCAATATATCAATTCTATTCATTTATTTTCACGGAAAAAAAACATGATTTCAGAATAAGAATTTATTTGTTTTTACTTTCACCTATAATTATTATTTTATATATTCCATTTTCTATAATATATTCTATTGGACATGGCATATTTTTCTTACTTATTAATCCATTAATAATAATTATACAGAGATCTGACTATCCACTTTACTCACTTTCTTTAACAGCCGCAACGATATACTTAATTTATGGTCATTTTAATGAAGAATATTTAACAGATTCGCTAGTATTGGAAAGAATCAGAGAAGTAATACTTTTTATCAAACAGTATTGGTATTTTCATTCCGTCAAAATTTCAGAAAGGATCAAAAATCATGATTCATATATTTGCGAATTTATGTTTCTTAAATCAATATGTCTATTAGATACTGTAACAATCATTTCTATTGTAGTTATAATGCTACCATACGTTATATTATTGATAATTGCTTATTCCCTAATGTTTAGAGTAAAATTATATTCTTTTACAAATAGTTTATTATCATCATTGTTACATAAGTTCACTCGTCGTAAGATTTATTATTTTATGTTAATATTTCTATTTATCTTTATGATATTAGCTTATGTTTTTTTATGTCTTTTTAGTATTTTTTTTGTTTTCGTGATTATATTTAGTATTTTATATAGTCTAATCACAAAATCAGTCGACCTTTATAGGAAAAATGGGTTTTATGATGTTATGGATTTGATTTGGGTAATTGTGATTGAACCATTCTTAGAATTCGAAGATTTAATTTACATGTGCTGTGGAATCCAAATAAAGTATAGAGAAGATATGTTAGATATTCTATAATGTAAATAAAATAAGGCTCTTTTTTTCTTGCATTTAGTATTGATTTAATACGTCGTCAAATAATTCTTTTTTTTATTATTATTATTAATTTCAAAATATATAAAAAATTCACGCACATATATACACACAGTAATATGTTTCTATGAAATACTTCATTATCATAATATTCCTCTTAATAATTAAAAAATAATGATAATGCTTGGGTATCTTACTAAATTTTTTTAAGTAATATTACACCTTAAATATTACCAGCGTCTTCCTAAATAATACTTTCTGCATTCAGTTGTGCCTTGAAAAACGACCAGAACGCTTTATATCATGCATCGTACCACGTTGTGTAGCATATTTCATTGTAGAATCAAAAATGAGTTTTTTATTGTCTAACCAAGATTTTAAATCTTCCTTTGATAAACTATAATATTGAGAATACGCAATATGTATTTGTTCTACCCAATAATACTTTCCATAAAAGTAATAGGTGTGTGGCACGGTATTAAGGAATTCTTGTGGATAATTTGACCATAATAATTTATACTCGCTAGAATTTTTTTTTTTTTTCAAAAAAAAAAAGTAAAAAAAAAAAAAATTGTCCGTCGATAAAATTATAAAATGTAACTTTTTTTTCTTTTTTTTTTTTTAAAAAAAAAAAAAAAAAAAAAAGATAAAACTAAAAAATAAAATGAATCAAATTAAAATAAAATTAATTATATTAAAACTTACTTCACAGTTTTGATCAAAAAACATTCTTCACAAATTCTAACTTTAAATTCCCAATAAATTTTGCATGCTTTAATTTGTTTACAAATTTGACAACCACGTTCCATCATTAATAATTCAACATATTTTTTTTCGTTCATCCCTTCTGGCGGAGGCATTTCTTCTTTTGGCATAAATTTCAAACGTGATTCTTTCCATATTTGTTGGGTAGAAAAAGAATTTGGGGCACATAAAAATCCATGAAACTTGCGACAAACTTGAGAAAGGGTAAATAAATCAGCCGGTGGCAAATAAGTACAAAAATTGGCAAAAAGTTCAGGTGGTAAACTTGCTATAGGTGAGTGTACTTTTGAAATATCTTGTTCGGGTGTCATTTTATTATATTAACTAAAAGAGAATTTTTTTTTTTTTTTTTTTTTTTTTTTTTTTAAAATAGAAAAAAATGAATATGTATAAATGTTTCACTCAATAAAATTTTAATTTAATTAAAATACGGAATAAAGTTTTCCTATGGTGCAATTTCGGCATTATATACTTTTGTTTATGATCTACACATTACGTAATTTGATTACATAAAAAATCAATCGCTACAGCATTGTCGTCTTGTCATTTTCCAATTTGCTCGGATTACTTTTTCCGAACGTCCCGAGAAAATCGATCTAATTATAATTGATTTTGGAGCATTGGATTTGCTTTAATTTTTCTAAAATTTTTTCTTTTCTCTTATTAATAAAATTAGGTTATAATATATTGATAAAATAGTAAAAGTTTTACCCGATTAACTAACTTCTTCGATACCAGTGTCTTTAGAGAAAAATTTCGCATAGAAAAATTAGAAAGGGTGAAGTGGAAGTATCGAGAAGATAATGAAAGATCAAGAAAATTATCCTCGGATGACATATATACTCATCGGGGGGTGTAACCTTGCGTAAGTTTGTGTAAGCCGTTTGTGTAAGTTTGTGTAAGTTTATAAACTTACGCACGTTATTAAAAAAAAATTCTGGATGACGAAGACAATGATGACGACAAAATAAAAGCACTGGATTTGAGCTTCCAATTAGAAAATAAGAATACAATATATCGATTAACCAAAATCATCAACTAATATTTTTATAAACGAGCAGATTTAAATTATTTGCACTTTTTTTCATTGTAATTGTGTAAAGGATCCGTAAAAAACACATTTATTTTAATCAATATGTAGTGAATTACCTATTTATGAGCTGATATACTTCATAATCCTCCATTGAAAAATTATTTTTCGTGTTTCTTATCTTTTTTTCATAAAAGGTTTGTTGACAATAACTCGTACTATAATTTGTTCTGCTATTTTCTGAATATATCAAAATATCACCGCCAAAAAAAGGGCCGTGTCTTTCAAGGAGTCGATTTAATGCGTAATTAAAATCTTTTACTTTACTTAAGATTGGATCTTTGTAAAATTCCTGCTTATTCCTAAAAGAAAATATAAAGCTATCCTTAATTTTGCCCCAACCACCAGAAGCTAACCATACTGTTGGATTATATCCGCCAATAATTTCTCCGGTTCCTTTTATTTTAATAAAAGTAATAGTGCAAGGTTTATCATCACATAATTCATGAAATCTTTTTGGAGTAAATCCATCTCGACTTCCTCTTAATAATAATCGAAATTTATATGGTAAATATAATTCTCTAAATTGAGCAAAATTAATATTAACATCCACTTTATCAATCCATCTTGAAATTAAAGAAACAATATTTAAATTGACAATAGTTGAATCAATAATTCCATCAATTTTTAAATTTCTAGAAGGTAAGATATTATCATTCGGTTTAACGTCTGGATCCATATAAGAATTTAATAAATCTTTATAAAGTTGTTGATTTAATAATTTTTTATATGGTCTCACTTTGTGTAAGAATTCTTTAGATGATAAATTATAAAATCTGATTGAAGGCAAACAATTTTGTAAAGTAATTTTCATTGATTTGAGCCCATCATCTAACCAAGTGTCTGGATCTTCAACGAGATTTGAATTTTGTGCAAGACCCCATTTTAATACATGTTCCCAAATTTCAATTTCTTTCATTTGTAAATCATCCCTTTTAATAAGTGAAACCAAAGATTTTTCCGAAATCATGTTGAAATCTAGTGATTTAAATGTTTTTTTAGGAAATTGAACCATAAAATTCGTACAAAATTGTTGAAGTTCTAATAAATAATTTGATTGAAAACTTGTTCGATGAATCAACTCAAAATGTTGTTTCATCCATATTGATTTATTGTTAATCAAATATTCTTGTATATAATCAACTAGGTCTTGGAGTAATAATTCATCCGCAGCAACCAGAATGTTTAAAACGTTTGTTCGTCCAATGTAATAGTTCCACTATAAATATATCTATATTACAAAAATTTTTATGTAGAAAAAATAAATCATGAGAATTTAATTATAAATATAACTTAACTTACTTCAAAACAATATGGAATATTTCTGGTGAGATATTTGGAAATTTAATGCTAGTATTTGATGACAAAACTCTTTGTAAATACGGAGAACGGGAACACAAAATGTTTCTATGCGCGTGGAAGATTTTTGTGTTATGATCTTTACCGACATTTATCGTAACATCACAATATTCTTTGTTTTCTAATAATTCAGTATAATCCTGACCTAATTTTTGTAAAATTTTTGTTGTCATATTCACGGCCTTTGAACGAAAGAATTTTTTTTTTTTTTTTTTTTTAAAAAAAAATAACATGGCGTTAATTTAAATTAATTTAAATAGTTAAAATCTGTATTTATTCCAAATATGTATTAACTACTAACGTCAGTTTAATTTGTTATATCAATGACGTCAAGAAAAAGTCAATTAGCCAGTCCGACATGCCGTGATTACCAGACATAAAATCACGTGGGAAACCGTCCTTCAGATCGACGTTGCTTCTTTGCAGGATTGGTTACAATTTCATGCATGCAATTTATTTCTGTATTACAAATAATAAAAACTAATACAAAAATCGTAATAATGGCTTTCAGCAAAATTTTTTCTTTTTTATCATTCTTTAAAAAAAAAAATGTCCTTAAGAAACTCTATTTCTATCATAATAATAGTTCTTCTAGATTTTATAATTTATCTATTACCTGTATGTTTACTGGTTCTGATACCAAATTTTATCATTTCATTAATTTGGTATTTACCTTCAATATATCAACTTTATTCATTCATTTTTACAACGAAAGAATATGATACGAGAATAAAATTTTATTTATTTATATTATCGCCTATTATAATCATTTTATACATTCCATGTTGTATAATAACGTTTATTGGAGTTATAATATTTATTACTTTAATAGATCCAATAGTAACAATTGCACGAAGACCAGAATATCCATTTTATTTAGTATCATCTACAGCAGCAATTGGACGATTGATTTATCAATACTTTTACGAGAAAACTTATGATGAGAATTTATTGATAGATTCTTTAATATTTAAACCTATCAAAGAGGCACTAGAATTTTCAAATGATTGTTGGAATTTTCATTCCTCCAAAATTTTAGAAAAAAATTTTAATATCGGTGTATTATTAATTTTATCCGTACTCATTTTATTTATTTTCGTATTTGATTTGATCACAATTTTTGTCGTTTATGCCCTTGTTGTATTATTTTATTTAACAATAGTGGTTTCAATTTTTATTACTGTAAAATATTTTGTCACCCTCTTTGATATAACAAAGGAAATATCTAAAAAATCACTTGATAACATATCAACCAATCATAAAAGATGGATTTCTATAACCGTGTTAATTTTTATCCTACCACTTTCATTTTTAACATGTTTTGGAATGTTTCCTATTATTTTTATTTTTTATTTTGTTTTTTATATATTGTTAAATATTATTGTATTAGCATGTAAAGTAATGTATAAAATGACACATTGTAGTTATTATGATATAATGAGTTTCTTTTGGGCTATTATTATCAAACCATTTTTAACTTCGGATTTCTCCATAAGTGCGGAAATGGAATTATTCATTTATAATGTTTGTGGGATTAGTATAACATATAGTAAAGAATTAGTTAAAGAAGTGAATAAATATTACATATTTTGATTCTTGTAATATAGAAAAATAGACGTACTGCATATGTAATATATTGTATTACACATTCGTTCATTTATATCATCGAGTGTAAATAAAGCTGTATTATTATTGTAATTATCTTTCTTTCTTCTTGAAGTATTTGCATCTGAGATTCAAATATTTACTTATTAAAAACATTAAGTTTTATAACTATATAATAGATTTTTTATTATCTATATACAATATTTGAGAAAAAATACGCACAAAAGAAAGCTATCTTATTTATAAATATTTATAATGGAAAAAAACAATAAGAGATCGGAATAAGTCATTAAAAAGATGTATAATAAATAGTAGAAATTTTGAAGAATTAATTTGCAAAATTTTTTGTTATCATAAAAGTAATTGGGAAACCTTTTAAATGTTTAGCTTGCGATTTCTTCATTTGCTTTTTGAATTGGCACCTTCTTAGTTTGATTTTTTTTCCGTCTAAAACAATTTATTCTATGAATAGTAGTCAATAGATAATAGTATTTGTACGAGTGGAGCAGGTGAAACTGTTGGTAAAGCTTATATCTGCTGAGGCGTCACTGTAGGTGGAACTTCTGGTGGTATATGTTAGTTTGTATATTCTTATCCGATCCTAGAAGTTCTCACAATTTTTTCAACAGCTTTCTTCTTGCCCATTAAATGGTTTAAAGTTTTTTATATATTTATAAAAACTTTTATGTAAAATAAAAAATAGTAAGTTGTAATATGTCGTGAATATTAGATAATGAAAAAAATTATATATGTAAAAAATTTATTTATTTAAAGTATTAAGATATCAAGCAAAAGTAAAAAATTTCTTTTTTATAAAAAAAAATTTTTTTAAAATAATAATGACTAATATGAATATTTATGTTTTTATAAGTACTGTTCAGAGTATTTTAGTTCTGTCTCTAATACTCACTATTAGCTAATTGTAAAGAAATTATAATAATAATAAGCAAGTATATAAAGTTATAACAAACAATTTGAAAAATTTAATTATTCTCACATTCATTGTATTGTTTTTGAGAAATTATAAGTGTATTGATATATTGGAAAATTTATATAATCAATGTTTCTATCATCATTTCACTTTAATTTTATAAAATGTGTATGTGATATACAAAATGATGAAATTGGACAAAATAATAAAAGAATCAAACCAATCTCCAAGATAACAATCTTCATCCAAGTTTATTTATTACATATTACTAAATTTAAAATTGCAATAAAATTCTTGAAAAGATGTGTCATTTTTTCATTTGCAAAGTAAGAGCACTTTTTCAAATTCTGCTTTTTTAAATAAGATACTTAAAAATATGAACCCAGTATTTTATCAATAATTGATAAATTTTAATTATGATTAATAAATTTTGATTTAATGTTTATTAAGTATTATATATTTAAAGTTTGTGTATTATGTAAAAGTAGGATGAAAAATAAAAATTAGCAAGATTCTAACATCTTGAGATATTCGATCGTAATTTGCAAATAAAATATCATTTTTTTAATACAAATAATATATGATACATAAGATATATATCTAAACACGAAACATATTAGTAATGATTATTAATCATTAAGCAAGAATTTTTCAAATAATTTTACCTTTCAAACTACTATCTGTGATTAGAATTAAAAATGAAATTACATGAGAAATTAATAAAATAAAAAAAAAGAAAAAAATAAAAGAAAAGAGAAAAGTTAAAAGAGGCCATTCACTAGGATTGTTCTTCATTTTTTTCCTTCCTCTCCTTTTATTCTCCCCTTTCTCCTTCTTTCATTCTTATTCTCTTGTACAAAAGTTAAAAAGCACCCACAAAATAAAGGAATTAAATTCTATAATGAAATGGTTAAAACGTTTAGATTTTTAGTTTTTTTAGGTGGTTCGTTCAATCTGAACGCGACAATTAAGGTGATAGTTACAGATAGTTGATAAGTAAATAGGCGTATGAAAATAGTTCTTTGTTATAGATTAAATAAACATATAAAAATAAAGAGTAGACGTGATTGGAATATATATTTTATCAAATCAATCACATCATCCCTTTGGCTGGGTAACATAAAGGATTAATGTAGGGACTTTTGATTTATATTTCAGTATTTTATTTTTAGGTTTATAAAATGGTTGGATTATAAAATTACGACATTTCATTTAACGTTTTGCTATTGGGATTTGTACCAAACCGCTTCCAAACTATTTATTTAATATTATCTTAATTAATTATAGGAATCGTTTGATTATCAAAATAAACTAATTAATTTTTTGAATTTCGAGCCAAAATTGTCCGTTCTAAAGTTGTCCCATATACTTACTGTAAACGAAGAAAAATGAAACTATAATATAAAAAATAATTATAATACAAAAAGTCTTTGCGTTGCTGTATTACGTCTCTGTAGTTGCTTATGTATATATTTAAATATTTGAGCCAAATTATGAGATTTTCGTCACGTGATCAGACTGTGACCTTATGTCATATGCATGATAAATATTATTTTTTTTTAAAAAACTCTTTCCCCTTTCCTTCATTTTATTAAAAAAACTGCAGTAAAATTTTTATAATATTATGATGGAGAGCCAAAACTTCTATTCAGTATTAGCAGACAAACAAGAAGAAGTTACTAAAGACAACTCTGTCCACAACAAAGTACAAGAGATTTTTTTCAACACATTTTCAGCTCTTATAAGTGGAGCGTTAGAAACACTACCATCAGGTTTTTGCCAAAGGCCCTACGATGACCAAATAGCAATATTAGTTAACACCTTTGGTGAACACGCCCACCCCAAGAACTATCAAAGTCTATCCCAACATTTAGTGGGCCCTGGTCCCCTAATATTGATACTCCTCGACCTCAGTGAGCAAGCTGCTAAAGAAGCCCTTATACCAGTATATGGCTATTTGGACTGCCTAATGGACGAAACATCGACCGTTAGCGAAGACCCTGAAAGTGAAGATCACTCACGTGAAGATATGGATGACATAATAATAGATACCAATCAACAATCTTCTAGGATAATACCGGAGGTCCCTCCCAAATCCACACCTGTTATAGCTACATCCTCGATGATGACCACTAAATCTGGTAATGATAAGTCAGGAGAAAAAAACTCGCTATCTCAGCTCAAAGGAGGAAAGGATCGATCTAATTCAGGCCGACAAAATGTCCCAGAAAATTGAGAAAGTTTTAGTCATGCAAGATATACCTACACACCTCAGAAATTCAATTAGAGGTGTTACCCTGTATGACATCCCAGCAACATGGTCCCATGAAACACTTCTCACACACCTAACAACATGGGCTCGGTCATAGGAATGTCTATCAAAAAACAACAGAAGTATTTAACAGTCTGTGTCAAGATTGCATTCAACCAATTCACACTTCAAGCATTCGATGGAGGAAGATGGTGTCATCGGCTCAACAATCTTGAAGTACGCTGGTTCCCTGGACGGTGGACATTAAAACAAAGGTTAAACCAATCAACATTTTCCGCTAAAGTAGATGGCCTACCAGTATCAGTAATATCTGATCCTCTACTAGTCCAGGACTACAACAAACGAGATTCTTTTTTTAAGGATCAAGGCATTCGTGCCTACAAATTCCTCAAGCAAGGTGCCGATCGAGTTACAATGTTGGGGTTCTTCAAAACTTATGAGGACTTGAAAACAGCTTTAGAATCCCCCTTTGTATACAAATGCATAGAATTTAAATGGTATCGCTCGAGCGGTCACCCACCAAAGAAAAAGCAGCAAGGTGCTACTTCGTTACAGTCATCTCCAAAACGCACCAGCAGGGATAATGGTGCCCAAGGTTCCAAATTGTCTTCGCAGAAGCAGGGTTCACCACGTAAAGTGCTGCGCACCCCAACCTCCTCGAACAAGAAGCAGAAGACAACTAACTCCACTCTCGACAAAGCGGACATTGTGAAGCTGGTGTTAGCACTTTTAAATTGATAGTAGTAGATTAGGAGTTTTTATAGTTTATTTGTCATTTTCTCAGTGGTGTAGTGTTTGTAGTTTACCCCTTTTAATATAGCCTTCTATCCCATGTAGTCGTTTTCCTTTATTAACCATATTCATTTATTTTTTTTATCCTCACCGTTAGCTCAAAGTTAGTCTTTAGATTAACTTTGCAACTCCCAGGGTCAATATACCATTAATGGCGGGTTGGCCTGGGTTCAGGTAACCAGTCCTGTCTTGGGTAGTGTACATACACTTTGCTAAGTTTAGATAGTAATTTCTTTTCTGTCTTCAATCTGTAAAGGTATCCCACAACTTGCTTCAGTTAAATAAATAATAATAAATATTATTTTTTTATTTGTTTGTTTTGTTTTGTGGGCTTTCTTTGTTTGATACGTTGGCTAGGATATAAGGCTATGTCTTTTGTTCTTACAAATGGCAGGCGGCTCTTCGTGTAGGGGTTTCATTGAATTATTTGTTAGAGTATATTTTTTCGATGTGTCTTAGTGTAGATCATCACCTACTTATTGTAATTTAATGACAATCCTAGCCTTAATAAAAATAAAAATAAATAAATAAAATATAAATATTGTTTTTTTTTGGGATAAGTTAATTAACTTAATAGTGAGAATATATACTGTATATATTTTTAAATCACAAATAACTTTTTCTCAATATTTTTTTTTACAGATATAATTTTTTAATTGGTTTTTTTTTATTTTATATTTTTTTTTTTCAATACTGTCTCCTAATACCTAATTAATAGATTGCACAGATATTTTTCATTATGCTTAACAATATAGAAATGAAATTTTTTTATAATATTGTTCCTTTACATATTGGTACTTATAAAATTTTAATATGATTTTGTTTAAGAATGTTATTTTTTTTGTTAGTAGTTTCTTAATATCGCACTATAAAATAATTTTTGTAGGTCTTGTATAGCGAATGTTTTTGGCAAATAGATGTAAAAAATTTTTTAAATCACTTCCGTCTATTAAAAAGTTTATTGGAAACTCTGTTCAGGATCCGAGCTAGGTCGTTCAGTGTAACTAAATAAGCCATCACGCACGCATCGTCGCATCGACTCAAGGACGTCTCGGTGTAACCTTTGCATCATTTCTATCAAGTTCTATAATCAATTATGTATATATGTATATTCTTCAATTCTGGACTATGAGCGTAATTATCTTTTTTTTCAGAAATTGAAAGTAAAACCGAAATATAGAAACATAAAATAAATGCGCATGTTTATTTTTTTCTAGATCAAAGACAGAATTTAAATACAAGTTATGCTTTCGTTTTTTTATGCATATGTACCCTTGGTATATCCTTCCCTGCTGGTCTTTGGCATATATATATCCACACTTGATCTTTTGATGTATAGTACACTATTCTCGATCTTTGTACTTTTTGTTTTAGCTTTATTTTAACTGAATTGATTGCTTTTGTATTCTTTTTTTATTATTACCTTATCTTTTAAGATTAAAAAATTAAGCCAATAATATACTGCTATATAAAAGTGATATAAATATACATATATATATATATATATATTGATTCATCCTGGAACAATCATGGTACGAAGCAATAGGTGGTTGATAGTTGTATTAATAGAATGATCTAAAAATCACGGTGCAATAGGTTATTATTAATAGGATGACTGCCACTTAAATGTTTTAAATATAAAAATTTTGAAGCAAAAATAAATACTACTTTAAAAGTATCAAATAAATGAATTATGCGATTTTTGATTTTTGAATAAAAAGCTGCAACAACTTACATCATTTAACATATACATAAATGTTATATGCCAAAATTAGTACTCGGTGAACGAACGTCATTCAAAAATTTGATTATGGAATTAGATCGACCTCGGGGAATTCCGGGATATTTTGTTTTTTTCATTCCATTTTCTGTTTATGGTTAGGTCATTTATGCACTGGCGGCTGGCGTATGCATGAGATTCGTAATCTTTAGCTACTTAATTTGACGCCTATAAGTTGTTTTTTGCAAGATTTTTTTCTTCTTCTAGAACGAAAATATGAGTTTATTAATTATAAAATTTATTAGTCTTTTAATATTGATACTACTTGAATTTATAATATACTTCATACCGATACTAGTAATGTGTCTAATTCCTAATCTTTTCATGGCATTATTTTGGCTTTTTCCATCAACATATCAATTATATTTGCATATTTTCACGGAAAAAAACAGTGACTTGAGAATAAGAATTTATCTATTTTTATCTTCTCCTGTATTCATTATTCTTTATGTTCCAAGTTTTATATTATTATCTATCGGATGCAGCATTCTTACAACTCTAATATCTCCATTATTAACGGTCATGAAAAGACCGGAATATTCATTCAATTCACTTTCTTCAATTGTAGCAATATTTTATTTAATTTATCAAGTAATCTTTCATAATCCTGATTATCAATTATTATTGGAAGAGTCTCCAATATTAAAACCTTTCAATGATGTATTGGATTTCATCAAAATTTGTTTCAATTTTCATTCCATAAAAGTCACGGAGAAAATTTATAATAATTCATATGTTTGTGAATTTATTTTTTCCAAACTAATCATTTTATATGATTCAATTATAATAATAATAATTTTTATTTTAATAATTGTACCATATATTTTCATATTTGCTTTATCTTTAATAATAATTATGGAATTTATAATTAGTTTGGGTGGATCAGTTTCATCAACTTGTGAATTATATAAAATTAACTTGGATGAATTTAAAGAATGTTCTAATTATTTCTTAAAGATTTTTCATCTTATAACAATGCTTTGCACTCCATTGGTTTTTTTATTTTGGATAATGACTCTTACTGCTTATACTATTATATATAAATTTTATTGGATTATTGTAGTAGCTGGTATGCCTTTAGAAATATTTAGTATATACAAGAACAATGGATTTTATAACGTTACTATCTCATATTTAATAGTTATTATTAAAATATTTTTAACAATATATAATTTTATTTGTGACACATTATCGTTATTATGTATAAATATAGAATTAGATGAATTGATGTATATTTATTTTGGAATTAGCATTGATGAATTGGATAAAGACACTTTATACGTAGCAGGCAATATAATAAATTTATTAACATTATTTCTTTATTAAAAGTCGTTTTTTTCAATAACAAAAGATTAATAAGTGATAAATCGTATTTTTTTTTTTTTTTCAAAGAAGGCGTATAATTTGCGTGTGATTGATAATTTATGATTTTAAACCAACTCCTTTCGTGGAATTCATTTAATAAAACAGAACCTAAGAGTTATTAAGATAATGTTGGACGAATCAAACGTAAAATTTATATGATTCACATTATGCATATGGTTATCAATCCGAATATTTGGCTTTTTATATATACTAGTTCAGGTTTGAAAATATAATTCAACTTCAATGTTAACAATTTATCTACTTGCTTAGTTCATATAGAATCAAAATATTCCAATTTTGCAAAATAATAAAAATAGTAACGACGATAATTTTCACGAATGGTAATAAAATTTGTCTGAAGTTTTTTAAGTATTTTCTAGTCTTGGTACCAATAAAAGAGTTTACCATTATTTTAACCGCTTTATTTTAAATTTTATAACGTGAACAAATAATAATACACATAAATTCGAAGTTCATGCGTTTATACAAATAATTTGAGCAATTTGATAAACTGGTATACCTTAAAGAAAGTCAAACAAGGAATTATTGGAAACTTTCAAATTATATCCTTCCTTAAACTTTATATTAATAAAATACGATATTGATGTAAATGAAATGCGATATTAGATAGTAGTTTCTTTGGTTAAGTTTTTAATACTACTACTTCCAATACAATAACCGTGATCTAAAACTATTACAAAAAGCTCCGTACCTATACTTTACGTTTTTTCCAGTATCCGTGGGATTATAATCCACGACGTGCTGCTGATTCGGTTGGCAAACGGGCCCAATTGATAAGGACTAAAATCTCATATAAGACATTGAAATCCTGATCGTGTCTGTCCAGATTTAGTCTCGACGCACGCGCTTCTACATTGGTAGCTCGGCGCTAAGCGCAATGGAAATAATAATTATTTTATCTAACGATACTTCTATCCGCTGTTATTTATGTGTTGAGAGTTAGGATTAGAGAAAAACCCCTATCTAAAGCATATAGTTGCTTAAGACGAATTTATATGTGATGTGATGCTTTTAATATTAACTAGTTCATCTTCAGAAAAGGTTACATTGAGTTAACTAATTTAGCTGCTTTTAAAAACAATCAATTTTTTAATGGGATCCGCCCGAAATCTCGAAACTCGAAATCTCAATGGTACATTATACCGACATTCAAAATCCCGAAATTTTATAATCCAAAATTAACATAATTCAAAATGTTCACAGTTATTAGTTTATGCCCTGTTCAATCCCTGTCGGTTGCATTTTTTAAAAGATCGGATATCAATATATTTAATATTCTAGAATACTTAAAAGACGATTGTGATCGATACAAATATAATTTGACACGTTATGTAATCACAATTAGACGTCTGGTTAAAAAATGATTTTATTTGGAAAATAAACAAAAAATTTAATTGTAAATAATTTAGATTGTATTTTGTAGGTATAGAATAGAAATGAGTAACCAGTAACGAATTGTAGACCGAGTTCTAATTAAATTTGTGAACTAATTAATCGAATTTCTTGGTTGTATTTTTTTCTTTGATTATTAAATTAATTCTGTTTGATCACTTGCCTATACTCATGTGTAAACATCTTGTGATTTGACAACATATTACAGTATTATAGAGAGTATGAGAATTTTTTATTTTTCTAATTTTGATATACTATTATACTATTGAATACGTTTGATTGGTGATAAATCTGTCATCATAGATTAAATGAATATTCTAAGAAATTGTTAAAGTTCTGGAAAGATATAATCGTATGTATTGAAGTCTTAATTATCTTATAAAGAATATTTGAGCACATTACATTTTTTTTTCCTGCATGATTTGCAATTTTACACAAACAAATTACTGTACAGATAGTAATTTTGTCAAAAAAAAAACCTTTTACCATAAATTATACTGTATATATATAGTCTGTACTTAAACGAAAACTACGAAGTCTAACAACATTTCAAATAGAAATTATTTATAATTCAAATGAACATCTCATAAAATAAGATCTCAAATAATAAAAATAATAAAGTACATTATTTTGAATGTGCAAATCCGAAACAACCTCATACCATGGACGCAACCAAGAGCATCACAATGTCCGATTAACATCCTAAAAACTTTGATTAATTAATTATAATAGTATTATGAAAGCTGAAATTTATGCCAATATCTTGATCGTTATAACAGAATTTTATATATTCAATATATTATGGCTGAAGGTCTTGAAAAGATTCATTATGGAAGAAAATTCATAAAAATGTTCACGGAAGAAAAAAAAAAAATTACAATAAAATATCATCATATATTAGGATTGTCTTACAAAAAATAATAATGATACTATTTGAAAATTTAATTTTGGAATTAGTATCTTTAATTCAAATATATATTGTGCACTACCTGTTTGATTTTAAATTTGTGTCTTAAAAATTATAATACGTGATTTAGAATATGAAATCTTAGACCAGAATCGAACTAGCCAAAGCATGAATATGCTCTCCACCAGGATAAGATTTAAAAAAAAAATTATCTGTTTTCTTAATCTTTTAAGCACATGGGAGAAAGAAAAGAAACAGATCAAAAGAAAAGAAACACCCGAATCTATCTAGAGCTATGACCTCGAACACCAATCGGCAAACTCAGAGGGATGCTATGGCTGACCAGCCGGAGGACAAGGGCATTTGCTATGGGTTTATCACGTTTCCAATAAACCAAGGTCGTCTACGATCACATGTGGTCTAGATCTTCATTACAACTGGTAACCAGATGTAAAACCTAGACATCACCAGAAATAACGGGCGTTTTTGCTAATAAAACTGCAAAACAAACTCTTTTTGTACGAGAGAGATACCTCGTTATTCATGGTGACCAGATATAAAACCTAGACATCACCAAGGCGTTTTTACTGATAAAACTGCAAAACAAACTCTTTTTGTACGAGAGAGATACCTCGTTTTGCGACGACCAGATGTAAAATCTAGACATCATTAAGAGAAAAAAAAGTCCAAAGGGACCTTATTTATAGAAAAAAAATTGTTGATACTATTGAGTCTATGACTCAAATGTTATGTTATGTGATTTATCAAGATATATAAGTTGTGACTCAGATTTATTAATAATTAACTAGATATATCGCGTGATTAATAGTATAAATATTGCTATTATAGGTATATAAGTTATGACTCAGATTTATTAATCGCGTGGCGTGATTAATAGTACAAAAGTTGTGACTCAGATTAAATCCATCTATACTTTTTTGATTATCACAATTTTCTAATTTTGTCAAAGAAGTTATGTCTGTAATCATCTAAGACTTTTTTCGGTGCACATATTATTTATATATATAAATATATACACAGTTTTTTTTGTATTTTAAAAAAAAGTAGACTCTATTTTTATTATTATTTATCTTTCTTAGAATATATACTGATGTATCTATTACGGAAGATAATATTGAAACTATACCGTTTCTTGAAGCAACCGATGGACTTGTAAAATTGCTTGATGAAAAAAAATATAGTTTCTTTATTACTTGAGGGGCAATTTCATGATATTTTAAAAAAAAAACTGATATTATTTTATAAAACAAAAAATGATTCTTTTTCTTCAAAAAAAAACCAAAGTGATAATTTTAGACTGTACAATTCGTCAGGTTTGATTAAAGTAGAAAATTAGTTCATTTTATTCACATCTCTTAAATTACCTAGGTACTGTATAATTTAAAGGCCGTGTTTGCGGCCTTGCCTTTTCTTCGTTTTTTTTTTAATAAAAAACATTACAGTAGACTTAAGTTCCTATTTCTTTCATATTATCTTATAATTTTATGTATCAGTTAGAAATAATACTTATATTTATTCACCACTTCATGTGATGTGGTGAATTTCACCACACAAGGAAAATTCGCAAGAATTTTTCTTAATATGCATTTTATTTAACATGATATGGTGAATTTTAATTATCAAATAATTTATAAAATTTATTGATTAAATACTGCTATAAATTTTAATATTGCGCATTTATAAGTTACATATAAAATTTTATTTATTTAAAGTTATTTAAAGAATAGGCTAATTTTTTGATCAAATAACGAAAAAAAGAAGAGTAAAAAAAACAAACAAAAAAAGTAGATAATAAAGAATGGACAGATGAAAGAAAGATGATGGAAAATAAACAAATAAAAGATGATAATAGGGAACAAGTAAGAAATGATGATAGGAGATGAGCTAATAGAGATAGACGAAGCATGATGATAGAGATGGATAAAAGATGGTAGAGACAGAAAAAATCGTCTAAAAAAAGATAAAAACAAAACATTAATATACGTTTTGTCAAAGAAACGTCTAAAAGGTTGGTTCAAAATACCATTGTATCCATTGCACATAATCCAAATTTGGTTTCCGTTCATGAATGGGATATAGGTGTTCGTGATCTTAGGTAAACATGATGGTGATTTCCAACCAAAAATATACACTTTAAACCATCTAAAAAAAATAAAAAAAATATTAGAAAATGTTTCTTTAAAACCGGTTACTGTAAATAATCTTTGGTTTCTCTACTGAAAACACATGATTCTAAAGATCCAAAATGTTAAGCTTTAAAAATGATGATTCATTAAAGAAATATGAAATGTTAGTAACGTTTTGGTAAAGATCAATTGAAAAAAAAAAGAATCCTTACTAAAATTCACATCTAAAAGCATTCATCTAGAAAGATATAAACTGAACTATTAATATACATTTCATATCTCCACCAGAATTCCACATGTCCATTCCCTTTTTTATTCCTTTCCCTTCTATTTACCCAGTGTGTTTATCTCCCTCGTCTGATGTAATAGAGGTTGACTTTGTTCTTTTCAGATTGACATGGTTTTTGGGAATCGTGTAATTTAGAATAGCTCATTTTTTTTTGTTTTGCCATTGTATTTTTATTAATGTAATAGTCGTCGTAGTACTTTTATTATTCAATAAAATCCCAGCATACGCGTTTGCTGGTCTTAATCTGAAAAAAAAGAAAACGTTTCATTATCATGTAACTTCCCACTGGTTTTCTCATGCATCTGAATATTAAGAACAAAGCCATCTAAAAAATAACAAACGCGTAGTTATTAAACTAAAATTCATTCGTCAAAATAAAACAGTTAAAGGAAAAAATTAAAGACTTACCGAATTGTTGTGTCCAAAGACCGAAATAACCCCTAAAAAAGAAGAAGAAAAGAGTTTTCGCTTTCCCTTTCTTATAATTCCCCTTCCTCGTAATTTCTCTTCCTCTTTTCATTCTTCACCTTCCTCCTCTTGTACTTGCACCTCCCATTCCCTTTTCTTGTTTTTTCTTATTTTTCTTTTCTTTGTTCTTGCAAAAATATATTGTCAGGAAGCAGCTGACTAAAAAATAATAAAACTAAAACGCTAGAAACATTTCATTAAAAATGTTTTTCAATGGAGAAGAAGAAAGGACTAGGGAAAGGAGAGAGCAAAATGGTAAAAGCATTTTTTTTTTTGTTTTTTCAATTTTTTTTGGAATAACGCATTATTATGCGTGACGTGTTATGTAATCTAGGTGAAATTCACCATTTCACCATAGAATATTTTTAAATTTAAATAATCATGGTAAAATTCACCATCTGGTGAATTTTACCATCCGGTAAATTTAACGTTAACCACCGGTTATTCCCAAATCAATCCTATTTATTTTACTATTTTTATAATTTTTGTTCAACATTGATTTAAAGTATATGTAAATTTATTCTTTTACAATAATAAAAATTATCAATATCACATCGGAATATGCCTCAATGTACGCACGTAAGCACTGATTAACGTTTTCTTATACAAATAAAATGTTAGATAAAAAAGTCGTCGATAAAAACACGGATATTATAAAATTTTACGGGCTTTCAATTTTTGATTTCTCTGCTACACTCATGATTTTATAGTAAGCAGTATAGTAAGTAATACTGTAAAAATAAAGTTTACGCTTGAAAATAACCAGCGTTTTTCTGCCTTTATTAAACGCACGTTATGCACATTATCCACTAACATAGACAGTTCCTTCGCTTTTGTATTTCTAAATAGAATGAATTGCAGTAGCCATAATCGGACATATGATAAGTTACAAATAAAATAATCAAAAATTAATAATTAATTTACAACTTTATTATTGATTAAAGAAAAAAGAATTACAAAAATTTATTTAAACGTTATTAAATGGTACTCACCATCATCAAAAGAGGAAATATCTTTTTTCTAAAATCGTTATTTACTAATATTATTTGAAAAAAAATTTATCTGCTCCGACAATTACATCTGCTGACATTGGTTGGTTGGGAACGGAAAATAAAAAAAAAAATGGACGCAATCGATAATTTTTTAAAAAAATAATCGAATATGACGCTCACGTGAAATTTACCGGATCTTTTTTTTTCACATAGGACAATAACAATAAGGTAAATAAATAATTAATTCATATTATTCTATTTTTAATTGAAAGTACTAATAGATATTGTACAACAGACCATTTATTCCATTAGAAATCAAATCACCAAGAAGTCTCAATGAACCAGATTTCAATAAGTATACATACTGTACAACTTGCCAAAAAGAAATCGAAAATCTTTCCGTTTTTATATAATTCCTGGTGGAAATCTATTACTTTTTTTGATCACTGACCAAAATTATTATAATTCCGGCCCTGAAAAATGCTAGCTAATTAAAATTTTTTCGGTTGCCTCTGATATTTTTATTTCGGGGTCCGAACCACAATAATGGTAAGTCACTTTTTGATATCGGGTTTTACCAAATTGGATGATTTTTTCAAACGTTCTTTTCTGAAAAAATTAATGATCGACTTGATTTTAAACCTTGTATACCAAATAAATATGCAATTTTACGTAAACAATTGCAAATATAAAAGGCAAAGTTTCTAAAATTTAGGAAAAAAAAATATCATCACAAATGTTAACTATACAAAATGTCCCACCTGAAATCTTTGTTAAATTCTGTATTTTTTTAACACCAGAAGATTTATTTACACTTTCTCAAGTTTGTCGTAGATTTCGTGGATATTTATTTGCACAAAATTCCTTTGTCACTCAGCAAATATGGAAGGATTCTCGTTTACAATTTATGCCGCAAGAAAGTATGGCTCCGCCTGAAGGAATGAGTGAAGAAAAATATGTTGCTTTATTGATGACAGAACGAGGTTGTCAAATTTGTAAGCAAATAGAATGTAAAATTTATTGGGAATTTGAAATTAGATGTTGTGAAAATTGTTTTTCGAAAAAAACATCAAGGTGGGTTTTTACTAATATTAAAGTTTTGTTGATATATTGCAAAAATGAAATTAATTCCCTTTTCCTTTTTCTTAAAAAAACTAGTTTATTCGCACTGGTTATTGAAAATAAATATCCATATAATTTTCTTAGTATCATGCCATGCGTCCGCGTTAATAATAAATATTTATATAGATTTTTTAGACTCACACCATACGTCCGCGTTCGTAAATTATATTATTGGAAAGAACAAGTAGATTTTGCATATTCTCAATATTGCCGTTTATCGGGAAAAAATTTACAATCTTGGTTAGGTTATAGAAAACAAATTTTGGATTCTTCGATGAAATTTATTGAAAACCGTGAATTCAAAGGAGCTAAATTTAAACATGCATTCCATGATTTTGAGGAAGAACATTCCAATATATTAAATTTTTTTAATAGCCTCCCTCAACCTCCACCTTCTGATTTACCTTCTTATCCACTGCGACTTCGGCCTAAGAAAAGGGTCCATCGCCTTCTTACTATTAATAATAACGAAGAAACTAATAGTGACGAAGAAGTTAAAAATGATTTCAAAGATATACCCCTGTTTATTCAATCTAAAATCCAAGATATATTAGATATATTTAGTGGGGGAGAATGGGAAAGAGAGGAGAAGGGAGAATGGGAAAGAGAGGAGAAGGGAGAAAGTGAAAGAGAAGAGGAATTAGAGATCGAGGAAGACCCAAATATATGGATGACGTTAATATTTCAACTAATATACAGTAATGGAAATCCATCAGAGGAAGATATAGAAAAGGAAAAGGAGGAGAGGAAGAACGAAAGGGAGAGAAAGAGGGAAGAAAAGAGGAAGAAAGAAGGAGAGAGAAAGAGAAGATATAATTTTATTGAAAGTGAAAGAAAAAAGAACAAAGGAAAATTTTATAAAGGAAAAAATTTTAAAAATAAACTTCCTCACAAATATGGTTAATAAGATTACTGATTAATAGGTAAATCCAGTATTATTTTGTAAAATGATATAAATTAAATTATTATTAAATATTATATATATATACTGTATGTGTGTATATATATATATATCATGATACAATAACAACCTAATAAGTGAAAATTCTACCTTTTTTTTATCAATTTATGCGCATACATATTCATGAAATTTACGACAAAGTATACATCTCCCCATTAGAAGAAATGGGCGCGAATATGTTGTATCTTAGAATTAGATTATTTTGTTGTTTTTGTAGATGGTAAGTTTTTCAACTTTTAAAAAATTATAATTTATCGATTAAAAAGAGGAATATTAACGATGTAATTGTGATATTACCACTGAAGTTCCTTTCATTAATTTCATACTGACCTGTATCTACCACTTGTACATCCGATACATTATTCTATTTCACTTGCTGGCTATTCTTAATTTGAAAGATTTACTTTTTTCCACTCTCTCAATAATTCTTATCCTTATTCAATAAATTTTGGAGTAATAACACTAAATTTTATTTACAATTGTTCCCATAAGTAGAATTCACATAATTCTTGTTTATAACTTAAATTAATATTAAAATACACACAGAAAGGATTTTCAAAGTTATGAAAGGTGAAATAATAATAATCCAAAACAGGATCATAACATCATAAAACCCATTCTTATTATTATTTTTATAAAAAATCAACTATTATATAAAAAAATTGTAATATTACCATGAATAGGGGATGGAACGGATTCGTAAATTCCGGATTCAATCGAATTCCGGATTGGATATTTGAAATCAAATAAACGGTTTATCCAATTTGAAAAAAAATCCGATTTTTGATTCAAATTGTCTAATCGGATCTTCGGATGTAGAGTTTGGACTATGAATCCAGATTAATATTCAGATGCAAATCCGGATCAATATCTGAATTTATTAATTCTGATTGTTAAATGAATCCAAGACTGATATTAAATTTGAATTTCAAATAAGTAAATACTAAATAATACTAAAAGCATCCGATTTGAACCTCCTTCCAATATTTTCATAATCTACTGTATATACGTTGTATAGTTCAAAATTATATATTCTTATTCGTGTTTTCATAATAGAATTAACCCTAAATCATGTATCTTGGTTGGAGTGCTCATGAGTATACGTAATAACAAACCATTTACTATCATAAAAATTTAGGAATTTGACCGACTTTTCATATGTGTACAATTTTACGCATCTTAAGTATATTAACAGTTAAGTGTCATTATGGTTTAAGGTTTTACAAATTTCGTTAGATTTATAACCATTTAGTTATAAATTTCGTGATTTCGTCTTGTCGTATTTTTGCGATACCATAAGCTGACTGCTTGATCTAATTCATAGTTTATTTACTTATTATAAGCAATTAACCCAAATTGTTTTAAAAAAAGTTTTATTGTGTATCCGTTTCGTTTAAACTTTAGGATTACTTAAAACAAGTTCTCATGTTTTAAAGATTGATATTTAATAAAAATGTACATTTCAGTCATTTCATGTTGGTATAATAAGTTGGCCGCGTTACCTGACGTTTATTTATATTTAAACCTAATTTTATCTAAATTCTGTATCAATTTCTTTAAAGATCGATAAATGCATTTTTTGCATAAGATTGGCTGGTATTGCATAATTACATTATCCGTGTATCCTAGAGCATTAGGAAGAAGGAAACAAAGATAGATAGATTGAGGAAGATGAAAAAAAACCCACCATCGAACAAAAACAATTTCTCATATTTGAGAGAAATAAAATTCAAAAAAGTTATCAGACACTTTATTTTCTTCATATATTATTATTCACATTGATCGAAGCATGTCCGTACAAAAAACTTTAATTGTTTATATTATAGACTCAATAAATGTCTCTATTTCATGCTTGGATTGTTTTGTTGTTATTTTCAATTATATGCATTTACAAGCATATTTGACATGTAATTGCTGTATTGATAAAGTCTTATTATAGTTTAAGTATATACAACGTGGCTAATTATATAACAGGATTGTGATTTCTTTGTACTATGTATACGAAATTTTTGTCATCTTATCGACTGAACTGAAGATCATTCCTTTGATGTGTTCTTTCCTCAAAATTTCTCGTGATAGTATATATCTTTGGCATAATATTCAAGCTATTTATTTGTTAAATTTAGTTTGTAATGTTTACATTCTGATTACAATTATTAATTCAGTCATATTTATGGTGAAAGCCATGATATTTGACACTTGAAAATATTACTAAATAACTCAGCAACATTTTAATTGGTTCAATAAGATTTTGTATAAAGACAACAAATCGATAAATTTTCTGATTTATTTGTTTGGAGCTTTGAACTATACAGTATATCATATATATCTATTCAATTTCTGATGTGGCTATACTAATAATATGCAATTAAGGCTTTGCTGACATGATGCAAAGAAATGCAAATAAAGGCTTTGCTAATAAGATGTAAATAAGGGCTTTGCCAATAAAATGTGGCTTATAAAATTATTAATATTAACCACTGCTTTTCTGGTCTACTTTTTATTCATCTTACCTTTTCTTTAAAAAAAAAATTAAAAATAATTATCAATATGATGTTAAAAATATGTATATTAATGAATTTAGAACTGAACATGGATGTTTTTATTGAATGAACATAATCAACCAATGATAAAATTTTAGTTCAATAAAAATTTGCAAACATAAAATTTGCAAACATGAACTTAAATAGTAAGATTGGTTTTATTATTATTTATTACACATTATTCTGATCAATTCCACCTTATTTGAGCGGGTTGTTGAGAATATCTAGTAAAGTAGTACAAGGCATGATGATATTGATTGCAATGTATAAAATTACAAGAATATCATACCAACAATATTTGATCATGAATAAATAAGTAAGGTTAATACTTCGAGTTCTTTAACTATCGTACATAGTGGGATAGCCAACATTTTATGCTAATAGAAGCATTCAAAAAGTAGGTGATTATTGGAACTTTATTAACCTGGAGTTTCATATATTTTTTATGTTCTTGGATGTGAACTGCAATTAATAATGCATATATGGAATCATTACAAGCATCTATAAAACTACAATTAAATCTAATCCATAATTTGACAGTTGAAATGCTGTTTTTCATTAGAGTTGTTTACCAATAAAATGATAAATCAATTAATATTTCTCATGAAAATACAATTTTGCTAGTAACACTTTTGACGATACCGTTGTTGTCGTTATAATAGCTGCTCTTGTCTATTTGGAGAAGTTGCATCAAAAAAAAAAAAGATTGAACAATTAAAAAAATGAAAAAAATAAAAACAAGGAAATTTGCAAGCAGGATCAAATGATTGATACGCTTAACAAAGACTGTGGAGGGGCTACAGACATGTATCAATTATACGAGGATAGGCATAATGAAAAAGTCATGCACTTCAACGGATGATTTAGATACAGTATTATGATGTTAAAAGAATCTTTTGGAAGGATTTTTCCCTGGTTCCACCTTCAACTTTCTCAACCAAACAACTTTTTATTTGAGCCATATTGGCAAAACAGACATGTCGTTAAGAGTGTATCTAGTCCCTTTTTTCTCAAAGGCATCTTTGCCATGGAAATGACTACACAACCATCCGCCAAATTCTATATAGATTTTCTATAAATATGTACAGTAGAATAAGACTTCATATAGGCCATATATTTTTTTTGTTTTTCTGGAACATAGCTTGTCAAATTCTTTTTAATATGCAACAAATACCTTATTTGAACTTTCTTTAACCATTACTTCTGGAGTTCCATGACATTCCCAGAAAATATTCCTATACAAACATTACGAGCACTATCCTTATCATGACAAGCAACCAACTGTAGTGGTGATGAAGTTGCTTTATATGTTTGCATGCTTTTTAGTTAATAGTTGAATTAAGCAATAAAATACATTTCACAAAGAAGCTGAGCAAAGTGAAATAAACAATTACACCGAAGAAAAGTGGAATGATGTACACTATCACACTTTTTATTTTTTTTCATATACAAACAAATAGCTTAGCTAATCTTTTATAGTGATAATTTACTATATTGGAGATTCATATCAGAATGTTCATAATTAGGCATGTTAATTAATTAATATTAATTAACTGGAGAATATATTATGGAATATAAAAGTTTGATTAAATTCATATGATTAATAAGATTTAAATGAGATTTAAAAGCATTAATTATATGGTAAAAAAACTCAATTAAGTCTAAATTAATATTAATTGAAATCACAATTGTATCATAATAATGCCAAGATTGTATTTTGCAAGGAAGAGAACTATCATAGAGAGAAAAACTTGAATCATCGGAATTTAATTTCTGTTAGTTGATCCAAAACATGAAAAGAAAACACTTATGTAACAGGTACTTTTCATGAAAATTTTGATCAAATACCTATCATATATCATAATGATTATAAGCAGAGAAGGTCATTTAATTAATTTGATTTATTTATTATATTTAATTTATTTGATATCCATTAATACTATTTTTGAGGAGAAGACTTAGACTGCGTGATTTACTTGCATAGGCAAAACGGCCAATCAACAGTGCACAACTTATAAATGCACTGCAGAAATTAAAATATATTTTTGAGAAGATTGTCTATAAGATTATTTTAATAATTGAAAAATGGTTTATAGCTGAATTTTAATAGTTAGATTTTACTAGTAATTTTACAAATACACTACTAAATTATAAATATCAATAGCAAAGTCTAAAATTGATATAGCACTTATAACATAATGTTTACTTACTATACCATTCTGACTACTACTGCAAAGTATGGGTTTCAGACGAACTATTAGTAATCACAAAATCTCTATGTTGAATTACATAATTTCAGTTTCATTCTTATAAACCAACCTTTTACTTTACCTACTTCTATTTAATTCATCATTTATTTGTTCATAGTTAAATATATTGAAGCATTTAAACATTAAGTTGGCACTAGCATGAATGGGTTGTATAAGATCAACTCAGAAGTATTATATGCACACTAACCATTTCGATCCATTTACGAAGAAACATATAATACTCAATATGACGACGAGGAATCGAAACTAGGTTAGTTTCAATAGTATAGTTTTTCTATATGCGAGATTTACCAAAAAAAATTATATGTTATTCCCATTATTATGAGATTAATCAGTAATCACGAAGCAAAAACTTGGTCGCTATTAAATAAACAAAAATAATAGAGGTAAATAAAGTCTATAAAAAATTAATGAGGAAGAATGTTCATTATATCGAAAAAAAAATCACGATACAAGACATAGTCTTAATATTATACTATAGTGATTATTAGTTGATTTTATTCCTTTGGGAGTAATTCGATTTAGAACATTGAAAAGTCTTGTAATAAATAGACAACATTCATTAATTATAACAAGTATTCATTTATACAAATTATAGCAAATCTGCCATAGCGAAATTGATTCAGCAAGCATTGAATATGAGAAATTTTGTTAGTCATAATTGTATACATGTATTTGCTATCTTTAGAATCATAATTATATTATCGGTTTTAAAAGAAGGAAAGGATGAATAATAGATTAGGTAGTTATGATAAACATGATGAATAAAAGATCCAATGCAATGGAAACATGTATGAAGGTAGTATTTTCCATTTATAAATAACAAATCCAGCAAAAACAAAATCCAAGATTTGAGAGAATAAAAAATGATGAAAAATAATCACCATTAGAATATGACATCAAGTACAATTTAAAAGAATTCCTATATACCTAGAAAAACTATCATAAAACATGATAAATTGAAAGAATCATTAAGAAATTAGGAATCCTTAAATTTATATGGACTATTATTATAATGTTTTTATTTTTAAAAAAACGTACAAGACCAGTCAAGTAGGTAGTAATAAATAAATAATCATGATATTGATGATTAATGGAAAAAACAAAACTCATTAATGGAATTGCTCAAAATACTGTAGAATGATGTAAAAAAAACCAACAATTTAAAACATATATGAAATTATGATATATTTTAAATGAATAGTTCTATATTCAAAATTAATCAGTTGCTTAGGCGTAGCTTCTTTTAATATGACAACATATCTGTTGTCTTTACTTAAAGAGAATTTTATGAAGAAATTCTTTATCTAATATTAGTCAGGTGCTTAGGTGTAACTCACACTTTCAACAAGTCAACGATCCTAAGCACACAAGTTGTCTTGCTAAAGATTTACTCAGAAAGAATTTATTAACAAATTTTAGATAACCATCTAATAGCCCTGATCTCAATCCAATTGAGAATAATGTTGAGAAATAAATGTCAAAAAAATTAACACTTCATAATATACAGTAAGGCAGGTATGCATTTAGAACCGAAAACTGAATTTACTAATGCCATAATGTCTAAAAATCAACAAATACTTAAACAAATTACTGAAAGTATGATAAAATATTTCAAATACTGTTTTTAGTGAATCTTGTAAATTCAATGAACATCATTGTGAATTAATTATTAAAAATAATAGTAAACATAATATCACCATGCATATGAATGAGTTATGGATCATACCCTTTGATCTCCTTCAAACAATGAATTTTTTGATAATTATGGTAAAATCAAGGTGGATGAAAACAAAATAGTTGAAGGACAAAAGAGAAAGACACATAAATTAATGAAATAGCAGGAAAAGAAGCACCTATACAATTACATCATTTTCATATAATGATTTTTGAAACATATTATTTAGAGGATATTCAGTATGTAAGGTCTTGATAATATGGATGGTTGGACCAATCCAAATGACTACTATTTCATTACAAAATAACCAAACTCTATTATGGATAGCTTTTCAAGACCTTAGTAAAGTCTACGACCATGTCAATAATGATTCGTTATACCTTGCACTTCTTGCATTCTTCCTCATAAAATGCTTAGAGAAAATGACAAATAGAAAAAACAATATTAAGAAATTAAATGAAATTTTGTCGCCCCCACTTTAACTAATTTGTATGTGAGAGAACTATCTTCATAAACAAGATTATTATGGATGAGTTGATGGAGTGATAAATTATTTAAAGGGTGATGTAGAAGATAGGTTTTGAGGTATTCATATTAAACTGTGTCTCATCAATTTTGAAATGCGAAGGATCGTTACAAAATATTCTTGAAACTCAACCTGATATACTTATAAAAAATATAATGTAGAATATCTAGAAATGAAATCCGCAAAACACAAAGCAAGGCAATGAAAGTGCAGCTCGAAATCTGATATCAAAATTAACCGGGCTCAGGACGGACTTGATTAGTTGAGGTCAATGATGTTAAAAACGTCACCCAGGCGCGGACACACAAACCATTACTAAAAAATAGTATCAATAGGAAGTTAAAGAGAATATCTTTAAAATAAAAAACCTTTATTAAAATTACAAATCGATGAAGAAATCCTTTTTGGTCTATTGTTATCTGAATGGCATTTTTAATAATGATGGACAACAGAAGTTTTTTTATATCCGGACTGAGTGCTTGACAAACTGTTTTAATACTGTTTTGCAAATTAAGAATCACCAAGGTTTCGAAAATTAACATCCAAAATGCTAAAAGTTATTGATATTAAAAAAATGACAGCCTGCATGACAGTTATATGCCTGGTTACAGCGAAAGAAGCTCGAACAATCGATGGAGTGCATGTATTTGTTCAACATCCAAAATATAAAGATTTTGATTTTAACAATTAAAATAACATGGATGACAAAGATGATGTTGTTATATAACTATTTCATACAATATAACTATGGATAGCCCCTTCATGGTTCAACATGGAAAGAAAATGCTAACAAGCTAAAAAACGTCGTTGATGGTATATTCTTAGCAATGTAAGTACTTTTCTACTTTATTCAATTGCATTATTTAATTTTGATTAAAATTCTTTTATTAGAAAAGGAATTTGGAGTAACCCGATATGTTTGAACTATGAATCACGAAAAAAAATGAACGAGGGCTCGTATCAAACCGATGTGATAATGCCAATTCCTTAGACTTCTATTAAGAACATTTCAATTAAAAATGAAGAAATTATGTGTTAAAAAAAATTAAAACCTTTAAAAATTACAGAATTACAATTTAAATTTTTTGATCCTTTTTAACATTTTTATAATTTTAATAGATTTCTTTTCATATTCGGCTCCCTGAAAAAGTAGATAATAAACCATATCCGTGAGAAAAAAACAAAATCGCTTAATTCGATCTATACACCTGAAAATTACTCATGACTACTCTACGTTAGATTATCAATATTGATCTCATGCTGAACTTTCTAAAAATTTTATTGTAAAATTATTGCGCTCAATAGTAAAGTGATTTAAATTCAATAATAGTTTATTATTTAAATTAACATTTATATATTTTAATACTAAGTTTGCACATTGAACTTTTCAAAACCCTATGTTAATTTAATATTGAATTTATTTACATTGAATTTACTTAAGGAAAATTTTGGGATGTTATTGGAATTGAAAGGCTTCAGTTAGAATTGGAAGAATTGGAAGATTCCAACATTCCAACAATTTCAACGCATATACATACATAATTATTTCTATGTGCAATGCACTTCACTGTCGGAGTGGACTATATTCTTCGTATTCGTAAGCTTTTCTCATTAGGGTGAATATAAAGGTTAAAAATATTCTTTCGTATTATTGTTGTGTATAAGGTTACCGATCTCTATTTATAGGAAGTTATAGACATTTTAAGTAATACAAACAAATGAATTAACTCTTACCTATTTTGTATTTGTAATTAGCCATTTGATCATCAGCTTTTTTGTGTTCATTCATGCATCCGCTGATTATCATAAGTCTTAAATCCAAACGAAGTGAAATGTTTTATTTACATAATTTGAAAGAATAAATTGTCTTCCTATTGTTTCAAATATTACGCCAGAAATTTCATTGTGTTTTCCGTCTATATCATACCTAAATAAAAGCTTGCATGCTAGCCTGTACAACTTAAACACTTATAAATACGTTCCTCAATTACAGCCATAATCAGAAAACAAATTTCTTACTCTTCTCTCTATAAAATTACCAAAGTTTGAACCTACAAAAAATTAGTGATTATAATCGCTTAAACACTTCAAGTCACCATGAGAACCTCCTTCTTAATTTTTGCTCTCATCATTTTAGTCCTCAGCAATTTTGTTGCTGCAGACCCACGACGTAGGAAATTTCATGTTAAAAGCAAACCTTTTATACCCAAGCGGAAAGACTGAATGTGCGGATGGCAACGGATGCTGCGCGACCGGTACAGATTGTATACCTAATACCAACACGTGCACCGGTTAAGCTGTAATGGGGTAATAATATAAATGTTACCATCATTTTCAATTGTTTAATTTATTGTATTTAGTTTTTTACATTGTATTGAGCTAGTTTTTGTTAGAAATTTATTGTCTTTTTTTATTATTGTTTATCATATATATTTTAGTTATCCCATTCATTGTTAAATCAATTATTGACCTTTTTATAATGAAATTAAAATGTTAATATTTATGAAATAAGTAAATCTCTTGCCTTTTCGTGTTATATTGAAAATGCATTTTTCATTTCATTTTTTTTTTTGGATAATGTAATTTCGACCCTGTTTCAAAATAATAAAAAAAATTTTTTACGTTATGTACTGTAAGACCTTTCGTAGTTAAAACTCACCAAAAGCTTATGTTCTCCTCTTAATAAGGTCCCCGAAATTTTCTGAACAAAAAATAGATATTAGCTTTAAACACCCCCTTGCAAATGCACGGTCACAGCCGAAAAAATATATTTCATTCATACCTTAATTGTGAAGTGTCTCGTCCGGACTTTAATCACTTCTTAAACTGCGGTAGATCGGTTTCTTTTTAATGAGTTCAATGCTCGGAGAAAATGCACGACGGCTTGGTGGTCGGAGTAAGAAAAAAAAAGAGAAAAAAAAAGTTATTAATTAATATATCGTCATGACATAACTTGAAATTAATTTTATTGGCTACTAATTGTGTTGCAACATCAACTGATCAACTGTACAACCTCTACAAAATAAATACCAATCTGAGTAACAATAAAATCGAATGAATCACTTTTTCGCTTGCCGATAAATTAATTTTATAACTTTTTTTTTACTATGCTTATATCATTTATATCATTATATCAATCATTATATCATATCTCGTCACCAATTAAGAGTTTATAAAGATCATTTTATAATTAATCATGATGTATCCAGAAAAGTATATATATCTTAGACTTCTCTCATTTCTTAAACTTTCACAAGAAATTCTCTGCTCAAATTTTCTAGAAACTTTTCTGAAAAATTACAGGAACGAAATGATGTTGTCGCTTAATTGTTTGATTCTAGGAAGAGCTTCCGAAAAAAGTTTCACCGAAGATATTGGCGAAGAATATGATACCGATGATAAAGTTAAAATTAAGTTTGTCGATTTTAAAGTTTCACACTTAAAAGAGAAGCTCTTTCGTAGGCAAATCATAAAAGATATAACTTCAAGTTCTGAATATATTGATCTTTGGAAAGTTGACGGCAAGAAGGTTAATGAAGAAGAAAACAATCTTAAAGAATTTACTGAAAGTGACATCAAAGAAAAACTCGGAGGCGTAAAGATGGTCGGTAAAAACAAGCTTAAAAGTTATTTTATTAAGATGAGCGAAGAGGAAGAAGAGGACATTCATGTCTTCATTGTTTCCACCACCACTGGTAAGTGTCTCCCAACGTTTTACCTCTCGAACAAGAGGTTTGCAGTAACAAAATATCGAGTTGGTTCTGATCTCTTTTTTCGCGTTAAAGCAGGTCCCTCTCAGCAAGGCGTTCCACAAGGTACGGTATCTCAGTTAAATTAATGATTTCGAGTATCTATTGGTTTGGAATGATGTCAAAAAAATCTAACAAATCTCTTAATTATTATTGATTTTAGGGCCTAACTGGAATGATGCATCCTCTGTTTATTCGTGGATACAAACATTTCAGTTGAATCGTGGCCGAAACCGAGTAAGTCTTCTAGCTTTGTCATGTTGTTGATTGTGTTTTTCAGCTCTTCTGACTAAATCTTTTTTTTTTTAGCTTGTTACGTCTTTCGGTATGGACTTTGAATTTTGTGGGCGAGATGATACTATTGACATCTTATGGAATGGAAATAATCTTTTAAACCGAAATGGGATCGTGGAGCGATTTAAATACCATGGAGATAGGGAGAAAGAACATCATCCAATTCCCGTCGTAGCTTGTGGACCTGGAACTGGAAAGAGCAGATTTCTTGATGAAGTCGAAGAATTGCTCAAGCGTAATGTTGATGACCTTGATGACCCTAACAATAAAGATAATGAAGATATCCAAAAAATCCGTAACGCATTCAAGAATATGGTCGTCATAAACACCACCTATGGAAATGGTTCCCCTGCTAAGTTTGAAGATTTAATAATTGTTCAAATTGACGATGATCAAGTAATTAATGCCGAGACATCTCTTGCAATACGCATTTTATATGAATACTTTCGACCAAAACATAATTATGGGAGATTCTCTTTTTCCGATTTTCGTTCACTTTGTAAAAAACATTCAACAATTTCTGAATTTACCCTGAATACTGCTCTTCAAGTTGTTCATACTGATACTGTTAAACAAAAAGAAACTCTGATAGTCTTAGTCCTCGGAATTGACGAGTTCAACAAATTGCATGATGTTCATAAAGGTGCCTGTAAGGCGCTTGTAAACTCCATTGGAGGAATGATGCTTGACTCACAAAACATTTTTTTCATCCCCATTATGGCTGGAACAATCGAAGGACCTCTGGAGGAATATATCACAGAATCTAGGTACAAACAACTTCGCCTTCCATTATATCTTCTCGATAGGAATCATGCAACTGAGATTGGCAAAACTATGGGTCTAATTGACGAAAAATATGGCAAACTCCATCCTTATTTTCAAGTCAGTATTGGTGACGTTGGAGGTCACGTAAGAACTTTAGAATATTTTTACGAATTTTTCGAACGTGAGATGGAAACAAAAGATCCGGATAAGAAAGATCCTTATAAGGTGGAAATTAATCACATTATGCATCAAGTTGAAGCTAAAATCTCGTATGAATATGGATTAGGATCGTATTCGCGGTGGTTGACAGAAGTTCTGGCAAAAGCCATATTAAATCTGCCAGTTAACAAAGATGACAAAATCAAATTTAACGGTAAATCGACGAGTTATCGGGATCTCAGTTCCATGGGACTCATCAATCTGGTCCTAGCAGATACAACAACATGAAAATTTTATATTCGCATCCCTTATTTGTGGACAAGTATACTTGTGAAAAGCTCCAATAATTCTGGGATTGATTTTTGGAAATCGATGTTCGAATACGATGAGCCAATATATTGGCAAAATTTCGAGAAGTTCAATGCCCAATTCTGGGCACTACGCCTTAGTCTCTTCCGTCTGTTAGGATATCAGAGTATCAATTTGAAAGAATTTCTTGGTGGTGTGAAACTTTCCCGCGGATTTCCAGCTGGAAAAATTATCCTTCCTAAAAACCTCAAAATCTGTGGATTACGACGTCGGTATCCAGGTATTAACAATGTTCTATGGATATTCTTGTGATGCAATAGCCATATAAAAGTTCAAATGCTAATCTGATATAATAAAATAGCAATGGGTAATGATTACGACGGCACGAAAGATGATAATGAAATGGACGCGGATGATGACGAAATGGACACGGATGATGACGAAACAAACACGGATGATGACGAAACAAACACGGATGATGACGAAACAAACACGGATGATGACGAAACAAACACGGATGATGACGAAACAAACACGGATGATGACGAAACAAACACGGATGATGATGAAATGGATACGGAAGATGACAACAAAGATGATAAAATGGATTATCAAACGAAAGTATTTGATAGATATTATGTCAAACTTGATTATCCGAATCCTGAGGATAATCATATAATCTACATCAATGCCAGCGGGACAAGTTATCATGCTTTCGAGTTTCTTAAATATTGTGAACAGCATTCCAATGAAGCTGAAATTGCAATGGATAGATTATGCGTGGCCCTGCAAATGAAAAAACGAGATGCCAATAATCCCATTAACCAAAGAGAATTCGATGACGAGCATGATAAGGTAACACTGTTTCATCTATATCGGGTATAAATTTGCATCATTTAATTATTGTTTAATTGATCTTTTATATAAGGTCACTAAAGCCATGGAATACACTAAAGAAAAAAATTGGGTTCTACTATTCCTGACGAATGCGAAAGCAAAATCCCTGTCTATAAAGAATAAGAAAAACAGTGCATTGGTAACTGAGAAAGAATTTAGAAATTTCTATGGATACACGTATGCTGATAGAGCGTAATTTGCATCCGGTAAGTTTGTTAATTTGAATACTCCTATTTTTTTTGAATAAGCTTATATGTATTCTCTACTATTTTTGCATAGTAAATGCAAAATTACATATAAACTCGATACACGAAGATTCACTTGAAATTTTAGGCTTCAATAAGAAGCAGAGGGGTAAGATACGTATAGAACGCGAAAATAGACCTTTCACTGATTATGATGATATAAAGACCAGAATTCGTATTAGTGATAAAAAATTTCGAAAGTTGAAACGCGATGATAGAATTGCTTTTTAACTTTGAGAGTCAATGACCTATGTTCAATAGCAATATTATATACTGACTATGTATGCGAAATGTAAAATGTAAATTCAGACTATTATGTAAAAATTGTATTATTAATCATGATTATTAATAAAATTGGAGCTGACCCTGGCTAATCAAAGAGAGGAAACATCTCGAGCTCTAAACCATAAAATGAGAGTATCTAATGCTAACTTTTTCGCTATCTATATGCCTATGTGCCAATTGCAAAAATATCAATGATTTAAAAGAATAACAATAAATAATAGATCACCTTTATGTTTCAACTCAAATCCACTTCTGTATCAAAATCTTTTATTAGAATCCACGAGTACTTGCACAAGGCGGATATAAAAGGATTCACTATGATTTGCAAGGATCAATCCGCATCACGAAAATCTGATCTCAACTCTCAAGATGCCAATTTAAAAAAATTTGACGCTATCATCAACAGGTCTTTACGTAGAATATATTACTTATTTCTGTGATACATGATGTCGTCTATACACATTTATTTAATAAATATTAACATACAAACTTATATTTGAAATGCAATCATTATGTCACATTATCACATAATAGGTGCAACCGTGAAGAATCTTCACGATCAAAAATCACGTGTATTAGGAACTAATAAACGTGACATCCTCCTGAACACTTAGTATCTCTCAAGTCAAGACGCCATGAGGTATTTCCTCATTAGTGATTGTTGTACTAAAAATTTTTTATTTGATACACGCAAGGAATAAATACAAAAGTTCGGATCTCTACTCGTGAAGTTATTACGTTACTACATCTATCCGCCTATCTATTCTTCCACAAGATTACTCAATGACTTTACCCTTTCATTCTCCTCTACATTTTTTCACATCTGTTATTACTCCCATATATTATCCATATTGTACTCATGTTTGCTTTGTGTTTGCGAAATAGTGAAGACAATCTGAACGGTGACCGTGCAAAGATTCATCATTTTCGGACAGTAGTTTGATCGTGACATTTTGTCAAGGTTTTCATAGTCCAAAATTATGTTTGAAACAAATACAAATGTTCGGAACGTAGCCCGCGATACATGAAGACTATGCTATTATTATACATGCTTATGTTTTCAAACGATAACCCTCTATCCTAGCCCTCTTTCTTTCTGGCTCATCCTCCACACACGCCCTATCCTTTAACAATCCCACAATTATGCCCAAAACCTCTTTCATACTATCACATAATGTTTGGTATGACTTGGAGTTTGGATCCAAAGCCTTCCTAGAAAATTCGATCAAGTATGCAGTATCACTTGCCTCGAATCCGCAGTTTTCCAAAAATCGGTAACGATAACCGAGTAATAAAAACGATCATGCCAATCATTTTGACAACCATCGTATATGGAAAGTTTGATGATTGTTTTTTCTCATTCCTAACCAGGACATTTCCTAATTCTTAAGATTGAAAGTAGAATTACGAGTGAACATTTAAATGAATAAAATTCCTACGCGTAATATTTTTATGCGTTACTACGATATAGTATCTGTTTGTATATATATAATTATGCTATTAAAAACCCCTCTAGTATAAAAATACTTAGAACTCAAAAAATTAACATTCGCTTTCAACAATTTATCATGTTAACTTTAAATTACAATTCTCAATACAAAAAAATTGATCTTTTTGTGATGCAAGTCATTGTATTTTTAAGCTAGCTAATAATAAGAGACAATAACCACAATGACATGATCGCTGATCAATGATGAACTAGATTTTTGGCAAAGGGAGTAAAATAATCATCCATTTATTTTGATATCCCATAATTTTAAAATTTTCAGATTTCAGTATAAATAAGTCATTGGTTTGTTCATATTTCAAACATGTATACATTTTTTTCAATATTAGCGGGTTGGGTGTGAAAATGGGAGAAAGGAAATGTCGAAGAAATACCGAATGAATATAAAAAAGTTTAAAATATATATCGATTCTTATTTAAATTATCAGACTTTGTAATATCAGAATTTGTAGAATTGTAAAATTTAAAATCTAACAAACAGTGTGATAATATGTAATTAAATATTGAAATTAATAAAAGGATTTATATAATTAATTTTAAAAGCTCTTGAATAAAAAAAATTAAATAACGAAAATTTCTTTAACACCTGCGTGTAATTTTCATAATTTTACATAATACATTTCATTGTACCGCTCGCAAATTTGTAAATACTCCTTGAGTAAATAATTATCGTTATCATTTGATATAAAATACAGTAACTAACAGAATAAAGAGCCAATATGTGTATAAATGACAGAAAGTTAATATAAATAATTAATCGATTAATAGTATAGATAAGACGCTTTCGTGAGATTCGTTCTAGGCAGATTTTTATTCTTTTAAAACGATATTAATAAACTTTTTCAGTAGTATTATTTCTTATTTTCTCCTAACCATGTTAATATTTATTACAGACGGACGGAATGAAAATTAAAAAAAATATATATCAATTTCCTCGAATCCGCAGTTTTCTAAAATTGGCAACAATAACCGAATGATTTTTATCTTTGACGATAATTTTTAAGGAGTATTTACAAATTCATAAACAAATGAGATGTATGGTAAATTATGAGATAAGTTATTAAATCAGATAATTGCCTTATATAAAATTCCTTTTATTAAATCAATAATATAAATCATACAGTTACATATTATTTGTTATCACATTGTTTAAATTTTTACAAAGTCTGTTAAATTAAAATAAGGAAACTATATGATATTTTATAAATTTCGTTACAGTATATTTCATTCAGATACTATTTCCACATTTTCACACCCAACCCGCTAAGAATTAAAAAAACTCGCCCATTTGGGATGAACCCGGTTGGGAAGAAAAAATTGATTATTATTTTAATAACCATTTTTTTTTTTAATTACATTTTTTTTGATTAAAAATTCGAATATTTTCTGAACAAACCAATTTCTTATTTATATTGAAATCTGGAAATTTTAAAATTATGGGATATCAAAACAAATGAGTGGTTATTTTACTCCCTTGTCAAAAACCTTAGTTCATCGCTGATCAAATGAACATGTCATTGTGGTTATTGTCTCATCATTATAATTAGTTAGCTTAGGAATACAGTAACGCAAGAACAAATTTCAGTGAATAGGTTTTTTATTTTTGATCTCTATATTATAATTAAATTTTCAACAAGTTTAGGGTTTTTATAGCATTATTATATGAGCTGCTGAAAGTGTTAAATAGATACTATATCAAACGTAGCAAACAAAGTGAACGCATATCAATATCACGTTATGTATTCTTTTCTATGTTCACTCATAACTCTACAGTCCACATCCAATTTAACAAATCATTAACCATTCCATATACGATGGGATATCAAATGATTGATATCTTTTTTACCAAAATCATTCGGTTATTGTTACCGATTTTTAGAAAACTACGGATTCGAGGATGAAAATGGTTTTCATTCTGACTGCAACGAATATGAAAAGGGACTAAAAAGAAAATATTAAGTCAAATATAATTTATTGGTATCGGCATTCATCTTGAAAAAATAATAATCTGTCTAAAACAAATTCAGCTTGACGAAAGCGTCTTCTAATGCTACTAATCGATCATTAAATCTCTATCATTTGTATGCAGATTAGCTCTTTTAATTGAGGTTTGATCTATTAGTTACTATGTCTTATATCGAGTGATAACGATAATTTACTCAAGAAGTATTTACAAATTAACAGTACAATGTGATGTAAAGTAAATTATGCAAAATTATATGTACTTATTAAAGAGGTTTTCGTTGTTTAATTTATTTTATTCAACAAGTTTTTAAATTAAATAATGACTTATGTAAAAATTCCTTTTATTAATTCAATTATTCAATAATATAAATCATACTATTTATTAATTATACAAAGTCTGATATTACAAAGTTTGATAAATTGAAAAATAAGAACATGAAATGAATTGTTCGATATTTATAAATTTCGTTATATCCATTAGATTCTATTTCCTCATTTTACACATCCAACCCGCTAAGAATTAAATAAAACTTGCCCATTTTGGATGAACCCGGTTGGGGAGAAAAATTGGCTATTACTATAAATAATTTTTAATAACCATTTTTTTTTTTAAAAAAAAAAAAAAAATAATAATTACATTTTTGATTAAAAAAGATATGAATATTTCTGAATAAACCCAGATCTTATATCAAAATAAATAAATAATAATTTTACTCCCTTTGTCAAAGACCTAATTCATCGTTGATCAAACAAGCACGATGTCATTGTGATTATTGTCTTGTCGTTAAATTAGTTAGCTTAGGAATACAATGACTTGTAACACAAAAAAGATCGATTTTAAGAACTAATATCGAGAAATAAATTTTAAAAGCATTTAATATGATGAATAATTTGTTGAAAGTGATTTTTTTTTATTTTGATCTCTGCATTCGAATTAAATTTTATACAAATTTAAGGGTTTTTATAGCATTATTGATTATTATATGAACAGTTAAAGTGTTAAAACAAAACCAAGGAGAACTCACCAATATCCCGTTATTTAGAGAATGTATTCTTTTAAATGTTCACTTATAGTAACTCCATATCCAATCTGAAGGATCATTAAATGTTTTGGTTAGGAAAGAGAAGAAACAAATCATTAACCTTTCCATACACGATGATGGAACATCAATGGTTGATGATCATCTTTACTACAACAACTAAAGACAAGAGCCAATCTGTGTATAAATAACTAATCGATAGTGTCACGATCGAACAGTCACATGATCGTTGATCATGTTGCGAATGTTGCGAATATTACGAATGTCATAAATGTTACGAATATTGCAAATGTTTGATATGTTAAACATATGCAATATAACAAATATGTGGAATATATGAAATAAGTAGCATTTATGTGATATGTTAGATATGTCAAGTAGATTTAGTGTAGTTGTTTTTTGTATAAATATAGACGTTTTTTAATCAATGTAAAGACAGATAATTTCGTTTTAAGTAAAATAAAGCATTTATTTAATAAGTTATCTCGTTGTTTAAAGTATTAGTTTATTTGTAAATTAATGCTTGCGTCTGAGAGTAATTGCTAGTGTATGCATTATCCATTCGCTTTTTATTTAAGTTGATCGTGTAACCTTCGTAAATTGATCAACGGTAAAACGGTTATTAATAATTTATTATAGTTTATTTCACCTTCGCATTTACATTTAATTAATAACGCTTATTTTCATAAGCATAAAAGAACTAGCATTTACGATAGTAACATTAAAAGTACATATTCATTACGAATGAATGTTTTTGTCTTCGATTACAGATAATTTATTTAACTCATACCTTTGATATCTTATTATTACGTGGATGGTGTTAGATATGTATTAATACTCGCTGTTTATTTAGTAGAAATGTATATTCCCTCTTTCGATTACCAAATATTGCTCTCTTTTTCTTTTCGGTACTAAAGTGTATTTGCGGTTGAAAAAATGTTTAGCGTTTCTTTACATCGATGTGTGAGCTCATCCAATTTCATTGACGGAATTGTAGTGTGATAAAATTGCGGCAAGAACTTATGGCCTACATGATGAGAGAAACAAACGAGTCAAACATTGCTTCTTCGGGTAACATTTTTTGTAAAACACAATCCTCTTTATCTTAACACTTTCTTTAATAATCGATCTTTGTTCTTGCATCTCATGAGAAATATTACAACGAAATACAGTCAAGCACTTCCACTAAAATGGAATGATTACATATGAACTCTAAAAGCGTTTTACTCAAACTCACTCATCAAATATGTCACTATGTGAAAAGAAGGAAAAGATGATTACTTCTCTTTTTAATAAAAGTTATTATAAGCTACGTATATTGCATATTTGTCTCGTATGATTTTTTTATTTCCGTGTAATCATATAGTAATGGAATATTAAATAGTAAAAAAATAAAGTATTTATATAATGTTGTAACCTTTCTAGTGCATATGTTAATGGCGAAGCATATTCTTCTATAATGACATTTCTAGGGAACAGACTTCGTGATCACTGGCAAGTAGTTGCATTTTTTGTTATATAGCGATTAATAAATCAAGCTAAATATATGTACATGAGACAGTAACTAATAGATATAGTATGATCGTAAAAATTGTGATCAATGATTTGGTGACAAAGGCCATATCAATCATGTACGTCCCTAATGATTTGTTTTTTTCGTTCTTAACCAGAATATTTCTTGATTCTTAAGATTTACGAGTGATATATAAATTTAGACTGGTTCCCCAAAACTGTATGTATTAAATTACGTGATTTTGACGCGTGTTTTGCTGCGTATGATATCGTAACTGTTTACTGTTCCTATAATGTTAAAAAAAATTATAAATTTAGTATTAATATAAAAATATTTAAAGCTCAAAATAAAAAAAAAATTGCTATTTCGATATTAAAAATTGTGCTAAGGGTCACTGTATTCATAAACTAACTAATTATAATGATGAGACAATAACCACAATGACACAACAGTGATGGACTACAAGTTTTGACAAAGGGAGTAAATAATCTTTCATTTATTTTATATCCCATAAATTTAAAATTTCCATATTTCTGTATAAATAAGTCATTAGTTTGTTCAGAAAATATTCATATTTTTTAAAAAAAATGGTTTATTAAAAGTAATAACCAATTTTTTCTTCCCAACCGGGTTCATCCCAAATGGGCAAGTTTTTTTAATTCTTAGCGGGTTGGGTGTGTAAAAGAAATAGGAATCTAATAAGTATAACGAATTTATTCATGTTCTTATTTTTCAATTTATCAAACTTTGCAATATAGATGATATAAAATTTAAAATAATTTAATAAACAGTATGATATTGTGTAATTATTATATGTTGAATTAATAAAAGTAATTTACATAAGACATTTATTTAATTTAAAAACTTTTTGAATAAAGAAAAAAATAAATAAAAACTTTTTTAATATGTGTAGTACATTTGATTGTGCTGCTAATTTGTAATGCTCTTTAAGAACACTCGATATATGATATAGTAACTACTACAGATAAACCCTTTATTAAACAACTGAAGCCAATCTGCATATAAATGGCAAAAAATTAATATAAGTAATCAATTTAAAAAGACTTTCGTCAAATTTGTTTTAAGCAGATTAATTATTTTTTCAAGATGAACGACAATACCAATAAACTTTTAAATTGTATTTGACTTATTTCCTTCTAGTTTCTTTTCATATCCATTCCAGGCGGAATGAAAAACATTTTACTCATAACAATTTTCTTGATCCTCGAATCCGCAATTTTCTAAAATCGATAACAATAACCGAATGATTTTGGTAAAAAAGACATGTCAATCATTTGATGTCCCATCGTATATGGATTTGTTTTCTTCTCTTTCTTAACTAGGAAATTTATAAATTGGACGTGAACTGTGGAGTTATGAGTGAACATATAAATACATTCGTTAAATCACGTGATATTGATATGCGTTCAGCTACGTATCTATTTAACACCCTCCGTTATTTATATAATAATGCTATAAAACCCTAAATTTATTAAAAATTTAATTCTAATATAGAAATCAAAAATAACAAAAATCGCTTTTAGCTATATATCATGTTAAAAAATGCTTTTAAAATTCACGATCATTATGTGTTACAAGTCACTGTATTCCTAATCTAACTAATTATAATGATGAGACAATAACCACAATAACATTCGTTTGATCAGCGATGAGGTTTTTGGCAGTACAAAGTATTTTTAAAAATCTGCAATTTTGGAGATTATCACAAATTTTTCATAAAAAAATCTTTGAAAAAATAAAAAAAATAATTTCTGCAGTATTGCGCAGATTCTTAACAAAATTGCATTAAATAACCACTCATTTATTTTGATATCCCATAATTTTAGAATTTCCAGATTTTAATATAAATAAGACATTGGTTTGTTCAGAAAATATCATATTTTTTTAATTAATTAACAATGTAAATTTTTTTTAAAAAAAAATGGTTTATTAAAAGTAATAACCAATTTTTTCTTCCCAACCGGGTTCATCCCGAATGGGCAAGTTTTTTTAATTCTTAGCGGGTTGGGTGTGAAAATGCGGAAATAAGTATCTGAATGAATATAACAAAATTTATAAAATATCGACTCATTTCACGTTCTTATTTCAATTTATCTGTTTTTTTATCATCTGGATTCTTTCTTTCTTCTTCCATAACTGTAGATAGTTTGCCATAATTCACATCATATTGAACCTTCTTCTGCTTATAATCTAAATTATTTTCAAACATATCGGGTTCATCACCATTTATAATTTTAAGTTCTTCCTTCGTACAAGTCTCTTCAGTAATTATAAGTAATCTTTCATCATTTTCAATAAATTCCAAAAAAAGAATTTTCGTCTCGATCCCAAATTCTTTTACCCCTATATCAAGACCATTTCCTATCCAAAACAATGTTACAGATCTTTCACCATTACTACAGGCAATTAATTGTTTATTTTGTGATACTGGGAATATGGATGATACATTTTTTGCAGTATGAAACACTTTTTCATTATGACGAATTATAAAAATTTGTTCCTGTTCCATTGTTGAAAGATTATACATATCTATCGTATGAACATTATCCTTATATTGATCTACAAAGAAATAATGATGATAAATACATGATAAAAGACGATCCATACAATGTTTTGATCTATACCAAGATTTTAATTCTTTTTCTAACCTTTTTTGGAAAAGTGAATTTCTCTTCTTTTGATTTATTATAAAAACTATTAGAAATAGAATAATTAATTCTATAAATTCCTTCAGCATTAATTATGGTGCAATTTGTGGTTAACATTTCGGTTAAATAATTATGTTCAGATTGTTCATCATGTTGAGCGTAAGGATTATTATGTTCTTCTTTCACAAACATTACAATTCCAGCAACATTATAACAATTGTATTGTGGGATAATATCAGGCTTTTGAATTAAATTATTATACCTTAAAACAATACGATATATTACAGTTTTTCCTTCAGATAAATCAGGTTGAGAAGATTTATGACGATCAACATCCAGATTATCATCATCGTCGTCATCACCATCATCATCACCATCATTATTTTCTATTTCATATTCATCATTATTATACCTATCTCTATTTGGATAAAGACGATTAATTTCTTCTTCTTCGTCTATTTTTTTTTTCATATTTGCTTCAATTATAGCTGATATTGCGATAAAAATAACATATTCGCCTTGATGTTCCATCATATTTGATATTGCTAAAGACCATGTTGGAAATGTTCTAGACGTAAAACCTGGTATATTACTTTCTTGATCCTCCTTTTTCATATATTCCATGCTAGGTTTTTCATCCAAATGATTTTCTGATTTTGAAATTTTGAAATGTGATTCTTCAAAAACTCTTCCGGAACCGTATTTTTTATCAAATACTTCAATATCCTTATATTCATGTAATGCACCATGTTCAATTTGGTATAGAACTAAATCATCATTTTCAGATGAATTTATTTTTGGAATTTCTACAAATTTATTTGTGTCTTCTTCTGTTACAGAACTATTATCAAAATAACTTATAGTTTGATCGGATTCAAAAATTTTAAATTGAAGTCTTCCTAATAATAATAAAAATAAAATAAATAAATTCTAAGTAATCATTATTTTTTTTAAACATTATAACAAATAACACTTACGACTATTAAGAGTACATATATATTGACCATTAGGACTTATAGCAACATGAGTAGCGAATTTTTCACCCTTGTCGTATGAAACATGATTCTCATTATCCATTGTCATAGAATGTATATGACTTTGTGATTTTTTTTGAAAAATGTTACCTATATTACTAAAAATTGAACGTTTACTTCCTGAACTTCCATCTGATTGATTTGCGGAGATACAAGAAGGTTTTTTCTGTTTATAAAGATTGCACTGCCCAGCAAGATACGAAATATCTTAAAAAAAAAAATTATATAAACACACGAGCATTTGTGCCTATTGTATCTGGATCTACTCTCAAAAGGGATCTTGTGCGAAATTTGCTTGTTGGTACATTATCACCAATAAAAACAATAAAATAGAATAAATTTAGTATTAATATTAAATTCATAGAAAATGCTAAATTATCATCGTGTTTTGTTAGCCTGGTACTAAATATGCATTACTAGGGTTATTTAATAGTTTATAATCGAGCTAATTAAAAGTTCCTAAACAATCAAAATTGAAATTAGTCTTCGCTTCATTGTTTAATTAATTAAAATTAATTACAATAATATATTACCATGAAAAGTTATATTGTGCTATATATTGAACTAATGTTAAGATGTTTAAGATGTTAATTTATTTGATGTTAAATTCATTATGGTTTTAATTACTACACTATTAAAATTATGTAGCAAGCTATAATGTCATTATAAAATTCTTTCTAACTCCTGGAATTAAAAATCATAATGAAATCCGATTCTTTCCGTTGTACTTGTACGACAAATAATAATGAAACACATAAATGTTGTAAACTCATAAGGCGTAATTGTGTAACAGAGATCACATTCAAACATTTATAAAATGATCTTTAAATTGTAGTATATTTGAAATAATGATTCTAAATTAATTCTGACCGAAATGCCCACAGTATACTCATCTATTAATCTTCCACCCGAACTCTTTATTAAGATCTGTTCTTTTTTACCACCAATTGATTTATTTACATTATCTCAAGTGTGTCGTATATTTCATGGATATTTACGTGCTCCAAATTCTTTGGTCACTCAACAAATATGGAATTAAAATTTATGCCAAAAGAGGATATGCCTCCACCGGAAGGAATGAGCGAAGAAAAATATGCTGAATTATTAATGACGGAACGAGGTTGTCAAATTTGTAAACAAACTATAAAATGTAAAGTATATTGGGAATTTGCAATCAGATGTTGTGAAGAATGTCATTCAAATAAAACCGTAAGGTAAATATTATACTTAAATAGAAAACATCAGAGTGTATTTACGCTTGTAATTTTATACATTTCAAAACTCACTGAACTTTTTCTCAAAAATAATAAGTCGATCTCTATTGATCGGCAGGATTAAATATCCAGAGGAATTTGTTGATATTATGCCATATACTCATATTTCGTCTATCACACGATATTATTGGAGAAAACAAATAGATTTTGCATATTCTCAATATTATAGTTTATCAAAAAAGAAGAAAAAAATTTGGTTAAATGATAAAAAGATCGTATTAGACTCCATAATGAATTATGCTAAACAACGCAGACAACGTGAATTGCGTGAATATGAAGAAAGGAAAAAATCACGGAATGATTATCCTTTTTATTTTCATCCTCCTCCTCAATTTCCTATAGTACGACGACCCCTATCCCCATTTTTTCTGTTTAGAAGAATTCATGTACCATTATTTGATAATTTCCTTGGAAATCATGATGAGCAGGAAAGTGATAATTTTATTGAAACCAAAAAGAAAAAAGGTAAAGGAGAATTAAAAAATAAATTTCATAATAACAAGTTAAACAAATCAAACATGAAAATGAAGGGAAAGAATTTTAAAAATAAATTTGCTTATAAATATGGTTAACTTATACTAGATAGTGTAGTTAATTAGATATTTAAAGTTTAACGAAAATAAATTTAATTTACCATCTTTCAAAATAAATTTTTATTATCATATTATGGTTTCGAATATATTATAACAGTAATCATATAGTATTTATTTATCTAAGATTGATTAACGTATAAAATAATAAATTCAATTATACTCTTTTGATTATAGATGTTTATTGATAATCTGTTTTAGTATTATTATAAATTGATGAAAACATAATTCTATCATAGTTAATGGTTTTTATTTATTTGAACAAAATATCATAATTATTTTATATGAATTTATTTAATTCAATAATCTAATTTCCATTTTCACGCGTATAAGATTACATTAAGCTACATTCACTTATAGCTTTTCCTCATAAACTTAATTTCCAACTCCATTTTAATCTACTAATACTATCTTTTAATAATTCAAATGCCTTTTTCTTTGTCAATGTCACTTCCAATTCCATTCTGATAAAAAATTCCTAAAATATTTATACATTTTCTAATTCTGCTACTTTTTGATATAATTCAAATGCCTTCTTTTCATCAGCATCAGTTCCAAATCCATTTTGGTAACAATATCCTAAATTGATTATACTAGTTGAATTTCCTAAATCTGCTGCCTTTTGATATAATTCAAACGCTTTCTTTCCATCAATATCAGTTCCAATCCCAATTTTGTAACAATCTCCTAAATTGTTTATTGCATTTACAATTCCTAAATCTGCCGCCTTTTTATATAGTTCAAATGCTTTTTTTTTATCAATATCAGTTCCAGTTCCATTTTGATAACAAATTGCTAAATTATTTATTCCATATGCATTTTTTAAATCTGCTGCTTGTTGATATAATTCAAATGCCTTTTTGTTATCAATGTCAGCCCCAATTCCATTTCGATAACAGTTTCCTAAATTGATTATTCCGTCAGAGTTTTTTAAATCCGCTGCCTTTTGATATAATTCAAATGCCTTTTTTTCATTGACATCAGTTCCAATTCCATTTTGAAAGCAAATTCCTAAATTGCTTATTCCACTTGCACTTCGTAAATCTGCAGCTTTTTGATATGATTTGAATGCCTTTTTTTTATCAATATCAGTTCCAATTCCATTTTGATAACAAATCCCTAAATTATTCATTCCATTTGCATTTCCTAAATCTGCAGCCTTTTGATATAATTCAAGTGCTTTTTTTTTGTCAATATTAGTTCCAATTCCATTTCGATAACAGTTTCCTAAATTGTATATTCCATCTGAATTTTTTAAATCTGCTGCTTTTTGATATAATTCAAATGCTTTTTTTTCATTAATATCAGTCCCAATTCCATATGCATAACAAATTCCTAAATTGCTTATTCCATTTACATCTCCTAAATCTGCTGCCTTTTGATATAATTTGAATGCCTTTTTTTTATCAATATTAGTTCCAATTCCATTTTGATAACAAATTCCTAAATTATTTATTCCATTCGCATTTCCTAAATTTGCTGCTTTTTGATATAATTCGAATTCCTTTCTTTTATCAATATCAATTCCAATTTCATTTTTCATTTCTAAATCCGTCTTTTGATATAATTCAAATGGTTCAATATCTGTTCCAATTTTATTTTGATGACAAATTTCTGAATCTTTTATTTCACACATATTTTCTAAATTTGATACTTTTTGATATAATTCAGATGCCTTTTTTTTATCAATATCTATTCCAATTCCATTTTCGTAACAATATTTTAAATTATATATTCCGTATATATTCCCTAAATCTGCTGCTTTTTGATATAGTTCAAATGCCTTTTTCTTATCAATATCAGTTCCAATTCCATTTTGATAACAAATTCCTAAATTATTTATTCCATTTGCATTTCTTAATTCTGCTGCTTTTTGATACAATTCAAATGCCTTATTTCTATCAATATTAGTTCCAATTCCATCTTTATAACAATCTCCTAATTTGTTTATTCCTTTTGAATAATTTTTTTTGGCTAATTTTTTAAATAATTCAAAAGCTTTATCATAATCTTTATTAACACCATTCCCATATTGATAACAACACCCAAGATTATATTGAGCTACAATATTTTCTGAATTTGTAGCCAATTTATATAATTCAAACGCTTTTTTTTTATTAACATCAATTCCAATTCCTAAATAATTAAAATCTCCAAGTAAAACAATAGAATTTGAATGGTTTTGATTATTTGATAACCAAATATAGATTTCTTTTGAAGTCATATTATGATTATTAAGACAATTATAAATGCTTTGTCTATCTATTTCTTCTGCTTTTATACCTATCTTATCAAGAAGTTCAACAATTTCATCAACTATCATTATAAAATTATTGTTTGATAATATTGAAGATATATCTTCAGTATTCATCTTGTGAATATCTTGAATAATTTCAAATAATTCTTCATGTGAATTGTCTTTGGAATCTTTAAAAGTATTCAAATTAAGTTGTTGTTTACTTGATGATTGGACGTTTACTATCTTATGATTGTCTGATTCAAAATCTTTTATAATTATACTATTGTTCTTTGAAACAATCGCATTTAATTTAGAAACAACCTGATTGATTATTGGTCGATTATCTGGTTCATTATTCCAACAATCTAAAAATATATATTGATATCGTACTAATTAATTTAACAACATTAATATAGATTAAAGTTAATTTTAAATATATTTACCAGTATAAATGTTTATATACTCTTCGGGAGTATCAGGAATAGGAGTCTCTCTAAGACCTTGTAATATTTTAATTGCTAAACAAATGTCATATGATTTACCTTCAGTATAAAAAGGAGGTTTACCACTAGATATCTCCCATAACAGTACTCCAATACTATAAATATCGCTTTTTCTGTTTAATTTATAATCTTGATTACTAAAACTTTTTGGATCAATGTAAGGAACTATTCCAAATAATTTTGTAGATTGGAGATTGGATGATTCTTCAATTCTTTTCGATAGCCCAAAATCAGCTAATTTAATTATATTTTGATGGACTAATACGTTATTGGAATGCTAATAAACAAATAAATCTATTAATTAAGATTTGACAGGTGAAAGAATATAAAAGGGTAAAATAAAATATAAACAGATGAATTACCAGATCACGGTGGATAATTCCTTCGTCATGTAAGCATAATATAGCACAAGTCAACTGAAGTGCCATGTTAAATTTATTATTCCAAGTAAGATTATCAAAACGTTCCTTCAAATACTCTCGAAGAGTACCACTGTCTGCATATTCCATTACAAACCAATATTTATTTGAATTATCATCCCGATTTTCTTTATAAAGAAAAATTATTAAACTCAAGAATTTACAGTCAGGTTATGTATTATTATAATATAATAGGAAATATGTCATACCTATTGCAATGCCACAGAAACGAATAATATTCTCATGATAATCCACTTCACGTTGTATTTTAAGCTAAGCCATTAAATAGAGTTTTAAATTAAAAGTATATAAATTTTTTAAAGCAAAAAGAATACATATTATTACCTCTTTAACAATTTCTTTAATCGTAGCATTATTAAAACTAAAAAAAGATTTTAATGCCAAATAATTACGAGAACTTTTCCAGTTCGCACGGTAAACTTCCCCAAAACCTCCAAAACCAATTTTTTGAAAATTGCTAAAATTATTGAATTCGTAATTTTTAAAGTAATTTTTGGAAATAGCTTCTTCAATCCAGTTAATCCACTCATTATCTGAATTTTCAGTAAATTTTACAGGCTTATTAGATTCAGTGTTGTTGGACATTATCGGGATCCTGACTTTTTGTTGACGAAGTTAATAATATTTTTTTTTTTTTTTTTTCTTGTTCAATTTAAACTTGCTCATTTTATATGACTGGTTTTACTAAAACGTAATCATGCATGAGGTAACCTAGGGTAACCTGTCGATCATTTCAGGTGATACTTTTTTGCCAATCATAATTTTTTTTTTTATCAACACGCGCGTTCAATTGACATTAACAGTTAATTTATTTACCATCTACGTAGCTATCTATTTACATCCGTAACGAGGACAAATCCCGTAAAACTTCACCTTAGCGGAAATATTAGAAATATTACGAAAATTAATTTGATAACAAATATTCTCCACTACAAGTGGTGCAGGTGCGATCAGTGTTTTCATTCTAATAATTTGTTACAATCATAAGTTATATAACTTGTGGTTTCGACTTACTTTCGTTTATTAGTTAGTCTGCTTTGAATTTTTTATTTAGCATTATTGCCATAAGTCAACATAAATTGACTAATAAAGTTCGCTTCAGCATTTGCGCAAGTTAAAAAAACGAAAAAAAGAACGTAGCTATTTTCATACAGTTGGATTAATAACATTATAAAAAGACTTTTTTTTTAAAAAAAAATATAAACTAAATGAATACAATTCAAATAATTTAATACCCCCAATAATAATAATAGTGAACTTGTAATTATAAATAGATCGTTTACATTTTCCAGGTTTTTTTACAAGATTTCCTTGTAAATTATTTTTATTCGAGAATTTGCTCTTAAGAATGCTTTTTCTAAAGTCCTTTAAAAGAAAAAATATTCTTTGCAAAGAAATATATGTATAATTTTACACAAGAAAATATTTTCTAAAGTTGACTTTTTTCAAAAAAAAAAAAAATTCTAATTTTAATAAATGATTAATTGATTATTATAAACATAAAAAAAATGTGAAAACGTAATAGTACCTAATGCGTTATAACAAATAAAATATGATATTTCTTAAATGTTTTAAGAAGTTTAATAAATATTTGAAAGTATTTGATTTTTTAGAAAAAATAAAGCTGGTAGTTTTACATCTAATAATCTATTTTGTTTTTTTTTAATATTAATACTTACTAGAATTCACGGACTCACGGACTTACATTAATGAGATATAAATAAGATAATTCTGATTTATGTTCAGATTAGATAAAGCAATATTTATTAGTTGGCTTTAAAAAAGTGTAAAATATAACATCTTGTACGTTCTTAACAAAAATAATATTTATTGTGTAATATATTTTTTTTAAATGTTTTAAGCGACTGTAAAAGATGAGTATACCGTTCAAAATACAACTAATAGTCATTTTAATAAATTCAGAAAATTAATAATTTACAGATAATTGTCGCGTAAGTGACGTAAGGGACGTCGCGACGTCGCGACGTCGCATGTCATTGTATATCTAATATCTCGTACAAAACGACGAATAATTTGCTCCAGACTCGACATTTCCTAGTCCATCTAAATAACTACCATTATAGCCTTATAAAATCTATTTCTAGTGTAAAAATTATACACACTTTTTCTGTTTTAATCCCTACTTTAAAAGGATATCAAATTGCTTCCGCAATTTCCTGATATTCGTTTTTTATAAGGATATAAGAGTGATATAAGGTAGTGATTACTTATTGCTTAACTAGGACATTATTTTCCGGTGACTGTGAAATATAACATTCAAATGTTCAGTTTATATAAAATGTAATAACAACAAATGAGACTTTAAATTATTTTACCAGCACAACTCAAAGTCCACGTTCGATTAAAACTGCTCATTTTTACACCAGTTAATTTATTCGCATTCACTCAATCGTGTCATAAATTTCGTGATTCTCAAATTCTTCTTCTATTCAACAAATATGGAAAGAATCATGTTTAAAATATATCGTGATTTAATAGAGGAACCTCCTACAACTCCTCTTCACCTTCACCTGGATTTCCTGTACAAAAAGTCAGTAATTAGATAATAAATATGGATAGGTTTTAAACAAATAGTAATTATTTCTCAACAATAATGTAAAATATATCTTTAAATGTAAAAAAAAAAATATTTTCGTTTAACTTCAAATATCCAAACTACTTTTAGTTTAAGATTGATTAATATGTCATATTTGGTTACATTACGATTTCCCGAATGCCATTTCCTGAATGTACTTTTTCCCGAAGTCAATTTCCCTAAGTCAATTTCCCGCGAATCCCAATTTCCCGAATTGGACAATTTCCGAAACATACAATATCCCGAATCTTTTAATATGATTAATTATTTAATATAGCATATTTATTAAATATAATGTATATGTGAAATAAAATGTTTTATATGTGATATGTTCAAGATACTATTGTTTAGCAAAGATTAAAAATGACTAACTATTGGTTATTTTACGGATTAATTTGTTTTATTTGTTACGATAATTAGATCTTAGATTAGTTTAGTTTATGTCTTTTATTATTTTTGATGATTGTTGGATTCTTTTTTGATTTTTTTTTTTATTTTATTTTCTTTTTTTTTTCATTTTATTTTATTTTAATATTTCTAACTATTGTATTAGATAGGTTTCACTTGAAAAATAGTGTATATATATATATATATGTGATTTAAATGTATAAATATATATGTTGTATGTCTAAGTTGAAGACGTTACTAAATGGATAGTTTTGTCTTTGGCGTTGGCGTTCATAATAAAGAATTTAAAAAAAAAAGATAAAGATATATTCAAGACATTAGGGATTCGGGATATTGGGATTCGGGATATTGTATGTTTCGGGAAATTATCCAGTTCGGGAAATTGGGATTCGGGAAATGGTCCAGTTCGGGAAATCGGCATTCGGGAATTGACTTCGGGAAAAGGTACATTCGGGAAAATGGCATTCGGAAATTGTCCGACAAGGGTCACAATAATAAATTTGACTGATATCTTGTTTGTTGGATTGTCTCTAATATTTATAGTAAACTGGGATTCGCATCCGAACATGTTCCTTTATTTGTCTCCCAAGTAGTATATCTAATAAAAGGAATTGGAGCAAGTTTTTTAATTTTTATCTTCTATAATTATATATATGCGCTATGACAGGTTCAATATAATCATCAATTATTAAAGCCGCATCGGGAAGAGAGGGAGAATCCTGATTTTCTTCAAAGACGATTTCTTTGGATTGTGCTCATATAACCATTGATCATGAGTACGGACGTATTAAACGTAAAATGCCTTGCGCTCCGCTTCATCAATAATATCTTCACGTGAAATATAAAGTCTTTAAATTAGTTAGATCAAGATGCAGCATCTAGTCTTTTTCCTAAACCAGCTGAGTTATTAATATTATCCAAGTATGTGAATGAACGCAAAAAATATCAATAACGGATCTAAAAAATCATAAATAAATAGAGCAGTAAACTTTATAAAAGAAGTTTATAGGTTCAATATGTTAAAATGAATTAAAGAAATGAATCTGTACAATCTCAATCTTTGAAATAACATCTTTACTCCAACGTTCTGTATATCTTACTTATTTCGGTAAATTTTCCCATATCATGAGATTTATTATTTCAAGATTTATTATCATACGCTGTAATCGAATTTTGCACTTTAAAAAATGAAAGAAATACATTCTGTCGAATGGCTACCTTTTAGTCTGTTGTTCAGGAAATCTTTTTCGGTTCAAGAAACACAAAAACATCCGAATGAAGGTTTATCGTATATTTATCTATAAGCTTATTCTTTCAGTTGGTAGGTTTGGAATAATATTAATATCGGCAAACACTTATAAAAGGTCTACATTTTCGTAAGAAAATCAGAAGAAATTACTAAAGTTTTTATTTATTTTTGATCTTGTGTGTACTAAAAATTTATTATTATTATTGAGCCTTTATAGTCATTAGAAGTCGAGAAGTGTTATTTAGTAATAGATTGTTCAATATTTGATCAATTTTTTAAAATATTTTCGTAGCCTAGTAGGCTTATGATATGTTTTCAAAAGGGTGTTTATAAAGGAGTGATATAGGTTGCTTGATTGCACTTTAATCAACTTAAAGTAGGTATTTATCACTCACTATATTATTAAAGGGTTTTTCCGAACTAATACAACAACTCATGTTTCGAGTTAGGAATCTAAAAAAAAAAATCTCGTTAATTTTATTTGAGTTATAAATACAGCACTTATCAGCAAAAGAACTTTGTACAAAATTTTCAATGTATGTGTACAGTAGTATTTTTACTTTTAATGTATGATTTATATTAAAATTAGAGTAATGCTAATCTTAACCGGGGGGAAATCCCCCCCCCTGTAAAGAATTTTTTTGTTTGTTTTTATTTCGGTAAACGTTAAAGAACGATTTCTTAGTGTTGATTTCTTAGTGTCGGACAATTTTAAAGGTAATTAATTGCTCGTTCCCTTGTCTTTAGTAGCTTTTTTGCTGTTAAAATGGCATTAACATAGTTTTCTTTTCATTTTTTAGGACGATTTCTTAGACTTTCTTTAGGCTTTTAATTAAGGTAGGTGTTTGTTTTTTGTCTTTTGCGGTTGTTACTTCGTTATTAAGCGATATTAACAATTTAAAATTGTTTCTTGCTTTTTTAGGAATGAAAGTGTCTTTTAGTGGCTTTCTTTCGCTCATTAAACGTCGTTAGCATTTTTTTGAAATACTTCTTTATAGGTTAGGAGTTCGTTCTTTCTCTGATATGTTCCTTTTTGTTTATTAATGGCATTAACATAGTTTTCTTTTCATTTTTTAGGACGATTTCTTAGACTTTCTTTAGGCTTTTAATTAAGGTAGGTGTTTGTTTTTTGTCTTTTGCGGTTGTTACTTTGTTATTAAGCGATATTAACAATTTAAAGTTGTTTGTTACTTTTTTAGGAATGAAAGTGTCTTTTAGTGGTTTTCTTTCGCTCATTAAACGTCGTTAGCATTTTTGAAATACTTCTTTATAGGTTAGGAGTTCGTTCTTTCTCTATGATATGTTCCTTTTTGTTTATTAATGATATTGACATCATACCAATTTCTTCTCGGGAACGATTTCAATATGTTAGACGTTTCTTTTTTTAGATTCCACAAATGATTGATTTAACGGACGAGACGTTATTTATTCCTTTATGAGATGAAGTCAACGTTGTTTCTTTCTATTAGGATAACGTTTCTAGCATATAATAAAATAGTGTTAAGAACCTGATGAAGCGGATTGGTTGGTTGGTTTACTTGGTTGGATTATTACAGAGATATTATCATTGTACTTACAATATTTAATGAACGGTTGCAAATTAACTTTTAATTCTCTTGTAAATTGATTTAATAAAGGCAAAAAATGATTTGTAATAAATCAATTCATTTAATCATTCGTATTTATTACTATGTTATACGAAGTTTCAAAAAAAGATTACATGAATTTTAATTAACCAGTAGATTTGCAGGTTGCACGGTTATGGCCTTTTTGCCCACAATTATGACAAGTCTTTCTATTATCTCTGCTACTATCTGATTGGATTTCACGGTTTCTTTGAATATTAAAATCTACCGATTTTAAGCAAGATTTTCTGTTTTCCTTATCTTGAATCTCAACGGCACTTTTTACTCTTCCTGCCGGCCTCCCCTTTCTAACTGTAATAACTGGATTCGCTACATTTAATTCTACATTATTTAACACCTCTTCTGCCCGATTTTGATTGCCTAAAATTTCCTGCTTGCTTACCAAGAAATCTTGACACATGCCAATTAATTCTTCATATGAATTTGTGGCAAGCGCTAAATTAATAACTTTTTTCATCATACCATGTGCACGCCCATATTTTATACGATTATTGTTAAGCTCTTGAAGATCTGGAGTATACAATTCGTTGCCTCTTATTTTTGTTATATGTCCTAAATCAAAACTACCCGTATTACTGATTATTTCATTATCCAATGTATTAGAACAGAGGCTAATAGGAGCTTGATGAATTGCGGAATTTGATATAATTTTGTCATCCTTATACCAACGATTAGAAATTAACCTATAAAGATGCAAAATTAAAGTAATTATTAACGATTCATAAAAGGTGTGTTATAATATAAAATAAAGGTGATATACTAACCCAATATGCCATTTTGCATTTGGAGATGTTCTTAAAACTTTATAAAAATGCCTACATGGATACCCGTGTGTGATTAATAAGTTACATGTACATCTATGAGACCCATCAGAAATTAATATAACGTATTGGCTTTTAGCTCCACATGATACTACAATTCGCCAAATTTCCACAATTTCAGATTTTGTAATTGTTGCCATAATATCACTAAATAGGATTTTCGCAAGTTCATAGTGATCTTCTCGTACACCTTCACTATAATCATCTTCAGTATGGGTCTTATTAAAACAAAATAATTAGCAACAAATACAAATTTTACTTGAAGTGTAAAAATAAGACGAACCTTAATGATCGTCTCCCACTGTGTAATTTCGAGTATAAATGCATCATAATAAAAGCATTCTTGCATTTGCTTACAAATCGGTATAACCATTGGTGCCATAAGATAATCTGAAACAATTTTTTCAATAGATGCAAAGTATCTCTTGGTTACATTCTCTAATCCAACACTTGGAATTTCATCTTTATATTCTTGCACTCTAACATAATTTGCTTCATTGTCAAGTAATTGTTGGATTTCTTTTACAAGTGTCAAAGAGATGAACTTGATTTAACACTATCATGAACTTTTTTATTCAAACTTTCCACACGTTGAGTACTATTTGCACCTGCTGTAAATTGAATATTAATATAACAAATGGCCCATTTAGCTTTTAATGGATCCAATTGCCTATTAAGATAACCAGATATAATGGAATATTTTTCTTTTAAATTTTTCCATCGGACTTCAAAAACAGCAGAAGCCAAAGTATTTCTACATTTAAAAAAATCTTTTCGGAACTCTTGAAATACTTTTGTAGTAAGTTTACTACGCAAATTTTTTTTAAGATTTAAGTCAATGTGAAACAAACATAAACAATGAGCAGAATTAGGATATATTAGTGATATTGCGTTACTCATTGCAGGATCAGAATCTGTGAATACTACTCGAGGTACCAAATTTCCAGTAGCTTTATTAATCATTTCTAATGCCCATACAAAACTTTCTTCAGTTTCATCTTCAAGAAGTGCTACTGCAACTAAACGTGTTCGATTACAATTATCTATTGCAGCAAAAAAACAAGCAACCATATTATATCTATTTGTTCGTGAAGTTGTATCAAAAAATATAATATCATGGTATCTTGTCCATACATGCTGCTGCTCTGGCGACATCCAAATTAAACCACATAAACGATGTTCTGGTTCATCAAATTTTGCTTCAATAAACCATCGTGGATCATTAGCTTTTTGAGTATATAAATATTGAAGCATATCAGATGCATCAAATTCTTGTCGAATTGTTAAATTTTTTTTTGCTGCTTGAATAGCATTATGCAAACACTTTTGATTGATATTTCTTCCTGGGAATTGTCCACTTAAAAGATTTCTAATATTTCGTACATTTGTTATACCATGAGATACACAAAAGTTGATAAATTCAATCATATTTTCATTTAATTTACGATGTTTGGCTAAAGTAATTGATGGTGAAGGTATAATCTGATGATTATAACGGTCGTAAATGATATACTTGAACTGTACTTTGGAAAATTTCCATTAACATGCCACTGACAATTAGTACATCTGGACTGCTTGTTACGTTGATTTTTTGGATCAATCACCTTTTTTGCTTGGTAATTACCAGCACAACAGCATTCCCAAGTTATTTTTCTTACTATTTTAATCCCATTTTCTACTAATGTTTCTGTTCGTTTTCGTCTAATACTAAATCCTTTTGCTAAAGAATATTCATTTAAAAATTTTTCAGCATCTGGCCACGTTTGAAATTCCTGTCCAACATATAATTTTAACTCCATTTCTTCTACTAAATCATCAGTATCAATAAGCGTCTCCTAAAGAATAAAACAACTTTAAAATGTAATATGTATACACCTTTAAAAGCGGCTAAATATTCTTATAAAAAATTTCAGTATTTTAGCAAAGTTTTGCTAGAAAAAACTTTTACCACATTTATTTGTTCTATTTCAAAATCTTTATTTTTTTCTTGTTCGTTTTTCTTTTCAAATATTGAAGTATTCAAAGAATCTTCTAAAATAAGGTTTATATATTCTGCATGTTGTTCTTTATAGTCATCAGGAGAACTTGACCTAGCTCTTTTATTGCATTTATTATTAGACATATTACTATTAATATTCATTATTAAAACAAAACATGTGAAACAGTTAACTTTTTTGTACAAACAAGTACAAAAAAGAACGCAAAAAACGCGAAAAACGCGAAAATTTATATAAAGGAATTTTATTATGTTAAACAAAAAGTAATACAAAACTATAAATAACTAATTAATCATATGATTAGTTAATATTACATTTAGCCAATAAAAAATTGTAATACATTATCGGGGGGGGATTTTCCCTCCGGTTAAGTTTAGTTTTTTTCTTAAAATTATTCAAGCCCCTATTAATTATTCATCGAGTTTAGAAACAATAGAACAATAGTTTATGGGATAAAGTAATATCTCTCGTACTTTGAATAAATGATAAAAAAATATAATACATTAGACAATGTAAATTATAAGACCGAGATTTATTTTCAACTTTACCATCAGTTATTACTGGTATATATCGATATTATGACTTAATCCAACTATTTCGTCCACAAAAAAGTTTTATTTATTTATTAAAGAAGGAGAAAATTTTACCAGATACCTCGGATAACTTATATCAAAACTAAAATGACAGAGATAAAAGAAAATTAATTTCATAATCTCGACTTTACTGGTGCTCAACGTTGCAATCACGTGATTTATAAGAAATTTTTATTGGTTATAATCAACAACGCATCACATGATTTTATAAAAAATTTTATAAGCGTAATTAGTTGCATAACTATACTTTTTAATGCCGTAATAATAATATCGTAATGCTGCAATGCAAATACATATATATAAAGAAAAAATGGAAAAATACACAGTAAGTAAAGACAATGGAAAAGATCAAGGGAAAATAAAGGAAAAAAATAAATGAAAAAGTATGAAAGGAAATGAAGATAATAAAAAGAAATAAAAAGAAAATGTAGGGGAATGAAAGTGGGAATGAAAGAAACCAAGTGGTAGTGAAAAGTAACAAAAAAAAGTGAGAAATGAAAAGGGATAAGAGGGAATGAAAGGATAAGGGAGGAATAAATTCAACGAAAAAAAGAAAGGGAGATAAAAAATGATGAAAGGAAACCAAAGGGGAAATAAAAATGACGAAAAGGAATTAAAGGGACGAAAGAGGAATAAAAATAACGAAAGGGCATCAAAAGGAACGAAGAGGATTAAAAAAATGATGAAAGGGAATCAAAGGGAACGAAGGAGGAATAAAAAAATGATGAAAAATAATGAAAGGAAGTGAAGGGGAATAAAAAACAACGAAAGAAATGAAGAGGAATGGAAAATAACGAAAAAGATGAAAGAAACAAAGCATAAATGGAAAATAAGAATAACGAAAATGAACAAAAGGAGGTGAATAATAATGAAAATAACGAAGTAAACGAAAGCAAAATGTCCATCCATAGAAAAAGGAAAGAAAACGGTTAATCTTACTATTTTAAAGTTGAAAAAAAGCAAAATAATAAAAGCGACGAAAGAGCTTACCTTGAATCTCACTGAAATGATACACTGTACATGCATAAAAAAAAAATTAAAAGGTTAGTAAAGAACAAGGAAAGAACGAAAGAAAAACGGAAAAGAAAAAAAGTGATTCACTTGAATTTCTGCCGAAATGGAAACTAAAACAGCCGCGTCTAAAAAAAAAGAACAGTAGAAGCAAAAAAATAGAAAGTTACCGGTTACCTAATCCCAAAGGTAAAGACGGTCGAAAAAAAAAAATACTAAACGCGTTAAAATGAATAAATAAACCGATCAATGATCGGTGTGACATATAAGCACGTGATGTGGTGTTCAACACCACTGGTGCGTTTTATAATTTTCGAATAATTTAAACTTTAAAATTTCCTTATCAGTTATTTAAAAATAAAAAATTTTATGAATATCTTTATTATGTCTTAAATTGAAGATATTCAATGAATTTCTTTAAATAGATCATCATAAATAATAGTAACTACGTAATCTAGACGTAATCATGCATTGAAGATCTCATGACTCATGAGTTGAATGAAATAAAAGCAAGTGACCAAAATTCCCGCAGTACACACCAAATATGAATCTTTCTCCTGAAATTTTCATTGAAATCTGTTATTTTTTACACCAGCTGATTTATTCACACTTTCTCAAGTGTGTCGTAAATTCCGTGGGTATCTATATGCCCCAAATTCTTTTGTTACTCAACAAATATGGAAGGAATCTCGTTTAAAATTTATGCCAAAAGAAGATTTTCCTCCGCCGGAAGGAATGAGTGAAGAGAAATATGTAGAATTATTAATGACAGAACATGGGTGTCAAATTTGTAAACGAATTAAAGAATGCAAAATTTATTGGGAGTCTGAAATTAGATGTTGTATAATATGTTTTTACGAAAAAACCGTAAGGTATAATTTCACACATTTAAATAATAATATTTAATTAAATAATTTCTTTAAACTAACGGCTTTTATAAATCTTAGTTGGATTGAATTGATTATGAAAATTAAGTATCCGTTAGAATTCGTTAATATTATGCCATGCACTCATACCGGATATTTCCTTTGTAAAAAATATTATTGGAAAGAACAAGTAGATCTTGCATATACTCAATATTATGGTTTATCAAAAAAAAAAAAGAAAAAAAATTGGTTGGAAAATAAAAAGCAAGAGTTTGATTCTATAATGAATTATGTTAGACAGCGTGAATTACGTAAATCTAGAGAAAAATATTTTCAAGAATTTTTTTTATATCCACATACATACTGTGATATTATAGAGGATGATATCAGTTATTTATATTCGCATTATTTACGAACGCCTCTATCTCCTCCACTCCCACCTCTATCTAGGTTTTTTATACAAGATGCAACTAAAGAAGTTAAAAAAGTTGAAAAAATTGAAAAAGTTAATAATAACGATATACCTCAATTAATTCAACTTTATATTAAAAGACTTGAAAATGAATCACAACAATCTACTTTTAATATAAGAAAAAAATTAAATAATTGCCTTGAAAATTCTAATGAACGGAAAAAAGATAATTTTATTAAAATTAAAAATAAAAAAGACAAAAGGGAATTAAATTATAAATTTAACATGAAAATGAGAGGAAAGGATTTTAAAAATAAGTTTGCGTATATATATGGTTAACTGTTACTAAATTCGAAAATAGTTAAGTTAGATATTTAAATTTAAACCTTTTTTTTTTATAACGATTTTTTTACAATTGCAGTAATCATATATTTTCGGTTTATTTAATATGATCCCAATAATAATTCACGATTTTTTTTTCTTGATTTTCTCAAAGATGATGTTTATTTAAAAATATGGATAAAAGTTTATCAATCAACATTAGAATAAAAAAGACTAAAATCAGTTATTCACGGAGTCACTGTGGAATATCATGATTTTCACCGCGCTGCTGCAAACATCAACTTCCCCCGTATAATAATTATTACATATAATGAGACAGGTTATCAAATTCTAAACGAGCTAAGTTTTTTTTTTTTGGAATTTGAAGTAAGATTTTATGCAATATGTTATTACAAAAAAAAACTGTAATATGATGTAATACGGTATAAATAGAGCAAATAAAATTTTATATTTGTAATATATCATTTTTAAAACTTTTTTTTATATAATATATTAATAAGTATAAATTAGTTGGTTTAAATTTACTACTGAATTTAATATTCACTAGAATTCGTTAATATTATCCCATATATTTATGCCTCTATTATTGGATAAAGCACATATTATCGATATTATTATTTATCAAAAAAGAAAGAAAGAAAATTCATTAAAATATTCTAGACAAAGAAAAAGGAACATCATTTACTTTTTATATTAATCAAACTACCTTCCATCTCTGTCAAAACGCTATATCAATTTATTAAGTAGAGGATTGATTATATAGCACTGCATAATACCCCGGGTATTATACAACCTGAGGTGCTACATCAATATTGACAGTACTAGAAGGATCTAATATATAAATATTTAAATTTTGGTTTATATAACCATCCATTAAATATGTCAAATTTTTAAAATCAAAAAAAAAAAAAAACTATATTAACAATTTGCAATTGAAAACGGATACTTTTACATAGGTGGTACGAAATAGGGGGGTATTATAATCAGTGCTGTACGTAATACGCAATTATTTGTATCCTGAAACGTAATCATGCATTGAAGATCCCATTCAAGCATTTATATAAAGTGAAATAAAAAGCAAATAAGACTCTAAATTAGTTTTGACCAACATAATGCAGGATGTTTCCGCAGTAAACTCGTCAATTACAAATATTCCACTTGAACTTTTTATTGAAGTCTGCTCTTTTTTATCGCCTGCTGATTTATTCACACTTTCACAAGTGTGTCGTAAATTTCGTGGATGTTTATGTGCCCCAAATTCTTTCAATACTCAACAAATATGGAAGGAATCTCGTTTAAAATTTATGCCAAAAGAAGATTTGCCTCCACCGGAAGGCATGAGCGAAGAAAAATATGCTGAATTATTAGTGACAGAACGAGGTTGTCAAATTTGTAAACGAACTAAAGAATGCAAAATTTATTGGGAATTTACGATTAGATGTTGTAAAAGATGTTTTTATAAAAAAACCATAAGGTATATTTCATTAAATAATAGTAATACTAATAATTTATTTATAAGTTCTTTTAAACTAACGGCTTTTATAAATCTTAGTCGGATTGAATTGATTATGAAAATTAAATGTCCGTTAGAATTTATTAATATTATGCCATGCGCCCATGTCGGATATTTCTTTTGTGAAAAATATTATTGGAAAGAACAAGTAGATCTTGCATATTCTCAATATTACGGTTTATCAAAAAAAAGAAAAAAAAATTGGCTGAAAGATAAAAAGCAAGAGTTTGATTCTATAATGAATTATGTTAGACAACGCGAATTACGCAAAGAAAAAGCAAGATATTTCCAAGGACATTTTTTATCTCCATATACATACTGGGATACCATGGATGATTTACTTTATTTTTATTCACAACCTTCTCTATCATATCCACTCTTTCCATCTCTTCCATCTCCTCCACCTTCTCCACCTCTGTCCAGATTTTTTGTGCAAAGTGTGATTAAAGAAGTTAAAAAGGTTGAAAAGGTTGAAAAAGTTAATAATAACGATGTGACTCAATTAATTGAACATCATATTAAAAGACTTGAAAGCGAATCACATCAAACTACTTTCAATGAAAGGTCAGTAAGTGATTACCTTGAAAATTCTAATGAGCAAAGAAGAAATAATTTTGTTAAACCTAAAAATAAACAAGATAAATTTAACATGAAAATGAAAGGAGAGAATTTTAAAAATAAATTTGCTTATAAATATGGTTAGATACCAAATCTTTTAATAAATAAAAGTTTTAAAATAAGAAATAAAATTAAATCCATTATATATTACAAAAACTTATTTAAACTAATTTTTTGCAAAAATAATTTTAATACATTTTATTTATTTACTTATTTATTTATTTTGGAAATAATTACTCAACATAATTTGTAAAATTCATCTAACATATCTTGTCTATAATTTAAATTAATTCTAAGATATACATAAATAAATACTTCAGCACCTAGGAATGGTTCAATAATAATTACCCAAAAGAAGTCTATAACATCATAAAATCCATTATTGTCACTTTTATAATATAGTTCAATTGTTTTATAATATATTCCGATTGTTATTTTAAAATACCAATAAATTCCATATAAATTATAACAAATAAGAAGTATAATAAATGTAATTATTAGACAAAACGGAACAAATATTAATAATATAAAATAACAAAATTTTTTGTAGGATGAATTAAATTTGTACTTTTTTATTATTGATTTAAATATAAAAGTATAAGATTCCGTTAAAATAAAAAAAATTATTAGAATTGAAGTTGTTATTATTATTTGTGGTATAATTATAAAAACAAAAATAAAAAAGATTATAAATAAATCTAATATAACAACTATTGATTTGAATTGTTTTATGATTTCCGGGAATTTGACAGGATGGAAATGAAAATATTGCTTAATTTCTTTGAACTTTTCCAACATTGAAGAATCTACTAAAAATTCATCGATAGAATGATTACGTTTATATTTATAAATTAAGTGTACTATTGCAGCTGTTGAAGAAAGTGAATAAAATGGATACCCGGGTCTTTGTATGATTGTTATTAATGGATTGATTAACGAAAAAAATATGCCATATCCAATTGAATATACTATAAATAATGGAATATATAAACCGATTATTATAGGAGAAATTAACAACAAATAAGTTTTCATTTTCGAATCATATTCTTTATTCGTGAAAATGAACGAATATAACTGGTATATTGAAGGAAAATACCAAATCAAGATTATTATAATACTTGTTATAAGACTTAATATATACATAGGCATCAAATATATTATAAAATCAAGAAAGATCAAAATTACAAGAGAAACGATTCTTAACACTACTAGTATCATTTTATTTTTTCTAGAAAAGAGAGAAAAAAAGAAAATAGACATATTTTTATTGTCGTGATTAATTTATATTTATTGTTTCACTATATGTACTGTACATCGTTGATATTAACAGTCTTTGTTTACGTGAAACAAATTTCTTGATAAGTAAAGAAGCGGAGGACGAAAGACAAGGAACTTGGATTTTCTTACCATAGCAGTACGTTAAGATCGTCATTGACGCCAATATTTAATTGTTTAGTCTGGAATATCACAAATTAGGTAAATTGCTAAATATATCCGTATTATAAATTATAGTATGCAAATAAGAGTATGATGGCATTCTTTATGAGTGGAAAAATTTTCTTGAAGTTTTGGCCGAAATGGGGGTGAAACAGCTGAAACATCGTAACCATATTTAATATATCTCAAAGTTCAATTTAAAATACATGAGTATGATTTAATGTAACCAATTTTATTAGTAAAGCAATGTCGGATTGTTTAAAAGATAGATAAATCCGTCATTACTAATGACTATCTTGTTATTTGTACTACATGTAAATCAAATGGAATTTCGGGATCAAAAACGCCGAATTCTTATCACACGACGCATGTAGCGCAACCATCTTTGTTTCAAACAAACTTTGCAATGGAAACTACTAATCTTGGGAATTGATTTGAAATTATGTTGTTTTAGAGTCGAAAACTTTAATATTCGATATCGATATTAACAAAAAAAAAAAAGGAGAACGGTATACGATAAATGTAATTGTTTGGTTACGCAGAGTGGCTTGTTTTCATCCACAATGGAATGAAAGCAACATTTAATTCTATAATAAAAATGGTATTTGACATACAAAATACCATACATGCAAACAATTGTAAGCGTTCCAATATATGGAAATCAAAGAAATCAAAAAAAAAAAAAAATAACCATTATTTTAAACTTTAGTGTTTGAATATTTGTTTTCATTGCGGTACTTATATTTATTTACTTTTTTGTATTACATTGATGTCTTTTTTCTGTGTCTTTTGCTCCTTTTTACGCAGCCGCAGCAACTGCTGATCTTGATCTTATGACGCAGCTGTCATTATACAAATATTATAAATATGACCTTTGAATTTTTAAATTTCTTCAATAATATAATTAAAAGTATCGATCAAAATGGAATCTGGTCAAAATATATCCGCGATATATTTATCAAATACTTCTGAAATTATTAAACTCTTTAATTTCTTTAATTTTTCTTTAAATTTCTTTAATACTCCTACTACTATAGTAAAAACTGAAAGTAATATTAAGATTTCTACAATAAAATCTCTAATTATAAGTCTTCCTCCTGAATTATTCATTATGATATGTTCTTTTTTACCGCCAAATGATCTATGTTCACTTTCTCAAGTATGTTCGAAATTTCATGAATATTTATGTACAGTGGGATATCAAAAATCACCGGACAGTTTTTTTTCAGAATTGCTTAACCGCATTTTCTCAGCATCCAGTGATCATTAAGGAATGAACCAAAGCTTGTTAGAATCACCATAACAAGGCGCATTGAATGATGTTATCTGTGTATCTCTAGCATTAATAGGTAATTAGTTATTGTCAAGTATTTATAAACAGTAAAATAGGAATAACTTTTCAGTCTCTAATGCTAAAAACATAAAAATAATACCATTCGATTTGTCTTGTTATGGCGAATCTAACAAGATATGCCTCATCATTCTATGATTAATGGGCAATGAAACGCCTTGATACTTTTATTTTTCATTATTAAAAAAATTTTCAAAAATCATGATTTTAAAATAAACTTTAAATGGAGTTTAAATGTCACCCAGTGATCATACAAAGATGATCAAAGGATCATTAGATTCGTCTCATTGAGATGCATTGAATGGTGGTATTTATATATTTCTAGCATTAATAGATAGTTAATTATGATCAATAATCTCTAAATTAAAAAATGGTGATAACATTTTATCTATTAATGCTAGAGATTTAAAATACTGCCATTTAATGTGTCTCATTATGATAAATATAATGAGCTTTTTTTGTTTTTATATTACCACCAGATAATTAAACGCCTTGATGTTTCTACATGTCAATATTAAAAAAATTGTTAAAAAAATATAATTTTAGAATAAACTTTAAATGGAGTTTAAATGTCATGCAGTGATCATACAAAGATGATCAAAAACTCATTAGATTCGTCTCATTGAGATGCATTGAATGACGGTATTTTTATATTTCTAGCATTAATAAATAGTTAATTATGATCAATATTCTTTAAATTAAAAAGTAGTAATAACTTTTTGTCTATTGATGCTAGAGATATAAAATACTACTATTTAATGTGTCTCATTATGATAAATATAATGAGCTTTTTTTGTTTTCATATTACCGCCAGACAAGAAAACGCCTTGATGTTTTTACATGTCAATATTAAAAAAATTGTTAAAAAAATATAATTTTAAAATAAATTTAAATGGAGTTTAAATGTCACCCAGTGATCATACAAAGATAATCAAAAGCTCATTAGATTCGTCTCATTGAGATGCATTGAATAGTGGTATTTTTAGATTTCTAGCATTAATAGATAGTTAATTATGATCAATATTCTTTAAATTAAAAAGTGGTTATAACTTTTTATCTATTGATACTAGAGATGTAAAATACTACCATTTAATGTGTCTTATTATGATAAATATAATGAGCTTTTTTTGTTTTAATATTACCACCAGATGAGAAAATGCCTTGATGTTTCTAAATGTTAATATTAAAAAAATTTATTAAAAAAATGTAATTTTAGAATTAATTTAAATAGGATTAAAATATTACTCAGTGATTATACAAAGTTGATTAAAAGCTCATTAGATTCATCTCATTGAAAAAAATTAAATAGTAATAAAATAAGTGTAGTTAAAGTTTTTGACAAAAAATACATTTTAATTATAAAAAAAAAATATTTATTATTTTATTATTAATATTTTGTAGGATCACCTTTATTTTCAATAACTGCAGCAACACGGCGTGGTATACTATCTACAAGATTTTTATATATTTTTTCATCAAGATTTAACCATTCTTCTTGTAAAATCTTCCATAAATCATCTTGATTTTTTGGTAATGGTCTATGATTTCTGACTTTTCTTTCCAATTCATTCCATAGATTTTCTATAGGATTCAAATCTGGACTTTGTGCAGGCCATGGTAAGCTTGCAATATTATTATCTTCTTTCCACTTTTTTGCTATATCTGCTGTATGAATAGGAGCATTATCTTCTTGAAAAATATAATTTTCTTTATCTTCTAAATTATTTATAAAGGGCAATAAATGTTTTTCAAGTATTTCTTTTACATAGACATTTGCTGTTATTTTACCTTCTAATTTAACTAATGGACCTAATTTATTTTTTACAAAACAACCCCAAATCATTACACTTTCTTGACCTGATTTAAATGTAGGAATAAGACATTTTGGATTATATTTTTCCTGAGGAGTTTTCCAAACATATCTTTTTCCATTACCACCAAATACTTCAAATTTAGATTCATCACTCCAAATAATGTTTTCCCATTCATTTATCCACTTTACTTTTTGTTTAGCCCATTTTAATCTTTTCATTTTATTAGCTGCATTTACAAAGGGTTTTTTTGCTCCAACTCGTCCATAAATATTATTTTTATGGAGATATCATTTGATAGTAATTGGGCTTGCCTCTATTGAAGTAGAAGTAGTAAAGTTTTCACACAATTCATCAATAGTAGTTTTTCGGTTTTTATTAAGAGTTTGCATTAAATGGCGGCCATCTCTTTCTGTTATAATAGGTGGTCTACCACTTCGTGAAGGTAGTGTTTCAAATCCTTCTTTATATGCAGCAAAAACTTCATGAACTGTACTTTTTGAATGTTTTAATATTTCACTTATTTTTCTTATGCTAAAATCACATTTCCAAGCACCTATTATTTCACCACGCTGGAATTCTGTAAGTTCTTTACGTTGGGTAGCAGCCATTTAAATAATTTATTATTTTTTTTATAATTTATAATATTTAGGAAAAGAAGAAACTATATAATTTTAAAGACTTTTTTAATAGTAAAGAAATTTTTTTAAAAAAAAATATTTATAAAAAATAAATATTATCATAAATACAAATTAGTAAAAATTTTAATGTTTATATATTTTTTTAATTTTTGGCTTAATATACTTGACTTGCTTTGCATCATATTTGCTTAGTATTTGGCTTAGCATATTGGGTTAACACATAAGACTTAGTTATTTGGCTTAGTATATTTGCTTAGCATATTTGGCTTTATGCATTTGGCTTTGAATATTTAGAATACAGTATATTAAATAAAGATAAAAAAAAGCTCATTATATTTATCAAAATGAAATGCATTAAATGACAGTATTTTTTATAATACTAACATTAGTAGGTAAAAAGTTATTTGCACTTTATCATTTAGAGAATATTTGTCATAACTTATTGCCTATATATGTTAAAGATATATAAATACTACCATTCGATGCATCTCAATGAGACGAATCTAATGAGCCTTTGATTATCTTTGTATGATCACTGGGTGACATTTAAACTCCATTTAAAGTTTATTTTAAAATTATATTTTTTTAACAATTTTTTTAATATTGACATGTAGAAACATCAAGGCGTTTACTTGTCTGGTGGTAATATAAAAACAAAAAAAGCTCATTATATTTATCATAATGAGACACATTAAATGGCAGTATTTTTTATCTCTAGCATCAATAGATAAAACGTTATCACCATTTTTTAATTTAGAGATTATTGATCATAATTAACTATCTATTAATGCTAGAAATCTAAAAATACCACCATTCAATGCACCTCAATGAGACGAATCTAATGAGCCTTTGATCATCTTTGTATGATCACTGGGTGACATTTAAACTCCATTTAAAGTTTATTCTAAAATTGTATTTTTTTAACAATTTTTTTAATATTGACATGTAGAAACATCAAGGCGTTTACTTGTCTGGTGGTAATATAAAAACAAAAAAAGCTCATTATATTTATCATAATGAGACACATTAAATGGCAGTATTTTATATCTCTAGCATCAATAGATAAAAAGTTATCACCATTTTTTAATTTAGAGAGAATTGATCATAATTAACTATCTATTAATGCTAGAAATATATAAATACCACCATTCAATGCATCTCAATGAGACGAATCTAATGAGCTTTTGATCATCTTTTTATGATCACCGGGTGACATTTAAACTCCATTTAAAGTTTATTTTAAAATCATGATTTTTGAAAATTTTTTTAATAATGAAAAATAAAAGTATCAAGGCGTTTCATTGCCCATTAATCATAGAATGATGAGGCATATCTTGTTAGATTCGCCATAACAAGACAAATCGAATGGTATTATTTTTATGTTTTTAGCATTAGAGGATGAAAAGTTATTCCTATTTTACTGTTTATAAATACTTGACAATAACTAATTACCTATTAATGCTAGAGATACACAGATAATACCATTCAATGCATCTTGTTATGGTGATTCTAACAAGCTTTGGTTCATTGTTTAATGATCACTGGATGCTGAGAAAATGCAGTTATGCAATTCTGAAAAAAAACTGTCCGGTGATTTTTGATATCCCACTGTACATCAAGTTCTTCAACCACTCAACAAATATGGAAGGAATCACGCCTAAAATTTATGCCAGAAGAAACTCTGCCTCCTCCAGAAGGAATGATTGAAAAAAAATATGTTGAATTATTAATGATAGATCGAAGTTGTCAAATCTGTAAACGAAATACGAAATGTAACATTTATTGGGGACTTGAAGTTAGATGTTGTGAAAGATGCTTATTAAATAATTGCGTGACGTATGTATTCTTTTCAATATTTATATTTTTATTATTTAATTTATTTTTATTTTTTAATAAAATGTTAATTTTTAGACGAGGCAAATTATATATGGAAAAATATCCACGCGAATTCATTAATATTATGCCGTATAGTTATTTCAACTGTGAATATCATTATTGGAAAAAACAATTAAATATTACATATTCTCAATATTGCAATTTATCTGAAGAAAATAGACAATGTTGGTTAGATAATAAAAAGCGTATGCTTGATTCTAAAATAAATTACTATAAACAACGTAAAGGAGAGAAATCAAAGAATAATCCAAGGAATCCAATTCATATCTCTCCACCTTTTACAAGTACTCTATTAACAATATATAAATAGATTAGAATTTTTCCAGGTACTTTATTTAACAATACATAAATAGATTAGAAAAAAAAATTAAATATGCCTATAATCGTCCTTATAAGCGCTGTAGCTACGACAAAAAAAGAAAAGAGTAAATTCCATTATTAAACTTACTGCAAAATTTTAACCCATTTTCTTTCATAAATTTGATAATTCTTTTTTAATATCGATTGTTCGTCCTTTGTTTGTGTAACATGATGCGCAAAAGATTTCATTGTATATTTGTCATTTTTGGTGTGGCGTTCTTTTCTGCGCCAAATATGCACTTCTGACGATCTCATTATCATTAAGAATATCAGGTATTTAATTTCCGTTAAACGTAAACATGCAAATCATAACAGATAAAATGTGATCAACCGAAAAACATGTAAAATTAAAGATATGCTGCCACCGGAAGGAATGAGCAAAGCGCTGCATTCTGTGTTTAAACTATTGGGGACCCCTTCACCTCCCAACATTTACCAATAGAAATTTATGATCTCTTGGTTTCGAGATGATTTCGCAAAAATATTATTAAAACAAAAAGAAACATGATACTCAATGTCATTTTGCTTAAAAAATAAAATGTTTAATAATAAATTGTGTAAAAATAAGTATATCATAATGAAATTATCGTTAACGCTAACACTAAATAACAATCCACGCCAAGATTTGTGGATAAGTCAAAAAGATTATATTATTAATAATTTTTTTTCAGCAAGATATTCATTAGAAAAATTTTGAGAATTTATTCGAAACAAAAAGAAAAAAAAAAAAAATTAAAAAAAAAAAAAATTTTTTTTTTTTTTTTTTCATAAATCAATAAAAAAAAAATCTAAATATTAAAGGACATTCCCTACGGTCATCACTATAAATTATTATCGTTCACTAAAGAAAAATAATTAAATCACTGACCATCAAACACATTAACCTCCCCTTTAATCTCACGCCCTCACATGTTCCCAATTGTTCTAACTTATTCGATTTTCATCACCAATACCCATTAATTTATTCTTCTTCTATATTAGTTTTTCTCTTGTAAAGAAAATTTTCGATTTTATCTTTAGCTTGTCTTCTCATATCTAAGCTCAATCTTTTAGTTAATTTAATAAGATGAAAAGTTGTTAAAACACCTTCCAGACAATCTAATAAAACTTCAAGATGAGGATCTTCAAAACAACTATTTTTTGATAAAACTATGGTCGAAAGTGGCGGTTGAGAAGCGGTCAAAAATTCATTTAAAGATTCGGCCTTAAAATTCCATGATCCATTCATTTCCAAATATTTTAATTTTTTTAATCGAACCACCAATAACATTTCATCAATTTTTAATGATAGTCTATCATTCGTCAAAATGATTCGTTCAAGGTTTGGCGATGATATGAAAGCCAATTGTAACAAATTAATTGAGCAAATTTCCGCGTTACACTCAAAATGTCGCAAATTTTCACAGTGTAATCCGATCGATTCAATTATTGAACTAGTAGACTCTGCTCTATAATATCTTCTTTGATTATAAATAAATGTTCGTAAAGCTGGACAAGAAACCGAAACCAACGCATCAGGATTAGTTGTGATCGCTGTCGGAAATAAATCATCAATTTCATATATCTTCAATACTGGAAAATGCGTAAAACTTAAAGGCCAAGCGTCTTTACTCCACATATTTCCTCCATAATATCTTAATTCTTCTAAATTATATAAATGTGCTATATCAGAAATAAATTCCAAGTTTAATGAATTCACTTGTCGAAAACTTAATCTTTTTAATGTATTAGCACGATTATTGAGTCCAAGCATTATATGATGACTATGTAGAACGCAATTTTTCAATTCAAATTCTTCTAGACAAGTCTGTGATTCAATTAAAATTTTTAAAGCCTCAGGGATCAACAAATCTTGTGGTTGAGGATCCGAAAGCCATGGTTTATTCATATCAAATTCAATCCTTTGAATTTTAGTACAAATTTTAGCAAGGTCGATTAAAAATTGTCTTGAAGTTATCGCCTCTGCTCTAAAAATTTTCCATTCGAATTCAACTAAATTAGCCAAACATATATTAGCACGAGGGTAATGAATTATTGACATATTTTCTTTCGTAATATGATTAAACCATGCACCCTCTTCCAAATGCACTTTAAGAATTTCCGATGTTGACGAGAAGATTCTGTCCGTACCCCCAGGCTTCATTGAAAGACAATCTAATTTTGGAATTTGATTCATAAATAATTTATATATTTTCATCGTGATCTCCTCGATCAATGAATTATCGTTACGAAAATTCTTAATTGATGTGTATTTGGTAGACTTTTGTTGTATCAATACGGAAAATATGGCATTCCTAAGCTTCACGGACGACGTGTCTCGATTATACTTTGGTGAAAAAATATACTCAGCCCACTCTGCAATTGCCAACCCCAAATCATCAAGATCAAGTTTTCGAATAAATCCTACATAATTAAATAATGGTGGTGATATCAAAGGAACTCTTGCAGATGTTCTTTTTTTATTTTGAATGCTACCCCCGGAAATAATTTCGTTATGGATCAAACATGTAATAAAAGTCTCGGTAAGTTTTCCGGTCTTTCTTCGATGATGAGAAGTGTAATCTGGTGTGCTCTTCAAGACCAACGCAAATTTAAAAGGTTGTTTCCATAAATATTTAATAGCATTTACACACCATAATCGATTTACTCTTAAGAAAGCGTATAGGGATTTGCTATCATCAGCAAGGTAGGAAAAAATTTGTAATAGACAATCACCGGGCAAGGTAGGCATCATGTCAAAAACTGCAGTTCATTGGAAACCAATCAGAATAAGTTGTCAATACTGCGGACAATTTTTTAAAATAATAATATTGATTTGCTCGTTGATATACCCATCATTGGATAACTTTACCAAAGTAAAAGATAATACAGATGGTAATGCTTACCCGTGATAGATTACTTATCAACTTTTTTTTAAAACTTCCGAGAACTCGTATTATGATAGCTATTGAAAATAAAAAAATGTGCAATATTTTTGACAGGAGAGAAAACTTGATACACAGAAAGTTGTCCTATGTCAGGAATTTTGTCCTATTTAATCGGAAACAGCTCAATTAGGATTGGTAACGTTACAAAAAGGTATAATAATTGTAATACAACACCTTGTCAATCTATCCAGATAACTTTTTTGCTGCGCAAAAATGATACAAAAAAAGAAAAATGTGTAATTTAAAAAACAATAATTTTATATCACGTGTAGATATAAAAATAAAAAAAAAAATAATTTATTAAATAAGTGAAAACTTTTAAAACTTTTTCTTTGTCAAAATAAATCAGTAAAAATGATGAAAATGATGAAAAGAAAAAAAATCCCAAGTTTTTTTTTTTTTTGAACCGACAATTAAATTAGGGTTGAATAAACAAAAATTCTCGGAAATTTCCGGAAACTCGGAAATATTCGGTTCTCTAGAACGTAGAATTACTAGAATATAAAAGTGTTGCACAAGGGTGACGTTTGGTTAAACGTAACCGTTTACAAATAAAGAAATTTAGATTCAAAGATTTTCTATGTTCTTTTACCATGATCTTTCGCTTTGAATGACAGTTTTTCAAGTACTCAGTAAAGAACCAAATATATTCAGTATATGGTAGTCAAATATGTCAGTCAAGTTTGACTTAATTTCGCGAGAAGCTACACTTCTAAGTCTAAAGTTTATAATAGAAAAATATTCAACACGCGTCTGATAGAATAAAAGGATTCTAAGGCAAATATTATGAATTAACGACAGAATTTTGGTATTTTAAATGATATATTATTTATTCTGATATGAAATAAGTTAGGAAGGTTGGTATTTTCAGATGATAATTATTCAAGAACCGGTTTGGTTGTCTTTTTCTTTTCATTCAACATATTATTAATCATAATCTTATTTTTACTAAAACTTTATTCTGTTATTCTCTAGATTGTATGAAAGAAAGTATTTGTCGAAGACAGTGGAGAAAGTAAAGGATATCTGAAGGATTTTATTCTTTCTTCAATGATTAATTTTAATGTTTAAGTTAATTCAGGTGAGTTCATGAATTCATGGATATCGTTAAAAAAAAATAATAATAATAATAAATTGTCTTCTAACGATACATTAATGTAGATTATTCATCAGATTATTTCCTAACTATATATGTGACCAAAATGAGGACGAAGGAACTCGTAAGATGACAAAGAAATGAAACAACATGTTCCTAATACATTAACATTAGACTAATCATCAGATTATTTCCTAACTATATATGTGACCATTATGAGGACGAAGGAACTCGTAAGATGACAAAGAAATGAAATAACATGTTCCTAATACATTAACATTAGACTAATCATCAGACCTAATATATTAACATTAGATTATTCATCAGATTATTTCCTAACCATATATGTGACCAAAATGAGGACGAAAGAATTCGTAACCAATTTATTTTATGTTCTGCATACACATGACGCTTCCCGGATTGTAGTGGAAACGAGATCAGTCGATAAAATATTTTAAGAATTTGAGTTCAGGTAAAATTTAATTGAATCATATTATCAGTAATATTATAATTAATATATATTTGTAACTAACCGAGATTTTCTATGAATACATAATAAGAAATAAAATATTAAAAATTATGAAATAAGAAAAGCGCCATTTCTTCTTTCTTTGTTTCCTTTGTTTCATTCATTTCATTCATTATATTATTATACTATGATTTCATCATTTAATTATTTTAATTATTTTAATTATATTTAATTATCATTATGAAAATGATTGCGAATAATCTTAATGGATTTGAATGAAATCGGCTTTTATACTTATTTGTTTGTTCGAAATGAATATTCGATTTTATGTATGAAATTTTTTAATTTACGCGTTCCTTGTTACATTAATTAAATTGATTGCATCGCTAAAAATTTTAAATTTTATCCGCAGTGTGAACCAATTATTAAAATTGAATTCCGCAGTATAATGATGCTGCGCAACTAAATATTCAAAACCTATTTTGGTCCTATTTTGTAAATCGCCTAAAATGGTCTCAAATTTTAGTTTGGGCGTAAATAACGAGATTTCATTGTACGAATCAAGTTTCTTTTACTACGCCGATTGCCACAAAAAAAAAAGTTGCGCAGTAATTAAAAAGTTTATAAATCACACGATTATTATCAAAATTATCATTCTATAATTTTTATTAATTTATTTATTTATTTAAAAGTTTTTTTTTTATTCTATCATTTATGAGTTCGTTATTATCTACAAAATTCTTCGCTGCCTTACCTTCGAATGTAACGTTCGATGATGATATCAAAGAATACATTTCTAATGTATTAGCGGACACTGAAGATGATGATTCTCTACGTGAAGCTACCGAACAATTCTTGATTGATGCCGGTATGAGAGAATCTGATTTGGATTCATTCTATAAAAAATTTTCTTACGATTCTACTACGAAATCAATCGATACTACCGCGGAAGTTGGGCCCGAAAAATTACCGAAAGAAGTTATTACTAAATTAGACCAGGTATATTTTGTTTTTTTATTATTATGATGTAATTTATTTTGACTAACTAAATTTATATATTATTTTCATTTATTTTTTTTTTATTTATTAAGTTAAATTTATCAGCACCTACATCTGATGCACATACTACTTCCTCAATTGGAAAGTCCGAAAAGGAATCCGTTAAAAACACTGGAAAACAATCTGCATCAACTGCATCAACTAAAGCACAAAAATCTGTAGTAAATGAGTCGGAAATTGTTGCATACTCTCAACAATCAAGGTTTCATACTGAAACTTTGGAAACTTTATCAAAAGAGGTATATCTTCAAATTCGATATTCAGCGCTTTGATTAAAAAAAGAAAAAAATTTTTTTTAATCTATTTATTATTATACCATAAAAGGTTGACTTAACAGATGTTAATATTACTGTCGGTAGTAAAGACTTATTAGTTGATGCAAAATTACAATTAAAAACTGGCGTTCATTACGGTTTAATTGGAAGAAACGGAACTGGAAAATCAAGTAATTATCTTGTTTATATAAGAAAAATTTTGAATGATAAAAGTTAACTTTCTTGATAACCATAATATAATTTTTATATTATACTATAAAGCTCTCCTTAAATGTATCGGTCATGGAATTCTTGTCGGATTTCCCAAAAACATTCGAGTTTTATATATTGAACAATTGGAAAATGTAGATGAAAAAGAATATGTCGTTCAATTCGTACTTAGAGCTGATAAAGAACGAACTCTTTTATTAAATGAAAAACAAGCTCTCCAAGCCGCAGCAGAAAGTGGAGATCTGAAAAAGATTGAATCTACTGTTAAACGTATTAGAGCTGAAAGATTACAAATAGAATTAGAAGAAGCTCAAAAAATTGCAACTTTACGAAGTGGTCGTAGGGGTGCTGAGGCAAGACAAGAATTGTTGGAAGCTGAAGCTAGAGTAGCCGAAGCTCAAAAGTAAGTATTATGTATATAAAGTCCATTTGAATAAACAGATTATTTAAAGTTGAGATATGCTGATTATGGTATGTTGTAGAGCATTGGATGATAAAGAAACAAAAAACGAAGATTTTACCGTGACAATTTACGAACTTTTAGAAGAAGTGTATACAAAACTTGACCAAGTATGTTTTTCATATAAACTAGATTGATCAAAAAACTTTCTAGAAGTGAAAATTCTTTTGCATTATTATTTAACATTTAATTATATGCACTTTATTTTAATAAAAGATTAATGCAGATTCTGCTGAAGCAAGAGCTCAAGAAATTTTATCCGGTCTTGGATTTTCTGAGAAGCAGCAGTATTCTCCATTGGCCTCGCTTACTTCTCTTTCTGGTGGTTGGCGTATGGTAAATATAACGTCAAAAAAAAAAAAAAAAATTTATCGAAATACTTTTTTATTATATTTTCTTATGCGATTTTAATACTTTCATTTAGAGAGTTGCATTAGCTCAAGCATTATTTTTACAACCAGATATTCTTTTATTAGACGAACCTAGTAAGTACAATTTTACAAATTCCATTTTATGGATGCCTCGAATTTTAAAACTATAAAATCCCGTCTCATGTTGTTTTACAAAGACTAATTAATCTTTTTTTTTTAAGCCAATCACTTGGATTTACCGGCTATTCTTTGGCTTCAATCATATTTGAATACTCTTATCGACACTACCATGGTCATTGTTTCCCATGATCGCCAATTCCTTAATAGAACAGTCACCGAGATAATTCGTTTTAAAGATGCAAAATTAACTTATCATACTGGTAATTACGACGAATTTGAGAAAAATTTGGAGAATGAACGATTAAAAAAAGAAAGAATGCTTGAAGCTCAAGAGAAACAAAAGAAACATATAGAATCCAGTATTCAAAAAGCTCAGAAAAAGGCTAAAGAAAGTGGAGATGATAAGCGTTTAGGAGTGGTTGCGAGTCGTAAAAAGGTATTATTTGAATTATATGATTATTAAAATTTATTTATCTTTAATTTCATTTTCGAATAAACTAATTTGTATTCATTTGATTAGAAACTTGAACGTTTTGGAATGAATAAAACTGAGGATGGATTTCGATTCAAACTAAATAAGCACAGAGTAGGATATTTTAATTCGGCTCGTGATGAAATTGTAGTCGAAAAAGCAGAAACTTTAGTTAATTGGAAAATTCCATCACCCGAACTATTACGTCATCATGGTGCTTTGTTACAAATAGAAAATGTTTCATTTTCCTATCCTAATACCAAAAAACTTGTCCTTCAAAATGTGACACTTAACGTTGAAGAAGGTGCAAGGATTGCATTTGTTGGTGCAAATGGTGAAGGTAAATCCACTTTAATGGGGTTACTTGCAGGTGATTTGGAACCTACAAAAGGTACCATAACAAGGCATCCTAGAATGAGAATTGGGCACTTCGTTCAAAATAATGTTGATGCATTAGATTTGGATATTTCAGCCGTTGCATATATGAAAAAATTATATCCTGAAATTAAAGAGCAACAAGTGAGATCTCATTTAGGAGGATTTGGAATTTCAGGTGATTTATCAGTTCAGAAAATGACTTATTTATCCGGAGGACAAAAATCCAGAGTTGCGTTTGCATTACAAGTTTATCAGGCACCACATATTTTAATGCTTGATGAAATTACAAATCATTTGGATATGATTACAATTAAAACAATTGTAGAAGTTTTAAATGAATTTGAAGGGGCCGTTATTCTTGTTAGCCATGACAGATGGTTTGTTGAGAATGTTGCTAAAAAAGTTTATGCTGTAAGGAAAGGAAGAGTTGAAGAGTTAACAGAAGGTGGCATGCAACAATATGTCAACGATGTTGCAAGAGAAATTGGAGTTGATGTTGAAGAATTTGATGATTAAATAATAATATTATTAGTAACGTTAAAAATTTTGTCAGAATTTTATAAATTGATTATTAAATTAAGATTATGAGTTTAAGGTTGAATAAAAATTAATTGCTTCTATTTGTTTAAGAAACTAAGATATACTAACTATTGACTTTTAAGATATCCAAAAAAAAATTCATGAATTATGTTAATAAAATATGATTGAAAATATGATTTTAAAATGTGGCGTACGCTGGTGTAAAAGTTTTAAAATAGATATTAAAGAAATAACCAACTTCCTTTACGCAATTTACGAAATTCAAAATCAAATTCGATAATCAATTTACTCATTAAGTGATTTTCTTGAAAAAATGTTATCGAATAGTAACACAATGGTTCATATGATAGATTTACAATCTCTTGAAAATTGTGCAATCAGAGCCGGTTTTTTTCGGCAAAGGTATCGATCGTGATAGGTCAGGGACTCAGGGGATATACCAAGAAGCGTAACTCTAATTTTTCGACCAATTTAAGCGAGAACAGCTGAGTTACCGTCCATCATCTACATTTTTTGACCATTCTATTATTTGACGAAAAACCATAAAAGTATAAATCATTCTTTTGTAATATTATATTCAAACGATAGTGAAATACAATCATTTCGTGATACGTAGCAACATTTACTTTTAATATACTGTACTGTAATGTTTACGCTAAGTGAAATTGACGAAGGGAAATATGGTGTCGTTATAATCTGCTATTTTATTAATGTAATTATGACCAAATTATATGCTAGCTTTATAAATCTTAAATGTATTTCTAAATATTTATTCCATCAAGTCGATAAGCATGATAGCCTCAATTATGCTTCTGCGTAACGTCATGACTCTTGATAGCGCGGTAACATATTTTCCAAGTTTGAAATTTTTGAAAGGTGAAAAATACCCTCAAATGGATTTAAAGAATTCATACAGAATGAAATTTGGAACACCAAATTTAAAGGTCACACCGACTATTTGGAGAAATGACCTAAAATCAAATACTACTATATTAACCAAAGGTCGTAAAAATTAAATACATCATCATACATGACTCACTCTATTGTCTTGATACCATTTTTAACATCTTGTCCTTCCGTACATCGAGTGGGACAAAAAGAATTGTGCTACATATTGCATGATTATCAACAATGCCAAGACTTTTAGGTTGACTAAGGTTGTTCCTCGAATCATTTCTTTTGTTCTTTTTTTTTTTTTTCAACCAAAAAAAAAAAAAAATGATTTTATTAAGATACACTTTTCATGTAATATTATTAATTTTTGATTTTTTAATCTATTTCTTACCTGTATTACTTTTATGTCTAATTCCAAATATTATTATGTCATTACTTACTTATATACCTTCAATATTTCAATTATATTCACATTTGTATAATATTTCTAATAATGATTCGAGAAAAAGAATTTATTTATTTCTGTCTTTTCCGATAATCGTTGCTCTTTACATTCCAATTTGTATATTAATTACTATTGGATATTGTATATTTGTTACTTTGATTTATCCATTTGTTATTATTATTAAGAGACCGGAATATCCATTTTATTCACTTTCTTCAACAGCGGCAATAATTTATTTAATTTGTCAATTAATTTCTCGTAATTTCGTTTATCGATTAAAAGAATCACCAATATTAAAACCCTTTGATGATATATTAAATTTCTCAAAATCTAGCTTGAATTTTCATTCTTTTAAAATTGTAGATAAATTAATTGTTTATGATTTTATTTTCACTGTATTTATTAATATTATTGATGTATTTGTAATTACGTTCATTTTCATTTTAATCGTTACACCATTTTTATTCTTGGTTACTTTATTTTTAACGGTGTTAAAAAATTTAATAATTGGTTCAGTTTATAATACTTATGATACATATAAAGAATCTAAAAACTGTTTAATGAATGATTCATCATACGTGATGAAAATTTATCGTGTTATATCATTAATGTGTTCTCCACTCATATTATTATTTTGGTTAATATATTATACTATTTATGCTATTTCTAATGGTCTTTTTTTATTGATTACTTTGATGATTATATTAATTAAGATACTTGTAATATATAAAATTAATGGTTTTTATAGTGTTATGGTCTTATTTTTGGTGATTTTTATTAAACCATTTTTAACAAAATACAATTTTTATGGTTATACGTTAAATTTAATCTCTCATAATAATTTAGAATTAGATGAATTGATTTATATTTGTTTTGGAATTGATGTCAACGAATTTGGTGAAAATATTTTAAATGAGTCGAATAATATAATAAATTCATTCTTATTATTTTAATTATCTGTTATCATTATTTTAAATGAAATGTTGTTAACTATAATATCAAATGACGTTATTATGTGCAAAAGATTATATTGCATTAATGTTTATAATTGGTTATCTCTACCTAAAATGGGAGTGCCGAAAAAAGATAACGAACAAATTGGTATTTTGGAATAAATCAGCTGTGAATGGAAATGCTCGACATTCGTCATCTTAAATCGTCATATGACATAATGCTGGCCAACGTAAAATCGGGATTTTATAACTTTCAATCGAAAATTGAAAACATTAAATTGTATTTATATAAAACAAATAATGTTGGTCCAACGTGAATGTATATGCCAAATAAAATTTTGAAACAAATAAATTTGACACGACGCACGACATTAACGCTTATTATCGTTCAGACGATTAGGAATATGCGGGATTTTAATAACCGGTATTTTTATTATTGGTCCAGCATTTAGTTCAGAAAATTTAATCAAATAACACGGAACACTTCGGCTGTTCTCTTTTGATGAACGTATGATTAGATCTAGCTAGGAAAAATTCTTCCGATATCTCCTGTTTGAAATCTTATTCTGAGGAAGAATTAGTTATGTACTTTTTCAAAAGTTTTTTCATTCGGTTGTTTGTTCTTTTTTGAAGTTTCTCTTATTTAGAGAATTGGAAGCACTCTGTGGCTACAATTTGCGAAATTTTTCAGTCAGGTGACCAGACTTAATATATGGAGGGACGGCTTATTGCGAACAGTTAGCTTTGGATCTGGGTATGTTACATTTATTTCATCTAACAAGCCCTCAGGTGTTTTAAGTGGAATATGCTTAACTTAGTAAGCGGATATTTGCGTTATCATTGGGGCAAATGCATAACTGTTCTGGATCTATTACGAAATCCCCGGTCAGAATCCCGTTATAATATATGGCTGACATTCGAAATCTCGACAAATCAGAATACCCAAATTTCAAAATCCTAAAGCTTATTATGCTCGACACTCATTATCCTGACACTCATTATCCCGAATTCCCGATACCATTATACCGACATTTATTATCCCGACATTATTATTCCAACTTTTTGAAAGTACTGTATTATTATTAATTTTGCGAAGCATTAATAAATGATATTAATTATTATAATAAATACTAATAAATACACTAATTTTTGCAAAATATTATCAAATTATTAAATATTAATGAAAAACAAAATTATCACAGTAAATACTACATATCAGATTTGAATAAAAAAAAATTAATTTTGACAAATTATTAATGTCTATGTAATAACTAATATAAAAATTATAGCAAAGTTAATAAATATCGGATAATGTGTGTCAGGATAATGAATGTCGGGAACAATGAAGTTTCAGGATTTTGAAATTTCAGGATTATTATTTGTCAGGATTTTGAATGTTGGGCATGTATTATAACGGAATTCTGACAGTCGATGGTTCCCATTAATTCTCATAAATTTTCATCAACGAAAATTTTTTACTAGATTCTTTATTTATATTTTCTTTTTTATTTTAAAATCAGAAGTCACATGCGACAAAGTCAATAATTATTGGAGTACAAAAGTAATACTGCATAAGTTTATTCTAGATCGAATCCTTCATTCATTCAATTTCTCTGAAAAATAACGAAATACTGTAATACTGTATAAAGCTTTAAAAACTTAAACCAGGAGTCTTTTTATCTACTTTGGTTAATTTCTGTGCAAGTAACGAGTTAATTTACCTGTTTGATAAATTATGATCGCGTCTTCTTATCATGAATTTGATATACTGATCGCAAAACCCAAAGAATTAATAAATTAAATTAGCACTATTAACGAGCTTAATTCCCTGACTTGTTTCTATTATAGATCTGCGATAATTCTTTTAGGTAAAACAGATTCCATATTATTTGTTTGGTCATATGTTAGCTTATTTTCTTCAACATAAATGAGCAGAGACTTTTTTTCATTATATATTGGCCTAATTATTTTGGGTTTATCTTAGAACCTCCAATCAGTTCAATATGCATTCTTGTTTTATTGACTTCTTCTTCAGACACATTATGTGCAGCAGACAAGTTCCTATTAAACTCATAAACATCTTCACTAACAGCAACGGTCCTATCTTTGTGAGATTCTCTTTGTCCTTTTCAAACTCTGTAATAAAGAAAGGGTACGGAGAGTCATCCTTTATGACAACTGCTGCAAAATCTGATCGCGCTGAATGAACCCTGACTAGCATCACCTGGTATTAAATGATAAATTCCTAGACAAGTTCCAGATTTGCTTCCTTGTTAAGTTTAAATGGATGGGATAAGTTTTTTATCCAAGTTCCCTTTTAAAATGATTTTCAGATGGCGTATCCCCACGGGCAGATGTTTATTTATATAAGACAATATCACTATGGGTCTCCAGGACCGTCAGTGCATCTAGGTCGTGGTATCTTATGTTGGAATGGAATAAAGAAACAATTTTTGAAATCTCTTGATATACTGAGGCAGACGATCAGGATCACTGCTGCTGTTAACACCCTTTCCTAGCAGGTTTGGATTATTAGCACTGCTTGAAGAAGTTGTTCATTTTTTTGTTTCTTCCAATACATTTATAACAAGATTTATGTTAAATCGTGGTGACCACTTCAATCATTGACCCTCACGGCACCCTGCATGAGAGAACAATTCATATTTGATGATATATTGATTAAATGTCGTGATCGTTGCGTCTCTTCATCAACAGATGTTTTTGAGTAGCAACGGCCTTTTAACCCATAAATTTTTAGGTTTTTTTTTAGTTCGAAAATTAAGCATGTTTTGTAATGATTTATTTTGCATACAGTATGACCAAAAAATTCAACTGACCAGAAATGAGCAGGGCGAATAGTCTAATACATTAATAAATTCGGGAATATAAATAATTATGTTGAGAATTTGAATATAATTTAAATAAACTTTGTTACCATAAAAAAATATTGTTGAATTTTATTTCTTATAATTCGATTAAATTGTAATCGATCAGTAACTTATTTAATCGAGGGTAGTTTTTATATTTAGCAGATAATTTTAGTTCGTCCAAGTTGTCATAAGAAGTTGGAATAACATTATTTTCGTTAGTCCAGTAATAAGTTATAGTCTCGGACTTAATTTCCCGCTTAAATAAAAAAAAAAAAAAAACTATAAATTATTATTAAAGTCATTTGTCCAACTGAATTTTTTTAACATGCGTACCTCAAAATTATCTTTTTTGTGTCTTGGTTGTTTCGACATTAAATTGTAATATTCATTTTATTACAAGCCCTTATTCCCTCCCTTTGTTTAACAATGAAATTTTAAATATTGATAATTTATAATTTGTGTGTAACGTTATATTTTAATTATCCCCTTTAATAATTACGTAATTTGTGTTATGTGTAAGCTCCCTAATTTAAATTTAAATTATTGTGACTTTAATATTTAATTTTAATAAATTGAAAAAAAAGAAGATAAAGCGATCGCGAAAAAATCAATCGATAAAAATTTAATGTATTGAAATGTAAATAATATAACAGTCAATTTTTCTTCAAAACACCTAAGTTCTTAAGTTGATTCTTTCACGATAAAAATATAAGTTAAATTGCATGCATTGATAAGAAATGAATTTGATTTATTTGAAAATACTGAATATAATTAATGAATGTAGCGTCTATAATTATTAGCTAAGTACTAGCAGTAGCCCGTTGCCTTGTACCGAGTTGATGAGGCCAATCAGGATTAAATTTTGAGAAGTTTGCGCCTTTATTCATTCCGTCTTGCTGCGAAGGTATGTTTTTAGGTTTTCATTTTCATTTGCTTTCTACCCCTTATTCTACCACTAACTTTATTTTTTTATTTTGTTCTTTTATTTCTATTCCATCACCTTGTTTTGCCTTCCATTTTGTTTGTTAATTTCCCTCCATTTTATTTACTCACTTCCCTTCTATTATGATCACTTCCCAGTACCTTTCATTTTATTCTTCCTCCCCCTTTCACCTTATTTATTGCTTTCTCCTTCACCTTGTTTTTACTTCCTTCCACTCCATCCATCACTCACCTTTTATTTCGTTCTTAACCCCCTTCCATCTCATTATTAATTCCCCCTTTCATCTCATTCTTCTCTCCTCATTTCATTCTTAAAGATTTCCGTCCAAAAAAAAAAAAAAAAATCCGCCTATACCATTGAAAAAAACCCATCTATCACAAAAAAAAAAGTATTATTATTATTACTATTATTACTAAAATGAGTTATTATTTATTATACTTATTAGTATTAGCCAAATGCTAATTACCGAAAAGCAATTAGAAAAAAAGAACTTCGTTAAATGATCTACTGCTATAATTACTAAAGAAAGTGTAGTAGCAAACATCGGCTAACAGCTAATGGGGGATAAAATATTTTTTTTTTGTACATTAGTAATCAACCCGGAATCTGCTGATCAAATCGTCCGATCAAATTGTCCATAGCAACACGGAACCTTCCGATCAAGCTAAGACCCAAGCTAACAATAAACAGGTAAGATCAGGTGCAGGTCACACAATTCAAAATTATTAGTCCGAAGTGTAACGGGAGTGTAACGAAGGACTATATATTTCTACGCAAATTGAATGCAATGTCCGGATGTCCGTCCGGTAAAAGTACCATTCTTGATACGTCAATATTAAGGGTAAATACCTGTCTATCAGAAATCATACCGTCAAATTAGGCGAGATCGACGGGGGCATATTAGCAAAACGCAGGGATGTGACATAAACACTTCGGACTTAATAACGGTTCCCGTTCCCTAGTTTGTACAGGTAATCTAAACGTCTACACAGTATATACTGTACATAGATTCTTCCAACTATCACATGACATACATAATGTTAGATCAGCTTATAATGCTATACAAGTCACGAGATATAAAAATGGAACAAATATTAACAGTTAAAACTATTGTAACTATTGTTAAATATATCGGTATATATGTAAAAGAATATTTGATTAATTCAAAATTATTAGATTTTAGATCTTATCACTATGATAGCAATTGACGGTCTTATCAATCAATCTTGTTCAAATATAAAAAATTTATTTTAAAAATGGGACTATTTATAATGTTAATTCTGTAATTCCACCCGATAGTACTCAAAATTGGGGTCCATTTTAATTGGAGTCGGACCTGACAAATATAAGTTGAAAATCTTGACATTCCTTGCTTATAATAATGAGGAATATCCAAGTTTATTTAAAATTGTATTAAAATCATTAAAGCTGCTGCGTTTGTTTCATTATAACTGGCATGATAGAGCTTGACTTTCTATTGACGAATACGCTCCATTATTAAGTTAGAATTTTATATCAAGATATTGGATGCATTTTAATCACTCTATATTAAAAAAACCATGAGGTCGGTAGAAACAGATAAATATATAGGAACTATTACAGAATCAATCTTTGACAAGTATGAAAATCCTTTAATATTGTTAAGGAATTGAGAATAGACATGGTGGAAATAACTCATTGCTTCTAACGTTAATTTAGATTCACTTAATATTGAAAATATAATTCATAACATTAACATGAATTGTTCAAAAAATAATATTTAAAGCTCTGAATTGATATCAATATTCCTAGTTATTTTGATTATCATTAAATTGACAACTTTATTAAGTAAATTAGTTGATTTATTATATTTCTTATAACGATAGCAATGAAGTAATTAGTTGATTTTTTGTAAACATTTATCACGATCTAAGCCATTTGAAGAACATAATATTTTTACACGCTACTAAATAATTTTTAGCAAAATAACCAAATAAATTAATGAATCTGTTTATTGAAAATCAATTTTCTCTTGGTTCACAATCGGTCTTCAGCTGGACGTTTCGTACTTAAGAAAATTTTAACTAATTCTAATATACTCATATCAAATTAGAACAGAACAACCAAAATAAAATCTAAATAAAAAAAAAATGAAAAATCTTTTTTGTCTTTATTTAGAGTTACATTTATTTTTTTATTTTTTATTTTTATTACATTATTAAGCTGGGAGGATGATGTGGGATGCACGGACAATCATGTCTAACAAAGCAGCGCAGCACCTATGTCTCCACAACTGATAACTACATTAGCCCAGCATAATGTTGGGGTGGAAAATGGAGGCCAAACATCTCCCAGAAAAAGAAAAAAGAAAACGAGAAAAAATGCACTGGGTCGGAATAAAAAATTAAAATACATCGTGAAAAGGAAACACCACTAAAAAGTTAGTAGTCCGGGAAGAAAACCCTACAAAATTTATGAATCAGAAAAAAAGAAAAATATCCCTGCGCTAGACTAATCCTTTTTCCCAACGATTAAACACCTATGCTAACTCCTTTAATATCTCCATCAATCGCTTGAGCCCCGCTTTCGCCTTAGCATCAAGTTGACGAGATCGATCAGGAGCCTTAGATTTACCAGCTAACGAATTCTTGCCTTTCTCATTGCGGCCTGATCGTTTCGAGGAACCCTTCTTGCCTTGGGTTGCGTTTGTGGAAGTCCTTGCCGACCACTCTTCTTCTTTGGTGATGAGGAGGTAGGTCGAGTCCAACGGTAATCTTGTCCGTCTAGATGAAAGCTTGACTCTAATGCCGTTTTCATTTGTTCATAAGTTTCGAAGTACGCTATCAATCTATTCCTTCCTCCAAATTTAATAATTTCGTAAGATTTGAAATCAAAGTCTTTAAAAAACGGATCCTGGGAGTCATAGTCTTGTACTGGTAGGTATTGCTTGCGTAGGGAGTCAGGTACTCCATCCACTACCGCCGTGAACGTTTCTCGTTGTTGACGCTGTTTTAACGTCCACTTCCCAGGGGACCAGAGAACGGTTTCTTTGCCAAGATGTAGCACCATTGGTTACGGTCGAACCTGGACTTGACGAATACATTGAGGACGATACGTACTCTGACCGTTTGGTATTTCTGCTGCCTTTTAATCGACATTTGTATATTTAGAGCCTTACACAATTATGAAATTTTAAAATTTCTATTTATAAATTTTCATGTGATCTTGTGATTAAATTTTTTAGAAAGAGAATTTTACTTTACATGAAATCTTGGTGCCCTGATTGTGCCTGATTGTTCAATTTACCGGTTTATAATAAACAATAGGTTATTAATATCAAGACCTTTTGGAAATTTACAACAGTTAGTAATATTTATATTAAACTCTTCTTATTTTTTTATATAATATTTATTCAAATTTTTAAATTGAAAATTTTATTAGTTTCATTAAAAAAAAATTGGGTTAATTTATGTCTTTATTTATTACAATCATCTTTTTTCATGAGAATTACTCAATCCACTATTATCAGAGACTTCATTACTATGCTTTTACATTCTTTCTCCAATTTTTTTATCGTTTTTCTTAACTCAAAACTGAATAGCAAGGAAGAAAGACATAAAGACTTTAATAAAAACCCAAAAAAGCCAGAGTATTCTCAGTAATATAAAAGATGTTTTTTTGTTGTTTTTTTTTTTTTACTTTAAGACTTTGATCCATTTATTTGCGAATTTGCATATGCATTAATATAAGATGCGAGAGGGTTATGTACTTATGTGATATGAGTAAAAACACGTGGTTAGGTTTTGAAATTATAAGTGATTGTGATTTGGTGGGTTTTTCTGAAATTAAGATATTAGAAAAGCACTTAAAAACCTATTTTGGATTTATCACTCATTGGAATTACTCAGTATCGTCAACTAGAAGTAGCGGAACCACATTTATATATAGAAAACGTTCTAATCAATTATGATTAGATTCATGATCAATAACATTTATTTAAGAATCATTCGACTTTATTGCAAAACGAACCAAAAAAAATATTAAATCATGTACGGAAGTTAGATTGATGGGTAAACAATGAGATTAAACATAATGAAAGAATAATAGTAATGGGAGATCAGAATGCTGTGCTCAATCCACCTCAGGATAGAAAATCGAGAAGTAAAAAAAAAATAATTTTACACCTGAATCAATACTATAAAAAATTAATTGATGAGTTTAAATTAATAGACATTCTTAGTTTCAAATATTTTGATAATTAAAAGTGAAGAATTAAAATTATATACCGACCATGCCGCTTTATATTTATAGTTAAATTTAATTTAAGTTGTAATCAATTAACAATTATTAGAAAACATTTTACTTTTTGATAATTATACATTATATAATTAATCGTAATACTTTCTAATTTTTTATGATAGGGTAAAATATTTTATTTCTTAATTTTGATTTGAAATATAATATTGAAAAAATGGAAAAAGAAAAATTCGTGTTAATCTGAGACATGATAATACAAACATCTATATTGTAATTTAAATGTAATAATTTATATTTAATGATATTTGATTGAGTTAAAGAATTATTTAAATTACAAACTAAGAAACTTGTAAAATATTTACTACTCTAACCTTAGTGTTTAAACTATTCCAAGCAAAATAACATATATTTAGTGCAGGAATTATTTAAATTACAAACTAAGAAACTTGTAAAATATTTTGCTACTCTAGTCTTAGTGTTTAAATAATTCTAAAAAAGTAAGAATAGAGAACAATTTTCATTAATATAAATTATCTTAAATTTAATTCATTTGTATCGTCTAAATAAATAAGTAAATGAATTAATAATTTCACAAAAAATTATATATTACACACCTAATGAGTTTATATTGCCAAATCATAAGATCATCAAAACATTCTTCTTCTTCAATTTCATCAACAATAATTACATGTGAACGTTTACTTTCAAGAATTTCATTCAGACTTTTACTAGTAAAATTATGTGAGCGACTTGTATAAGATGCTTGTGGATGAGGTTCAGTAGGAAGATTGTTGCGTATAATTTGTGGTGTATTTATAAATTCCTCAATATCTCTTTTCAATTCTTCTTCATCAATTATATAATCATCATCATCATCTTCTTCTTCGTAGCGGAAAATCCAATTCTTAATAGTACTTCTAATTTCTTTGGAAGATGGCTTTTAAATGGATCCTCATTCCAACATTGTTTCATTAAATCTACATAACATTGTGGAGTATTTTTAATAATTTCAGGACGCTCACCTTCACAAATGCTTAAACTAAGTTCAAAATCATGTGCTCTATCATAAAATGGTGGAACTCCAGATGTAAATTCCCACATAATCATGGAAAAACTATATATGTCACTAGCTGGTGTATAAGGATTGCCTCTTAAAATTTCAGGTGCCATGAATGGAATAACACCAAAAATATCATTGTTCTTAGTTTTTATGGGTTGGCATAATCCTAAATCACTAATATAAACAACTTCACCTTTTTCTTATTCGCATGATTTAAAATATTGCCATCATGAAAATCACAATGAATAAGATTTTTGTTATGTATTTCTTCAATCCCAGAAATAAGTTTAAACAACATAAATAATTTTTTCTTCCAATTATATTTATTCTTGATAAATTTCTTCTTAAATTACCTTTATTGGCATATTCAATTACTACCAGCATATATTTCGAAGTATTTGGATCTTTTGTAAATCCATATAAATCGATAACTCCAAGTGATTTAAAGCATTTCCCACGATATTTCCACTATAAAAAAAAAATAAAATAAATTAGATATATTAGTATAAATAAATTATAATTAAACTTATGTAATAAAAAATAAATAATATAAAATTATACTTCATTTAAAAATTTATCCAAATCATTATGCAAATTATTAAGACGATTAAAACATTTAAGAACTACTTCTCTATTTCCATTTTTGTATAACCAACCAGCTCTATATATAATCCCAAATCCTCCTTCATCAAAATATCGAACATTTTCAAATTTATCGTAAGGAATCCATCTTAATTTATTTCTAGAAATAAATTTATTCACAACTTCACTATCACTTTTTCCAAGTCTAGACATATATAATAATTTTATAAATTATAACTTACCAACTAAAGTATCAGATATTTTTTTAAATCGAAAAATCAAAAATTCAAATGTTGTATCGATGTAATAATAAGTAACAACTTACAGGGCTCTAAAGTAAATAAATAAAGTATTTATATGTGAATATTATGTAAAAAATTATAGAATTAATAAATAACTTGTAGCTTACCAACTAAAATAAATAAAATAAATCATTAGTGTAAATATTATATAAATACAGCCAGCAGCATTTTTTAGAATCGATTTAGTACTATCAATATTAGGCTGGACCAAGCAAAAAAAGTGTGTTTAACATAATCCCCCCTTCCTTTTTGTTTTCAAAATGGTTCTTGAACAACACTTATTTGCTGCAATTTTGATTGGACGAAATTGATAAAAATTATGTGACTGCTCAAGATTTGTTATAATGTTTAAGTTTTAGCCAATCAATTGGCTTCCCCCCATCTCTCTAATTCCAGATTTTATGTTAAGCACTCTATCTGCTTAGTCTGGCCTTATCTCATAATCTCCATCACAGAAATTCGGCCAGAATTTAATATAAAATAACTGACTTACAGACTATATTGTTAAATAATTTTTTAAATAAAGTATTTAATTAATTTAACGTTAAATTATATGATAATATTATATAAATATGTAATAATAAATTAAATAAATAGCTTACATACTAAAATATCAAATAATTAATTAGTTGAATTATATAAATAATAATAAAAACATGTAATAATATGATTAAATAAATAACTTACTTCCTATATTATTAAATAATGTTTTATATAAAAAAAAACTTAGTTTTAAATGTATATGCAATAATAAAATTTAAATTAATAACTTATAACTTATCAATTACCAAATAATTTCAAAACAAAGAATTTGGTTAGTATAAATCATTATAAATATTATAATAATTATGTAATGAGATAAATAACTTACGCCCTATATTTAAAAAATTTTTAAATAAAGAGTTTAATTGATTAAAAGATATACCTCCATTATATAAATAAGAATTTACTTGTTCTTTTTTTCACCCATAATTATTCTTTTATATATATTTCATTCACTATAGTATATTATATTGGTTATGGCATATTTATTTCGTTAATCAATCCATTGATAGCAATCATTCAAAGGTCTGATTATCCATTTTATTCACTTTCTTCAATAGCTGCAATGACATACCTAATTTATAAATACACATATAATTATTCTATCGAAGAATGTTTAATAGGTGCTTTATTTTCAGAAAAATTTGAAGAATTTGCAAATTGTCTGAATTTTAATCCCTTCAGTTTCTGAAAAAGATTAAACAATCAAAACCAAATAGTTGTGAATCAATATTTTTTATTATAGTTAATATAACAGATTTATTTATCATATCAACAATTTTTATTACCATAATTATTCCATATAAATTTATGGATGCATTACTTAGGCTTGTTATTGAGTATGGTCTAATTATTTCCTAGTATTTATATCATATATGTATGTTGTCTTTAGTTCTTTACTATACACATTTTAATTTATATCCATCCTATAATAATTTAAAGTCTATTTTTCAATATAAATGAACTTTCTAGAAGAAATGATGGCTTTTATAATGTTTAAGCTTCTTTTGGGTAATTATTATTAACTAATTCTTAGATTGTGATGGAATTTGTAATAAGTTCATTCATATATTTTGTAGAATTAACATAAAATATAGTCAGGATATGTTAGATATGTTGCGTAAAAGTTTTAATTTGTTTATAAAGGATAATACTCGAAAGGAATTCTAATATACTGATAATAATAGTGGTGTATATATTTATTTTTAACAGTTATAATTGAAAATCCGTTAAATTTATTTTTACAAATGGAAAACTTTTTACAAAATTTAATTTATAAATACTTCCTTTAGACTCATTGCCGGTAATGATTACTTACGAGTGTAAGACAGCAATTAAGTTATGTAAAAAGATAATAAGAAAGAAGTCAGCAAATCTTTTTTTTTATTTGTTTGTGTCGTTTAATTAATTGATTGTCACTTTATCATGATTTAGTAGTAAGGTAAAAGTTAAACAAAATAGAATAATTTCAATAAAGGTCCGTATGATTTTTGAATAACTCCTTAGTGCATTACGAACTATTATGGATGTACTTTGTCAAACAAACAAATGAAGTTTAAGATGACACGTTATAGACGCGCGAAAAAAAAAATTAAATTACAAATAATTTTTGTTTTTATTCGCTCGTTTATTTTCTGTAAAGACTCTGAATTTGCTAAGTAAATAGAATAGATGTAAAAGATATGATTTCCTTTTGTTAAACTGAATTTACACAAATTAACTCCAAATTCTTATAATATGAACTTTATTGTTCATAAGTCAACAAATATTCATCTGATCAAGTCATTATGGCGGTAAACCGTTTTTTCCTTTATACTGTATATATGTACTGCAGGTTTTTTGAAACTGAAATGAAAACATATTCAAAAATATATTGAAGAGTAAATGACAATTATATAACATTTTAATTTGATTTTTTAAATTTTCACCTACGCAATATAATACAGTATATGAAATCATTAAATTATCATTACATTCTTTTATTATTATAAATACTATATGAATAATATAAACGATGATTGATAATTAAAAATCTATAAAGGAATCATGTAATGGTGATTAAATTGTTTTTAAAAAGAAAATAAACATAAAATCAATGTAAAATTACAAATAAAAATACTGGTATTGTAGTTAGTACGGTTCTTTAAAGAAAAATTTAAACCCGCCCAACCATAAAAATTACAAGGGAAAATTCAAGCCACAGACTAAGTCCTAAGAAAAAAGAGAAAAGAATTGAACTATTCTGGAAAACAAAAGAGTACTGCTATCGCTTGAAGAAAAAGAGAAAAAAACAGGAACAGCAGCTTAAAGGTTATAATGGTTAGCTTCAATCAACAACATCAAGCTAAAATAAGTCTAAATGATTTGCCATAGACAAGATACCTGATTAAATAACCATGATGTAAGACAATTATAAATTTTAAGAATTAATAATATCAGATTCAATGACATATGGTAGTTTTTCATCATATTATGATATTTAAATAAAAATACAATAGTTTAACGATTATGTATATGTATACTGTATTTATATGATAATTGCTAAATTCAAGTAAATGATTTTGTATTTAAACATATTATTATATGTGTGATACATTCTCGTAAATTACAATGAAGCCAATTTACATCAAAATAACAAATGTTTATCAATAAATAACAATTTTGTGTGTAATTTTGTATAGATCATAATCGAGCAATCAATAATAACTTTATATAATACTATTGTTTTATCGGTACATATGGTCATCAGGTTCTCATATGAACTATATTTAATTCGTATTAGACCTAAATCCAAGTCCAACCAGAATTAAGATATCAAATTTCATAGTTCTTGCCAAAAAGATTATTGTAACCTAAAATATAAGTACACATTACTTACAGTATAAAAATATCAATATATGTTACATCATGAATTATATAATATTGGTATGGTATATTAAGATTCGACTGTATAATGGATATTGAATAATAGTAATTGTTTCGGATTATCAAAGTAGTTCGAGTTTTGGTAATTACAAATGACCAAATTATTTAGCTATTTTGAAATGACCTTGCAAAATAAAAAGAAAATCACTCAATCCAATCAACTAAATATAATATTATATTAATTGCATTGGCCCCAACAAATCAATTGATTTGATAATAGTATTTGCTCCAACCAACGCAAAATACTGTGCATGCAGCCATAAAGGTTAGTAATTTGTAATAAATAAACTCAAATAAATAGATCAAAAACAAACCATTCCATGAAAAAATATATCCTATCTATATATAGTAAAAAAAAAAAATTTTATTGGCCCCAACAAATCAATTGATTTGATGAAAGTATTTGCTCCAACCAACGCAAAATACTGTGCCATGCAGCCATAAAGGTTAGTAATTTGTAATAAATAAACTCAAATACATAGGTTAAAACAAACCATTCCATAAAAAATGTATATCCTATTTATATTAAGAAAAAAGAATTATAATTATTGGCCCCAACAAATCAATTGATTTGATGAAAGTATTTGCTCCAACCAACGCAAAATACTGTGCCATGCAGCCATAAAGGTTAGTAATTTGTAATAAATAAACTCAAATATATAGATTAAAACAAACCATTTCATAAAATTTTTATCCTATATTATATTAAAAAAAAGAATTATAATTGTTGGCCCCAACAAATCAATTGATTTGATGAAAGTATTTGCTCCAACCAACGCAAAATACTGTGCCATGCAGCCATAAAGATTAGTAATTTGTAATAAATAAACTCAAATATATAGATTAAAACAAACCATTTCATAAAATTTTTATCCTATATTATATTAAAAAAAAGAATTATAATTGTTGGCCCCAACAAATCAATTGATTTGATAAAAGTATTTGCTCCAACCAATGCAAAATACTGTGCCATGCAGCCATAAAGATTAGTAATTTGTAATAAATAAACTCAAATATATAGATTAAAACAAACCATTTCATAAAATTTTTATCCTATATTATATTAAAAAAAAGAATTATAATTGTTGGCCCCAACAAATCAATTGATTTGATAAAAGTATTTGCTCCAACCAACGCAAAATACTGTGCCATGCAGCCATAAAGGTTAGTAATTTGTAATAAATAAACTCAAATAAATAGATCAAAAACAAACCATTCCATGAAAAAATATATCCTATCTATATACAGTAAAAAAAAAAAATTTTATTGGCCCCAACAAATCAATTGATTTGATGAAAGTATTTGCTCCAACCAACGCAAAATACTGTGCCATGCAGCCATAAAGGTTAGTAATTTGTAATAAATAAACTCAAATACATAGGTTAAAACAAACCATTCCATAAAAAATGTATATCCTATTTATATTAAGAAAAAAGAATTATAATTATTGGCCCCAACAAATCAATTGATTTGATGAAAGTATTTGCTCCAACCAACGCAAAATACTGTGCCATGCAGCCATAAAGATTAGTAATTTGTAATAAATAAACTCAAATATATAGATTAAAACAAACCATTTCATAAAATTTTTATCCTATATTATATTAAAAAAAAGAATTATAATTGTTGGCCCCAACAAATCAATTGATTTGATAAAAGTATTTGCTCCAACCAACGCAAAATACTGTGCCATGCAGCCATAAAGATTAGTAATTTGTAATAAATAAACTCAAATATATAGATTAAAACAAACCATTTCATAAAATTTTTATCCTATATTATATTAAAAAAAAGAATTATAATTGTTGGCCCCAACAAATCAATTGATTTGATAAAAGTATTTGCTCCAACCAACGCAAAATACTGTGCCATGCAGCCATAAAGGTTAGTAATTTGTAATAAATAAACTCAAATAAATATATCAAAAACAAACCATTCCATGAAAAAATATATCTTATCTATATACAGTAAAAAAAAAATATTTTATTGGCCCCAACAAATCAATTGATTTGATGAAAGTATTTGCTCCAACCAACGCAAAATACTGTGCCATGCAGCCATAAAGGTTAGTAATTTGTAATAAATAAACTCAAATAAATAGATTAAAACAAACCATTCCATAAAATTTTTATCCTATATTATATTAAAAAAAAAAATTATAATTATTGGCCCCAACAAATCAATTGATTTGACAAAAGTATTTGCTCCAACCAACGCAAAATACTGTGCCATGCAGCCATAAAGATTAGTAATTTGTAATAAATAAACTTAAATAAACATATTAAAAACAAAGAATTTCGGGTCAATCTTTATCCTATGTTAATTAATATATATTAAACAATCAACACTCATAAAACAAGTAGGATCATATGATGGGATGACTTGCCTATTTGCAAAATGTTAAGAATATCCAGGAGGGAATTATCATCCGCCTGATCTCCGGATCCATAATGAAATCATAAATCCCTTGATTTGATGCACTCGTATAGTCTTTTCAGATGCCCGTATCATATAGCGTCACAGCCGTTACATACTCATAATCCAGAACCAACTTAAGGAATAACATTTTCCTCTTGTTAGTACATGACGCTCTTCTTGCTAAATTTCAACGTTAATCACCTACTATTGTAGCTGTAAAGAAATATTCGTAATGATAATGACCTCAGAAAATAAAACTAATAGATAACCTACTTGTTTAATTTTTTCCTCAGTGATATCTTTAAGCTCGCCTACACCGCTGTCAACCTTCCAGCTCTTATCTTGTATATTTTGAGTTTATTAAAGATGACTCTTCTTCATTATTATCGTTTATTTCAAAGCGCCGGCCGTATAAGTATTGTTAAAAAAAGTCCTTCTTATAGAGTATCGCTTTTCATTTTGAACAGTTGAAGATAACTTTGCAAAGTGGTAGAATGAAAGTGAAAAAAAGTTTGACTAGCTTACGATAATAATTTATCTATAAAAAAAAATTATGTGAGTTACTATGATGCAATATTTCAGTAAAATAATTTGACTAAGCGTGAGAAATGTGGCTTTGTGATGTAGACTCCGCCGTATTAATATAATAACTAACTGAGTTTAAACAAACAATAAGCTTGACAGCTATATACCCGTGACCAAATATTAATAATTAGTCATATACCTTTTTCGGAGATTAATGATAGATCTCATACAAACTTCAAATGTAGCACTAACTAAAATAGGGATTTTTTTGATTTTTTATGTAATCTATTTTTTCTATATTTGTAGTTTCTCGGATGACCGTGCCTACGCGTGGGCGTGAATTAATAATTTAGCTAAATTGCTACTCGAAAAATAATATTATTTTTATCCAGTACTATTAAAAATCTGAATATAAAAATTCAAAGAAAGAAAAAAAATGATCATGGACAAATTATTTTATAAGACCACTAATAAAACAACTGAAATAATATTTAATGTATCATTCCTTTAAAGATAATATAATTACATCAAATTTTGGTTATTAACGATGGTGAATTGTTAAAAAATGAAATAATTAATTGTATTAAATATCTTATTAATAAAATTAGTCGTTAAATTTATAGTTTTAAAATAAAATTTAATTACGACCTGTGTATTAAGTGTTTTGCAAAATTAGAAATTGTTTCATTATTCTGAAGACATGGTATTCCTTAAAAAGTTTATACTGAACGTATAAAAAGAATTAGAAGAAATTAAAGCTTTTAGAAATCTAAATCATCATTTTATAATTTCTGTCAGATGATTATAAGATTACAAAAATAATAATAAAAAAAAACTGCTAATGACAGAATCGGTATCAAGTAAGACTTCGTCTTTCTTCATATTATCGACTATCATGTAGACGGGCTTGCTACTATTTTAGATGTTTTACATAAAAAATATACAAATCAATTACGATTTGCTCATATGATGTATGTTTCTATATTAATCATGGTCATTTAAAAAACATCTACAAAACACGGTTGTAATAAATACATATTCAATAATATAATGTAATATGTGAGACAGATAATCTCCCTTATGCCTGGCAACCATCCCCTTATCAATAAAAAAAATCAATGATCGGCTTATATTTCTTGATTGTCTTGCTTTTATTGCAGGAAATACACTGTATCAAAATGAAGATATACATCTCTTAGTGATGTATACGATCCACATTTAGATCATTCAAAGTTACACGGAAAACGGGTATCAATATATTTTGGAATTTGACACTTACTTTAGAGGTTTGGGTTGAGAAAATATGATTGTAAAGAAAGCTTCAAGAGAAACTACAGAAAGTAATAATGAACAAGAAATTGTCGGTTGATCCTATTTTTCTATTTTGATTTTCAGTCCTATTTAGATTTGAAGGGAGAATTTAATGAATTCCAAAATTAATATTAGAAGAAAATAAAGATGTACAATTTCTCAAAAGATATTATGTTTCGTTTTGTGTTTCTATTCCACGTCATAATTAGGAAATTTTGATCACTCGACCGAAGTATGTTGTTGGCATCACAGTTTAAAAATTATTGTCTGTTCCCAATCATTTATTTTTTATTTTTTTCATTTAAATCCTTGTTTCAATTATAATAGTTCAAAATTTTTTGAGAATTATCTCAAAATTTGCGTTATTTCATATTATCGATTTATATTAACTAATAAAAAGAAAAATGATGGAATTTTGATGCATATTAAATTATCAAATGTTTCACCAAAAGTTTTTTTAAAATAATTTTAAGGCATTAAGTAAATATGTTATATACAAATTTTTCCTTGTTACAAAAAATAGAAACATATTCGTTTTTTTTTATTCGATATATTTATGGGAGTGGTATTTCTTTAGAGGAATGTGATACTTTAAAAATCATCAAAATTTTGAGTAATCAGTGAATTAGAAATGCGAACTGGATATCCGAGACGGATTAAAAACGAACATTTACCTGATTATCCAGATTAATCAAATTGTACTATGCGTATATCCGATTACGGATATGGTGTTGGCAGTATGTTTTTAATACCTGACGGCCTGACTTAGATATTAGATCGATCACATAAATTGCAAATGTATTGTATTATTGCGCAGGATCCTAAAACTAAGCAAGAAACTTTATATAAACAAATCCAAAAGACTAGAAGAATTTATATCTGTTTGAAAAATGGAAATTGACAAAATAAACCTATAATGAATTCTATTTCGGAATTATTTGGTAGTTGAATTCAAATTATTATAGGACATTTCACAAAATTCAGTATGAAATTTACTAACGAACTCGAGGGCAAAGCCAGCAGAATACAATAGCTTTATTCCCGAAACCTCTCTCTCAAAACAATCAGAACATAGCTTCTACAAAGTCGTAAACAGTCACTCATCAGAACTTTTATATACTTCTGTATTAATAGCAAGAATTTCGGAATTTATTTCTATTTTAGCATAATACAGTAAGTTATATAATTTCTCTTCGCTCAAAACTCTCAAAATAAATCACGATATACTATAGCGTAAACCAGCTATTTAAAAGTATTCGGTTAACTAAATATATTATAGTAACTCTAAATTCTTAAATTTGGGCTAAATTGTCAATTATTACTATATAAGGAAATTTAAATTACTTCATCATTATATCGGAATTGCGAAGTCAATTACTAAATTCCGAATCCTTTCCGATAAGTCAAGGAAACCAAATTATCCCCACGTTATTTTGGCATTTTTATTAGAAATATGTGCTCTTTTATTTTTTTTAAAAGTAAATTATATAACCTATTATACTTTTCAAAAATGCTTTTATACTTTTTGTTCAAGAATATCAAAATTGAAATATTTAACAAAGTTTAAAAAGATACAAATCATATTTTGAAGTCTTTTTTAATTAATTTTATCAAATCATATATATGGCACAGGCAGTTAAATATGATCTAAAGTAAACCAATTTATTTAAATTCTGATGCATGATTTCTTCACCATGCAATTTATCTAATTCTATTATTAACAAATTATATTGTACATATATGAATTCTAACTACTAATTAATAACTAAAAAAAGCTTTATACCTTTGGAAGAGGTTTCTTTCAATTATTTATGTAAGAAGTATGGTCTATCTGAATTCGCTCACTAATGAACAAATAATAAAATGAATATACAAAACAATTTGATACGTATTCAATCAATTGAGTTTACACAAAATGTATTAATAATTAATTGCATAGCCTAAATTATAGGTAATTTCTATTATGCGGCAAAAGATGCAATTCTCGCTGAAATTAATAAATAATATACAAAGAATCAACCAATTAAGACGTATAGTTGAGTACGTAAGAAATATTTTTGAAGACTTTAATCTTGTTACGATTCATAATTTTTCAAGTACCAGACAGCCCTGATCAGGACCGGCCAAAATTAGCAATCCATATTACACAACGTGTTGTCATCTTGTTTCATATTAATGTGACAAAGCTTTAGCCTTTCCTTTATACTACAAGATAGGAAAATTAATACTACATAAAGAGAATTAATTTTTATGCTACAAAATGGGAAAATTGAAATCTTTATGTTAACAAAATAAGAAAATTAAAATAAGTTTTTTATCTTCTTAGATTTTTCTTTGATGATAACAAAATAATCTACTTAGATTTTTCTCTGATTAGGACAAAATAAGCTTAGCACCTTCATTGATTTTTTCTTTATGCTGATAAATAGATTTAAACTTTTCTTAGATCTTCAGCCCCAAGCAACACATAAGAAAGACGAGCAATAATAAGTAGATCCTTCTTTTTTTAGATAATGCGGGTTACGTTACGTAATTCCAGCCTTAACCGATCTCTTGTTACCCTGTTTTTTCTTTATGTTAACAAAATAAGTTAGCCTTTTTACTAGGACTCGAACAATATATGAAAAAGTAATCCCTCAATTTTATCTTTTTATGTATTGCTTTGATCCTTTATGCTGACGAAGCAAATTTACGAACAATATGAAACAGGGTACTCAGATATTATTTACCTTTTCTATGTATTGTTTCGACAAAATAAGTTCGTTCATGAATTTTTTAAAGTCCTCCGTGTTTCAAGATTGAATTGTATCGTTTCAAAGTTATGTCAGCGTAATTCTAATGGAATCATGGTCACTATTGTCGAATTATTATATATATGGTGTCGATAGAACGTTTGAAAGATCAAAATATCATTTAATAATTTTTTTTTTCATTTGAAAATTATAAAAAGCTTTAATTACCTTTATTAAAAATTTCAAATTCAATTAAAATGGCTTCCAAATTTCTTTATTTTCTTATGTTCTTGATGTTTGTTTCTTCCGTTTGGTCTGCTTGTAATCCTAATACTCCATGCAAATGTCCTAAAGGCCTTGCACAAGGAGAATACTGTGGGGGACAATTACCTGGTAATTAAAAATTAAGAATTTCGTGTTCATATTCACATAATGTTAAAAAGATTTCATTTTACATTTTTTGGCTTCTTTTTAGGATGCAACAGGGTTGGAAGCGTTTTTGAATGTAGTCCTGCAGGTGATACTTGCGAATTTGGTCCACGCGACTCTTGCGCTCAATGTGGAAAATTACAGTGCACGATAAGCACGGTAATTAATATCAAAATTTTTGAATATTCTTCCTTTATTGCGATAAATCAAATTAACCAATTTTTTTTTCTTATTTGAAAATAGTAATTCACGAATAAATTTCATATCGAAATTATTTTTCTTTTTATTTTGACATTATACATCACTCTGTCCTATACGCGGTAAATAGCAATAGCTTTATGGTTTTTTATTTAGAATAGAATATTATTATTGTGTATCATTAGGCATTTAATTAATAAAAATACTCTTATTAATATATTTTCTCATAAATGTGTAACTTTTTTGCGCGGTTATGTAGTATGCTATTTTTTTTTTCGTCCTTAGGATTTAATAAAAACTCAATACTATAATCACAAACAGCAAAATACCATTCATAGTGCTGTGTACACTGTGAAGAATAAGAAAAGCTTAATTCTAGAAAAAAAATCAATTACAATTTATATCACTTAATATTGTATAATTTTATATAAGAAACAAATATAAATATAGGTTTCAATAAAGTTAATAATTTTTAAAAATATTTAATGTTTAGTAGTAGAGTTTTTTTAAAATTGTCGTTTACCTTATAATATTGCTTTCAGAATATTCTATGAAACAAAACCTGTAATAAAAACAGATGGACATAAACTATCATTAAAAGGGAAATCTGTTGATCGTTGATCAATATTTTAAAAGGATAAGCTTAAATATGATAAATTAATAATTAATCTGAAACATTTATGCGTCTCCATGCATGAACTTGAGTTAAGCCTATATAAAACTAATATTTTTAAGGTGAGTTTAAGTGAAACAAGTAAAATAGACATAGGTTACGCCGTATTTTTCTTTCTAAACGACAGAACGTGGACGGCCGTGATGAGACAAGTTTGTAGTAATCTATCGATTGAAAAACACCAATGTTTAAAAAAGATTACTTAGAAAATTATCGTTATGGAAACTCGGGATCTTTTAAATAATATAGCGAAAGGAATTTCGTAACATAATTACGAAGTCGTTACTGTGGTGTACTGACGTGTGATGTTGAGAGCTCTATTTTCCTGATTGAGTTAGTTGAAGATAATTATATAAATTAGGGGAGATAATGAATTTAAATGTACGTAACACAACATATATATCAATACCGTGCATAAGCTGAAACATTATGATCATCATCAAAGAATTAACGACCCAAATTATAACTGAACAAGAAATTAAAGTTCGTTGTTGGAAACAGGGAACTAACAGAGACAATAACAACAAAGATTTGAAATTTGGAATCGATAATGATGAATACGAATATACTGAATGAATAACAAGAAACAATGGAAACAATGGGAGTTATGTAGATTGGTTAGTCGGTATGTAAAACGTATAGTTATTTTAGTATATGTTTAACATAAAGAAACAGTGGACTAGTATTACGATCTGTCCATCCGTCATATTTCAATGGGTATTTCGGATCGTAACACTAGGAATGGAAATCTGGAGCGAAAAAAGATAAACCCAAAACCTTGTTATTGGCTGACGATCACGTGGTGTAAACGAAACTCGTGCCGCGTTATCCTTTAAATAATAAACAGTGTGAATTATATATACGTTAATATTCTAATTTAAACAATTTAAATGTAACAAGAAAAAATTAAATAGGATTATTAAAATAAAAGTTTTTTTAATGAATAAATTTCCTATTAAATATACTGTACAAAATTATATTATATATTTAAGTTTTTTTTATATTTAATTATATTACAGTCCCCGGCGAAAGTAATGGCGGTCAGTTTTTTTAATATAACACATAAATTTATAATTAAGTTATGAATTTTTTTTTTATTTTCAGAAAGAGAAGTCAAAAATACATATATTTTATTATTTAATAAATATTGGGTTTGACCTCTATCTGTATCAAAACATGCTTCAATTTGATTTTGCATGCTATTATCGTTAATAACCTCACTATCAATAACTATGCTATTTTCGAAATTATTTCACAGCTTTCTAAATAAATTGAGAAATAGCTTGTACTATTTTTTTCCTTTTTTTGCATTACCATTTTCTTAATATACTGCATCAAAAACAAACAAAAATTCTCATTGGGATTTGAGATCTGGGCTTTAAAATGAACAAAAAAAAAATCATTATTGAAAGAAAAATTTTAAATATCATGGATATAATTATTTTATATCATCATAATAAAAAGCTTACCAATGGTCTAAAAAAACGTTTGATTAGTCAAAAATACACATATTTCAAAGTTATCATGATGAAAATTAAAAAAAATGTGAAATGATGATCATTTCGATTCTGGCAGTAATTTTTTATGATATAAGTTTAGTGTGACACTTTGAATAAAATATTCAGAATTTTGGCATTTTTTGTAAGAAAGGGATACATTGTTTTATAGGAATGCAAAAATTTCCAGTTCAATTAGAAATTTCCTAAAAGTTTGTTTCATGAAAAAGTTACCAGCTTCATAAGTAGAATTTATTGTAATAGAAACTATTGTGGGTAATAAAACAGAAATAATGTCAGTAATTGAAATTACTTTTTTTTTATTGCTTTTTAAATGAGCATATCACTGCTGTTCAATTTGGTATAATAAGTAATGATTTAATCGAGGTAGTAATGAAGTTATAACCAAATTAAGAAGCGGTATTCTCACCGCCATTACTTTCGCCCGGGACTGTAAATTACCTATATCTGTAAAGTAATTTATTTTTAAAATATTTTCCATTCATGTTAAATTTGTTGTTTTTAATATAATTATTTCTCTTTGATTCATTGAAATTTTTATGATAATTACGTTTTAAGCGTAGTCCATCTTTAATATTCACTTTATTACAACGGCAAGTAGCCTCATTCTCAAGCCTTTGAATATGAAATTGAACTAATTGCTGTGCATTTTCAACATTATTAGTATTCGTACAATTTTCATAAACCCAACATCTTCTATAAATCCAAGTAATACGATCCATCCAATCGCCAAAATCTCTATCAAACAAACTTGTGGAAAATATTGTTAATGAATCAAATGAAAATGGAGGATAACCAATTTTTTCTTCATTTAATTTACGTCGTTCAGCATACTCCATTAAAGAATCAGACACAAGTTTCTTATCATTCAACCAAGATTGTAAATTTTCTTTTGATAAATTATTGTATTGAGAATATGCAAAAGCTATTTGTTCTGCCCAATAATATTTACCGATTCCATAATTGGTGTATGGCATAACATTAATAAATTCCGACGGATATTTCATTTTAAGTGTTAATTCATGTCGACTATACAAAAAAAAAAAAAAATAGTACATGATTGGTTAGAAGAAATTTTAAATATTAATACTTTTTTTTTCTTTAAAGGATAATAAACTTACTATATGGTATTATTTATACGACATTCTTCACAACATCTAACTTCAAATTCCCAATAAATTTTACATTCCTTAATTTGTTTACAAATTTGACAACCTCGTTCCGTCATTAATAATTCAACATATTTTTTTTCAGTCATTCCTACTGGTGGAGGCATATCTTCTTTTGACATAAATTTTAAACGGGATTCTTTCCATATTTGTTGAGTAGAAAAAGAATTTGGAGCACATAAATATTCTTGAAATTTACGACATACTTGAGAAAGTGCAAATAAATCAGTTGGTGACAAAAAAATGCAGAATTCAATAAAAAGCTCTGGTGGAAATTCTACGATAAGCATTTTTTAAGTATGCTGTCTATACATACACTACATGCACGCTATATATATTTATAATTTTTGTTATTAATGGTTATTATTGATCTTCAAAATGCATTATTACATACTATACATTTATGCGCCAAATAAAAGCGTACCATTGTTCTTATCTGCTTGTTAGGTTAACAAAGGTAATTAAGTCAATAACTGATAACGTTAGTTAGTGTTGCAATTTCTTACAAATTTAAATGACAGCAATATACAACAACTCGTATATACTGTACTTGTTTTAAGGATTTAGAATGACCGGAGCTTTTGTTGTAGATCCGTGATACAAGACAACAATCACCGTCTAATTATATAATATAAGGATTCCATTAAAATAGCAATTAATACCGGTAATTTTCGTTACGATTTTTATTTTGTAATTTTTTTTTTCTCTTTGAATGTAGATCTTATCTTTTTTATTATGGTATTACCCTTTTCTTATGCTGCGTAAATATTGTACATTTAAAAAAAGAAAATTTCTTAATGAATTAACGCAGTTCTCGTTGATCACATTGATTCATCCAATAATTCTAAATTCACCTGAAACGGTAAAACCAGCATGTTTTCCCGTACCCGGCTAACTTGCTATGTACCCAAAAATCCCAGTAATATCAGTTGTAAATGAAAAAGCAACCCTTCCATTAAGAATTTCATCTAGATCAATTGAATTATAAATTTCCCCCTAAAGATAAAAGCGCAATGGCTAACCAATATTACCAGGCGTAAGGATGGTAGACGAATGACTTGGTCATTTGTTATAATAATTATTACTTTGTCTTTTATTATCGTCTCCATAGTTCTTATTCGTCTATCTTTTAAATTTTCTTTTTAAATTGATTTTGCAAATCGAAAATTCTCTCCAAATTTTTACACTTATTTGTTTCTGTTCCTAGCAGTGAATCAATTGCCTTTTAAATAAGCACTTACATCTTGTTCAGTTATAATTATTGAATAGATAATTGCGTCAAAGTTTTTCCGATCTTTCATGTGACAAATTAATCGTCATCCTGGTTTTACTAGGAGATTGGCCACGTGACAATATATGTCGTATTACGCTTTATTATCTTCCCTAATTTATATAATTAAATAATCGATTATTTCTTCTTAATTTCTAAACCAGGATTTTCATTTTCACAAAATTTTACATAATTTCTTGACTCCCTTTTTAGGGGAACAAAGCTTCGCATTTTGAAACGTCTTCTTTACGTCTCAATATTTTCATTTTCAAAGTCTCCTTTCATCATCTTCATAGTTATGTTCACCTTTTTAAAATTCTTTCAATTATAAGATTCATATATTCCCCCATTTTTGAAATTCTTTCAATTATAAGATACATAATGCTGAATAAAAGATTTATCATCGTCCAAAGTCTCATAGTAACTTTATTGATTGCGCTTAGAAAGGAAATATGGCGTAATCTGCGTCTGCTGCGCTTAACCCCGCCTTTTATAGTACTACTTAGATAAGCTTAACTCTGGTATTCATGCAACCAAGATTGTGAGGCGGCATATTTAAGAATATTCATTTATTATTGATATTCATTAAGCTTTTCCTTTTTCCTTTTAAAATTATGATCAATATTCTAGAAAGACATTGGGCGTAAAAATCATTGATGTACGATGTGTATCAATACGTAAAATTGATGTAAATTTAAGAAATTATTGATTTTTCATCTAGACTCACGAAATGGAAGTATCATATAACTGTTTATAATTAATAAAAAAATAATTATTTTATTATTACAATTAAAAATTCTCTCTTTCATATATAACTGGTTAATAATGGTTAATATGGGAAAAATCATTTGCGTAATAAATAATTAATTATTCGTTATAAAAGGTAAGTACTCTAATTTAAATAGAAATGAATTTCAATCTTCTTGTGTATTACTACTTTAACAAGCTTTATTGATACCAATGGAATGCGATCTGGCTCGCAGCCGTTCAATTTAATGTGTATTGTACATGTATATTGTACATGTATTACGTATGAGGATAAATAATGATATCGATGAACGAGAATAAGAAACGCAAAAATAATCATTGGTAATCAGTTTCTCTTACACGTTTAAATATTTAATAATAATAAAAAATAAATTTATTAATTAATGAAATAACATATCTAATGATAAATTAATATTATAATTTAATAAAATGTTATAAAGCTACAACTATATGTTTCGAGAACAAAAGTAAAAAAGAAAAGAAAAGAAAAAAAATTTCCCGATGTCGTAAGGAATCGTGAATTACTGTTTTCAAAAAAAAAAAAAAAAAAAAAATTGGTTGTTAATTTATTGCAAAAGAAAAATATTAATAGCAAAATGAAAATTTAAACATTAATTACGCATTGTAATTTTCCACATTGAGCGCAAGAGTCGCGTGGACCAAATTCGCAGGTGTCTCCTTGAGGACTACATTCAAAAACGCTTCCAACCCTGTTGCATCCTAAAAAGAAACCAAGAAATGTAAAATGAAATCTTTTTAACATTATGTGAATATGACACGAAATTCTTAATTTTTAATTACCAGGTAATTGTCCCCCACAGTATTCTCCTTGTGCAAGACCTTTAGGACATGTACATGGGGTATTAGGATTGCAAGCAGACCAAACGGAAGAAACAAACATCAAGAACATAAGAAAATAAAGAAATTTGGAAGCCATTTTAATTGAATTTGAAATTTTTAATAAAGATGAATAATAAAGTCGATTTCTTTCTATTTAATTTTACAAATAGAAAATATTAAATGATTTTGATCTTTCAACCGTTCTATCGAGACCATATATATAATACTTCGCAGTAGCACGAAATGATACACAAATTACATATTGGAAGTGCGATGACATAACTTGAAACTGAAGCAATTCTATTTTTGAAACACGGAGAGTCTTATTAAAATAGATGATATAACCGATTTAACTTATTTTGTTAGCATATTAAGATCTATTTTTTAAGATGAAGAAACTAGATACATAAAAAGGCAATAATATAAAGCTGCCTTTCTATATATTATTTGAGCCTTAGTCTTATTTTGTCAGCATAAAGAAAAAATAGGATCCCGAGCGAATACATAAAAAGACAACAATTTAAAAGTTATTTTCTCATGTATTGTTCGGGTCCTGAGAAAATAGAAAAAGTTTAAACTTATTTTGCTAATATTAATAAAAGATTAAGGAGTGCTAAACTTAATTTGTCAGCGTGAGATAAAAAACTAAGAAAAGACTTAATATTTTATTTTAATTTTCCCGTTTTGTAACATAAAGTTAATTTACTTAATTAGTGACATAATTTTGATTATGTATGTCATTTTTTAATGCAAGTGATCATGTATCTAAGAATAAAACATTTTGATACAAATCATAGCTTTTTGTGTAATACAAATTGCTAAGTTTGGCCGGTCCCCGACCAAGGTTGTCTGGTATATGAAAAAAATTTGATGCATGTCAGTTTATTTTAGGGGAATATTTCATAATATTATCTCGAACGAAAAA